>OY755093.1:13997018-14597018 GCA_963576655.1 Gastrophysa polygoni
TCATCAATTCTGTGGGTTTATGTAAGCCGTAGCTAGTGACCACTAGTAGTAGTTAGTGACCACGGTCTATAGAGCGATCTGAGTGCATATAAGTTTCAATTGCTTCACTAATTCGCGATTAATGATTCAACTTATCCGATCTACTTTCTGCTATCAGACCAAAATCGCTGTGCTCAACTCACTGGGTTATAGTTCAGTGGCACGTCAACACATCTCTGCTTTGATGTGGCCCGAAATGTTTGAGTTTTATGATTGATTTGTGTCATACGTCAACAAGAGAAGATGTCATGTTGGTAATCTTGATTATATCTATTTCCACTTCCAATATCAACGACGTACGGTTCATTTGTTGTTTATATCGTTTCGGTAATCTCATCGTTCAGAAAACCCTTTCGTCTTTCTTAGCTTTTGACACACTTTAAAAGTCATAAAATGACAGTTACGCCATTGCCAAAACTTTTTGAATGAATAATAAACATTAGTAAATGCGTTAGTTTGTGTGGAAATAATTGTATCATTTGTTCGTTTGGATTTTACATGTAACAAGAAACAATATGCCTGCATCCATAGGCGTTAACCTGCGCGTAACAGGCCATTGTCGCCAAGGTGGTAGGAAGTACATGGAAGACTTCTTTTCAGTTGCATATCAACAAACTGAAGATGAAAAGGATCTAGAATATGCATTTTTTGGTATTTATGATGGCCATGGAGGTGCAGAAGCAGCAGCTTTCGCTAAGGAACACCTTATGGAAACCATCATAAAGCATAAAAACTTTTGGTCTGATTATGACGAAGATGTCTTGAGAGCTATAAAAGATGGTTTCATTGCAACACACTATGCCATGTGGAGAGAACAAGGTAAATATCATGTTGACTCAACTACCACTATTACTATATGAACCGCCACTTACCATAGTAGTGGGTTGAATTCATGCAATGGGAGTTCCCTGAATTTCTATATACATACTATCCTTATTTTCAGAAAAGTGGCCCCGCACAGCATTTGGATTACCTAGTACAGCAGGAACCACTGCCAGTGTAGCATTTATCAGAAGAGGCAAAATATATATTGGTCATGTTGGCGATTCTGGTATAACCTTAGGTAATAAAAGTAGCACTATTAGGATATTCATTTCAAGAACTGAAAGTCCCACTTATATACTCCATTATTATAGGGTATCAGGAACCTGGTAATTCTGAATGGAAAGCAAAAGCCTTGACTAAAGATCACAAACCGGAAAATTCAGATGAATTGGCTCGTATAAAGAATAGTGGAGGAAATGTTGTTGCAAAATCAGGTAAGTAAAAAGTTTAGTTGATAAATGAAATGAAGATACTAACATGGGGTGCCAATAAAAATATTCAGCACAACACGTGAAAGTACTTTTGATGATATTATCAATATGTGTAAGCCTGTCTATGAGTCTTTCCTGATATGAAAGAATTCGCAAACTTCATAAACATAAACATCACATTGACTAAATAAAGGATTTATATATAGGTTATTAAAGCTGAAACAGAGAAAATAGTATAAAATATTCGTTACTTGAGGCCAATTGAGACTTTTGCTAGAATATGTTGCTTTTTGTTACGTACGTTCTGACTAGTTCATCATTATGAGACATTCAAATTGCAATGATCAAAGTGGATGAACCCAGTTCGGACGTTCACTATTCTAGAGATTTTCTCTGTCATCCAGCTTACAATAAATAAAAACAGATAAAACTTGACTGGGCATTCTATCGAACCGATCATTTTCGTGCAGGAGTGCCTCGAGTGGTATGGAACCGGCCCAAGCTAGGCCACCAGGGCCCCGTCCGACGCTCGACGCCCATCGACGAGATCCCCTTCTTGGCGGTGGCTCGCAGCCTGGGGGACTTGTGGTCCTACAACTACCAAAGCAACAGTTTCATCGTCTCGCCCGATCCGGACTGCTTGGTGCTCGCCATCGACACCGACGTCCATCGGTGTCTCGTCTTCGGCACCGACGGCCTGTACAACATGCTCAGCCCCTCTATGGCGGTAAGGATTCGCGAGTCGATTCGACTCGATAGGGATAGATAGATAGATAGATCTTTATTTAAATAGGAACCCTAATATGCATATAATAAGACATATTACAATGAACAGCGATTTTGAAAATACAGAAATATAGAACAGAACGCTAACTATAACATCCGTGTGATTTGACAAAAAGTCAGTAAACAATTGCAAATAACATATTAAAAATAAATATAGAATAAAAAATAGTAGGATCACAATAAATGAAAATATAAATACAATGGGTACAGGCATATGGAATAAAAACAATAGGAATAAAATTGCAATGAACACATTTAAAAATACATATATATACAAAAAAAAAAATAGTAGGATCAGCTAGGTTTTCAAATTCACATGTAGAATGTGATAAAATGTTAAATTGTTCAATATCAATATTTATAGACAAATACTTATTTATTTTGGATGTATTCCTTCAAGCTGGTTTTGAACTGGTTCAGTGAATCAGATACCTTAATAGACTCTGGTAATTTATTGAACTCCAAGAAACCTTTGAAAATTAATGAATTCATTGTACTACGATAAGAAGTGCTAGGAACGTAGATGTCATTTTTGCAACGTGTGTTATAATTATGAATATTCTTATTATAAGTTATGTACTTCTGAAAGTAATCAGGTGCCAGGTGGTTTATTATTTTGTATATAAAAATCATAGTGAAATAAAACAATCTGTTTTCAACTGAAAACCAATTGAGGGTCATCATGATTTATCTTATAGGGGTGAGGCGATTTGTTTTCAGTATTATTCTCATTCCACGATTTTGAAGCTTCTGGAGCATATTCAACTTATTGAGATTAAACAGACATAAAATGGTTGAGCAGTAATCAAAATGTGGCTGGATGATTGAATTGTACACAGTGATTTTAGTCTCAGTTGATAAGTGTTGAGATATCCGAGAAAAAAATAGTTTTTTCGAAAATTGTTCATAAGTATAATCAAAATGACTATTGAAGTTCTAAACATTATCTAGAAGGAATCCCAGATACTTCCACCAAAATTTCACCGCTGGCTAACACGATGTTCCTCGAACATCATAGGTTTCCCTTTCGTGTTGTCCACAGATGAAAAAAAAACATGCAATTAAGGTGTCATCAGCAAACAGGTTAATGAATTCGCATTCTACAAAAAGCTCAAGATCATTTATATATAAAATATGTATGTATATATATATATATATATTTTAAATTATAAATTTGCCATGATATATTACTCTTTTATTACTAATTTTCTACCACAAACTAGTGAATTTTACCTTTTATTTGAAGAAAGAAATCGCTGATTCCCCTATCTAAACTCAGAACACAAATTTTTGAAAGTTTCTTGAGGTGGATAATTTATTACCAATTTTATAACATATCAATTACCTCATTCTCGAATATATTACTCGTCATTTGATGGAAGACACCAACGACTTTTCATGTCAACCTAGCAGAACCACTACCTTAAACAGTTTTTTCAAGTTTGAAATATGTCATGATTTATTGCTTTTTAATTAATTCATTACCACCAATTCAAAAATTTTACATTTTATTCAAAGGAATAATTCGCCAAGTCCATTTTATTAATGTTAACCTAGCAGAATATAAACTCAAATTACAAGTTTGTGTGGACATACAGCACTAGAAGTGGTGATCTCGGCGAATAATTTTTCAAAATGAGTAAATCAAAATTTCATGGAACTTTTTTTGAGTCAGCCATTGATCAGATTCTATTGTTTCATTTTATTTTTTCACTCAAGACTCGACCCTCGGCCCTCTGTGGTGTTTGTGATATTTATTTTCGTTCGCAAAACTCGATATCGATGTCAATTTTGTTGAAAATTGACAGGTCCACATTGTTCAACAAGTAGAAAGGCACAATGAAAACGCAGCTCTGAGCGACTCGACATTCAAGACGTGGTTGAATCCGAGCAAACTACTTGTGGAAAGGGCTCTAGAGAGGTGGCACATTTCCAAAATGCGTGCGGATAACACTTCCGTGGTCACCCTAATGCTCGATCCTCCAGGACCCCCCCGAGCTCAAGTGTTGAAGGACAGGAAAAAGAATTTACCAGAAAAAGGTACGTCCAATTTCATCGTGTACAAGATGGATGGTTTTCGAATGTTGAATAATTCAAAAATGTCATTGCTTATCATTATCATTAATTTCAGGCTTGAAAATAATGACCCGGTTCGACGACAGCACGTCTCAGGAGGGCGCGAGCAAAGACAATAGTGATACCGAAACCGGCGGGCCGTCCTCCCGAACCACCCTGGATAACGTTCCTCAAGCGACGCCCGCGGCGGCGACGCCGACGCCTCCCCCTCCGCCTGCCCCTCCCGGCTGCGGCGAGAGCAAGAACGACACGTCGGCGCCGGTGGCGAGCATCACGCCAGTCTCCTCAAGTGACCTTACCAATTTCCCTCTCAAAGAGAGGAATTTTTTACCTAAAGCCAGGGAGAGCACCAGCTTCGATCCGAGGTGAGTGACTCGACTAGTTGATCTTTCTAGTATTTTCTGGGATTTTCTCTCCTCATTTCTGAAAAAAATTGTGTGGTTTTAAGGGCATCGATTCAAGTGAAACTTTTTTTCGGTTCGTCGGTATAGCAGCACTTGGGGCAGACATAGGATCTTAGCGATAGCATCTAATCTATGCCTGCTTCAGAAATACCGACCCTTACCTGACCTCGCGTCTAATATGAGACACTCATTTGAATATAAAAAAAAAATCCTCTTTGAATGGGATTCGAACCCGAAACCACAACTTGACAAGCACGCTCTTGCTAACCATTAGGCTATCTAAAGTATATTTGTTGGTATTGCTGCGTTTGTTTATATCACTGTGTGAAGATAATTAAGAACGTTCTAAGAGTAGTTCGATAATGTCAAAAGAAAACTGTGGGACGTAGAGCAGTACATCTATAACAAAATATCAACAAATCGCGCACCATACACGAAAAATCAGCGACAACAGATTGGTTTTGGGAACCCTCAGACGTTTCTGCTTTCCTAATACTTTCCCGATTCCGTCTCATAAATGGAATTTAGAAATGGTTTCTTTTGGTTGAATTAGGGTTGATACGATATACCCTATCAGAATTATCTCGTTCTCGATGGACGAAAAAATTGAGGCGATTTCATAAAAGTTTCACTTCGAAATTGAAATGGAAATATTAATGATCATTTCAATATACTCGTGATAAGGACATATTTATGATCAGAAAATTTAGAAAAATTGATATACCACCTTTTCCATTTACTTACAGACAGTATTTGCACTTCTTATTTTACTTTTCTGGGATAGGTTAGTTTGACGCTGGGTTAGATTAACTTTGACTCTGTGGTGAATGTTTACTGCTATGTTGAAAACCTAGTAAATCTGTAAATCTGTGTTGAACATGTCATATTCAATGATTTTTGTTCGAAAAACTATGTCATTTCTAGAGAAAATATTGTAATTCGAATATTCAAAATGAATGAAAAGCAAATTTGAAGATCGACAGACTCAATACAATCGATTGAATGTCAACTCAAGACACCTAATTCTTTGAATACTCGCTGTAAGTTTCTCGAAGAGGTGGTACATTCATTTTCCAGCTTTTTGTGGGATTTTCTCTCCTCGTTTCTGGAAAATAGAGTAGAAGTTATTGAAAATTATTTCAATATATTTCTAGTATGGACAGATTTTGTGATCTGCCCCAAAATGTCACCAGTGTCAAAACCTACAACATATTGGAAAATTTTGCGAAGAGAAAAGTATTTTAATTGTGTTGAGAACGGGAGCAGATTCGTTCCCGAAACGTCCACCAAGATAAGTAGAGGTTTAATTCTTCTCAAATATATTTGTATTTCCAAATCTTTCAAAAAAAAGGTGTCACTGACAAATAGAGAATTTCTCTTTTAGGTATCTAAAGGTTTAATTTCAAGCGCAGTGACATTTTGGGGCAGATCACAAAATATATCCTTACTACAAGTATATTGAAATAAATTTTAATAACTTCTACTCTATTTTTTAGAAACGAGGAGAGAAACTTCCACAAAAAGCTGGAAAATGAACCTAATTCTTCGTTTGAGTAACTAATTTAACTGGTTGTATTGTACTGTTGTCAGCAGTTGTCAATATATTGATTTTATATCGTTTATTAGGGAGGAGCTGACCCCTAAGCCGTCGGACGAGATCGAGAAGGAGAACCAAAATGCTAGCGAAAACCGCTTGGACGACACCATCCAGTGCAACGAGGTGTCTTCCAGTAATATCGAGCCGGAAAACGCTTGCGTGGAGGCGGAATCGGCAGAGAAGAATACGAAGCGGATTCTGAGGAGCTGGAAGAAGGACAAGGGGGAATCGGTGCCGAGTCCGAGGACTAGAATAAGTAAAGAACATGAAAAGCCAAAGGTTAGTATCTGATTATGATTTGTCGAAGGGTGGCGTTTTAATTTCTCTTTTGTAATTCCAGATTTCGAAGAGGAAAACAGCCTTGGAAGAGACTCTCCCACAGCCTAGGAAGAGCATAAGGATAGACAACAATTCCAAGAAACCGGAGGAGACAGTTCTGAAGGACAGGAAGGCCTTTCAGGCCGAGGAGAAACTGAAACGACTGGCTGAAAAAGCCGATCTGGCCAAAAAGCAGAGCGGCATCCTGAACAAGCCCATCGCCAAGAAGAGGATGCAGGGCGTGCTGGATAAGATGAAGAAAAAGTCGGCGATGTTGACCACGCGCAGGGTGAAGCCGAGAGAGGAGATGAAGAAGCTGGAGAAGATCATGAAGGCGCAGAGGATCGTGACCATGAGCTTCCAGAGAGCTTCTCTACGCCAAAGAAATTCCAGACAGGCTGTCGTCGGTGGATCCTCGAAGGAGGCCAAAACTGCTCGAGGGAAACAAGGAAGAGTCGGAGCGAATATCGAGAAACTTGAAGATATGAGAGTGTCTAGGCGTGGTAGAACTGGTAGTTCGAATGTACCGGTGGACAAGATCGTTACGAAGACTACGAGGAGTAATAGCAAGACTTCCAAAGGTAATTTGCTCGTGTTGGGGTGGAAGCTCTAATCGAACTATCAATAGCAATGATCCACAAATATTTCCTGTCGGTCCTGATAATAGGCCGAAAAGTATCTTTCGACACGTAATTACCCGAACAAACTGGTGACACGATCGCCAGATCTGATTGGCACAGCCCGATTTACTAGAGAGACCAATAAGGATGTCTTATCAACGCTAAAATATGTAATAATGCTAATAGTTCGAAGTTCAACTCTCGCTCTTGCTCATTGAATTGAGAATATTGGTTTAATTCTTGATAATTTGGGAATGAATTGTTGAATTTTTCCTTTTTCAGTTGGTTCATCTCTGCCTCTGCTAGTTGATCACACAATAAACATGCTGAACCCTGTGGATTCCTCGAAAACCTTGAGGGGAAGGTTACAGCAAAAAACGGAAAGTTTCAAGAAGAACGTGATGCGTAAGAAATAAGATAACAATAGTAAGAGAACTATGAGAATCATCTATTTTCTTGTACATTTTTATATTGGTTTTAATTGATCAAATAAGTAATAACATGGTCATTGGGGTGATTCTTTTTTTTTTCACCGGATTCTCACAAATATTTTTTGTATTCATTTTTTGTCTTGCAACATAATTTTCATTTGTTTGAATTCGGTTTTCAATTTGAGTGAGAGTATTCTTTATTTTGAATATCTCGGTTTATTTAGTCATAAACTATTAGTACCTTCAATTAATTTCAGTTGATAATTATTTTTTTTTCTCATTTGGTAGGTTGATACCAACTCGAGTGTTGTTTGTATCTGATTGAATTTTCGCTGCTACATATCTCTCAAAGAAATCATTATTTACAGCTTTGATATCAACAGAAATTACTTTTTGGATTGTTGAAATCAGATTCTAATAACCTATTTTGTTTTTCTTTTTGAGTTGGATCTTACAGAAAATTTCGTGCCTTTGTTACCAAAAATATTGAGAAATGTTACATATATGTAAACTTAGGCAAATGAGATATATTTATAAGAAAATTATTATTTTCACAAAATACAGTTTATAGTTACGGATTTTATTGACTTTTTTCTCTCCTTCACAATGAGCGGGTGGGCATAATATATCGAATATTTGATATTTTTCTACGTTCCCTATTTGTCTACTACTAAGATAAGTAGAAATTTTGATTTTTGTCTAATAGGTTTGTCTTTCAAATTCTTCAAAAAACAAGTTTTCACTGACAAATAGAGAATTTCTCTTCTATAGGTTTGATCTCAAGCACAGTTACATTTTGACGAAATAATTATTTTATTTTTCTTTTAGACACGTAGAGAGAAAATCCCATAAATCTATACAAATGGATATCAGTTTATTTAAGTTATCAACAAATAATGGGTGTATTGGGACATTTGCACACGTTCCCATAGAATCGTGACGTTACCAGGCAGCTAATTTTGAATTGGCAAAAATTCGCCTGTCTTGCAAAGAAAAATAATGCACTCGTCTTTTCAATTTGCTGAAATTGAATTGAATTTGACAACGAATTATTGCATTGTTTCAAGTTCTGTTCTAATCGATTTCAGCTTTGCCATTATGAGTGTTGTTTGTTTTGATAGATTTGATTTGATAGGATGTTTCGAATTTATCAATTTCACAGAATGCCACTTTTCAGATGAAAACTCACAACAAATCAATTGATGATTTTACATGGAAAGTCGGATTAACAACCTCGGAGGCATTCGTTTCCAATATTTACCAGTCAAAAATTAGAAATTGTGCTCATGACTCATCAAAACAAGTGGAATTGTTGCTAGTTTTGAGTTTTGAGAAGAATTGATTTTTAAAACTAGGTCGAAGCACATTGAAACAATAACAAAATTCCAGCATAAGAAAAATCCAGCTCCCAAAATTGGGAGCATAAGGAATTTCATGATTTTTTTCATCACCTTATATAACCAAATATCACCATGCTTTCTTAATCATCATTCTAGCTGGTAGGTTCTTCGCTAAAATAGAAGAAATAAATAAACTAAATACGTGAAACGAAGATATTCAATGTAGAATTTAGTTTATTTCAACAGCAATTCTATTTCCAATTAGTAATGAAACGCCCTGTATGCAGATTTCCTCTATTGATAAGCATAAATGTTTATTCATGAACAATTACCATCGCACCTACCTGACGAACCCGCGTGAACTCGAACGCTCTGTATAATAATAATTATCGGTCTCGCTGTGGAAAGGGAAAACCCGACAGTCGATCCACGAAACCCGAAGCGGACAAGCCAGAGAAACAATTGACATCGGCGCGAACGCGCTTTTCCGCTTCCGACCCAAAAATAGCCGATGGTTCGGCGTCGCGACGCCTAAAATGGCGGACGGAGCCAACAGCTGTTCCGACGGCGATAATGGACGGAGTGTTGTGACGTTTGCGATGAAATGAAAATGAGGAGGAATCAGCCAGGCCAGTCGCAGTTGCAGATCGAGCAGAACAACGAGGATTGCAAAACGTCGTCGCCGGTAGGTTTTCGGTGTCGGTGGGATGAGTCATGTTTGTTTCTGTTTGACGCGAAAACGTCCGGACGGTATAGTGATCGCGAAAACAATATGGATTAGTCACGATTTTTAGCATAAACAACTACTTTATGTTTCAGCGAAATACTATATCTTACCTTGACTAGGAATCTATGAATACAGGTTGTTTTACTGATTAACCTGGAATGAAACGAAGTATCAGATCTCAATCGATTTTTCTGTTGGGCTATATTAATTTGTGATCATTTGACTAAATCTAATTGTGAATTGTTCATATTTCATTCCCAAAAGATTTGAATGAATTCCAGTGTGTCAGATTTTCGTTCATCAAAATCTAGTATCAAAATTAAAAGAGTAAAATGAAGTGAGACTCTATTTCATGTTTTTTTTTTCAGAAATATATATCTTCAGATGTTTACTCAAATTGGGTTTAGTTTTTCTTCGTGATTTCATATCTTTTGTATAATTACAATTAGCATATGCTCGTTTATAAATTAATGAATCATAATGATATTGTATAGGAAATATTAGTTTGTTGGAAGCAAACAGTTTCAGTTTACTCCTACTTTTATTGATGAATTGAAAAATGATAAATTTTTCCAATTCACTCATTCATTGCCAAGATTTGCATCAAAATCTGTTATCAAAATAAACTGAAATGAATGAATTGTGAGATATAAACTATTGTAATGATATAATAGGAACTAAACTGTATATTTTCAACGAATTCACCTAGTATTTCCATACAAATAAATGAAAGAAGATAACGATAACAATTTCTCGAAACATCATTCCATATGAATTCGGCCCTGGTTGATAAACCCAACATTTTATATTGTACCCAACATATAATCCACCTTCTTGAATACACCCTGTAAGTTATAACCTCATGTTCGAAAATATCAGTAGAACCTTCCATGAAATGACGTTTTTATTGTTATCATTACCTAGTATTAACATTGAAAACCAGTCTGAAGCGAAATAATCGGAACTAATGAAAGTAAACATTAAAGGTCAAAGCATAATATTTGAAACTTTTTTATTGTTATTGTTATATTCAATCGAAACATAGAATACAGTTCATAGGTATAAGTTTTGTACGGATGTAATGCATTTATACGGATGGTTCAAAAGTAACTATTTTCTACTTGTTAGCACTCGATATACAAGGTGATGCAAATACAAAGGCGTCTGTAAATGTTTTTGACAAAGTTTTATGGAATTTCTTAGTGATAAATTTCAAGCTTGGATGAATTTTTTCATCAATAGAATCGTGATATATTTGTTAAAAATGAAAATACACAAAAGTCGCAATAACCACTGATTGATTTGGTAAATTCATGTAAAGATGATAATTGATTTCAAATGTTTGTACTGCTATCGTCATCCATACTTATTTTTATACGTCACTGGTGATGAAGATGAATTCATAATTCACGTGATCAAATTTAATGATTTCCGTTGTTTTTCACCACAGCTATATATACATATTCTATAGCTGCTGTTTATTTGATTGTTGTCTGCTGATTAGCATATTTGTATACATAACATGTACTTCGTATGCTTATATAGAGCGAGAGTACCAAAAACTACATACGAAAGAATTTACCAATGATACATATTAAATTGAACATTTCTAAATGATAAATGGGGCAATTGCCACACAAATTCTTCGGAACATTTATCTTTTGTACAAATTTTCATACCTTTACAATTCATTGTAATTTGAACACCTGTAAAGTTCCTACTGAAATCACTTCAGCATATATACAGAGTGTAAAAAATGGTCTGAAAAATAAATGAGAGAACAATTTAAATACAAATTTTTCCAAAGTCTCTCAATTATCTACAAAAATAATAATTTTTTTCAAAGATACATGAGCCTCTAACATGTTTTACTATAAACCAGGACGAATTTGGCATCGTGAGGTCAATTATATTACCGACTGTAATAGTAGTAATATTTATTATAGGGTATATTATCGTAACATTACAATAGATATAATATATAATAATAATTACACACACTGTGCCAGAAACATCAATGAAATTCGAATCTGAGTAGGTATACCACTTGATGAAATAAATAAAAAAGTAGCAAAAAAAACATAACCATAAGAAAAAATATTGATAAATAATGATATAATAAAATACACACATACATATATATTCATATTTTCCCACCAACTAAAACGCTTTCACAGTATTTGCTGCTTTGATGGCATTTGCTAAATTGTTGAATTCCCTTAGTCCTAGTCCGTTGAATGAGTTTTATCTTTGATTCTCAATTTTGCAACACACTGTATGATAAGGGCCTGAGAAGAAATAAATTTGGATAGGTTGAACCTTGAACTTGAAAAATTGTACTCTTGTTTATTGTCGATAAAATAAACCGTTTTCGAGGAAAATATTAATAAACAAAATAATTCATTTTACAGCATTTTGTGGGATTTTCTCTCCTCGTTTTTAAAAAAAAAATAGAGTAGAAGTTATTAGAAATTATTGCAATATATTTGTAGTAAGGACAGATTTTGTGATCTGCCCCAAAATGACACTGCGCTTGAAATCAAACCTTTAGATACCTAAAAGAGAAATTCTCTATTATTTGTCAGTGACACCTTGTTTTTGAAAAGTTTGGAAATACAAATATATTCAATGAAAATAAAACCTCTACTAATCTCTCTTCGAAAAACTTACAGACAGTATCAAACAAAATAATGTTTTTTTTTTTAATAAAAAAGGACCATAAACAGTAGTACCATATTTTAATTTGAGGTTCAAGCAACTGAAATATTTTTTTTTCAGCCCATTTCCATACAGGATGTTATTTATAACACAATGTCTCCGTGAAGAGATCCTAAAGGAAAAAAAATATAGGAACTTGTCATCTTATTTCCGCAGTATTTGAAAGTAAGCATTCGATCTCGTCTCGTTAACATGTACTTGATAATGGTAAAATTCGAGGCGATGTATTATAAGTATCATACAGGATGTCTCCGTAAAGAGAATCTAAAGGAAAAAAAATATAGGAACTTGTCATCTTATTTCCGCAGTATTTAAAAGTAAGCATTCGATCTCGTCTCGTTAACATGTACTTGATAATGGTAAAATTCGAGGCGATGTATTATAAGTATCATACAGGATGTCTCCGTAAAGAGAATCTAAAGGAAAAAAAATATAGGAACTCGTCATCTTATTTCCGCAGTATTTAAAAGTAAGCATTCGATCTCGTCTCGTTAACATGTACTTGATAATGGTAAAATTCGAGGCGATGTATTATAAGTATCATACAGGATGTCTCCGTAAAGAGAATCTGAAGGAAAAAAAATATAGGAACTTGTCATCTTATTCTCGCAGTATTTAAAAGCATGTGATCTTGTCTCGTCAACATTTAATTGATTATTGAAAAATTCGAGGCGATGTATCAGAAGTGTTTTCCTTTTAAAAAAAAAAAAAAAAAATTGAAAAATATTCCTCTCGGTTTGCAGTCGCAGATCCTGGAGCGCGTGCAGCCGGACCGCGTGACGGCGAGCAAGCCGGAGGAGGACCGGCGCCGGCGCACGATCATCGTCGAGCGACGCGCCGGCTCGTTCGGCTTCACGCTGCAGAGCTACGGCATCCATTACAGGCGCGCGCGCGAGATCGAGATGATCACCTACGTGGACTACGTGGAGCGCGACGGTCCGGCGTGCCGGGCAGGCATGCGCGAGGGCGACGTCATCCTGTCGATAGACGGCGCCGACATGGAACGCGCCGACCACCAGGCGCTGGTCGCGTACATACGCGGCTGCGAGACGCGCATGCGCATGGTCGTGCTCTTCGAGGACTGCGTCAGGAAGGTCGGTGAACGCCATCAGATAATGATATAATCATCATACACCATCGTCGGATGAATAGGGAGAGAAAAAGTAATGGGCTGTATGTTATTCTGGTCTGCCTAATTTGTGCAAATCGACTACAGGCTTCTGTAGCCGATACAGTGCTGCCATCATACGGTCAATTCGATGAAACAATGATTCCAGTTGTTTTCCTGTCAAACATTTGTCAATCCTTAATAACCTATAAAATCGTTATTTTAGACAGTATCTCTACTCTTAGCTTGGTTCAGTCACGGTCAATCAAGTTTAGAACTTATAAATAGTTCATGCAGTCATGTGGAGGCCCTCCTACAGCTCTAGATGATACATGAGAGGGTCACGAAGTACGGGATTTTTGAGCAACTTCTTCTCGTGTTTTGTCACCTTAAAACATTCCTTCTCGAAATGGTTGCTACAGACATCTAATAGTCCCGAATTTCGTAACGCTCAATACCCGAATTGAATGAGAGGTAGAATCAGTATCAGTACTATAGATTATTAGCATTTGATCAGAGCTTGGATTATCTTACTTGTAACACTCAATATCGAATGTATCCACTTATGTCGCGAAGAAATATCACTTGGAAATCCATGAATGGAGACGGTTTCAAACTTTCTGGAGGAACAAAAAGGTCCGGCACAAATAGGAGCAGAAATAATAACGAATAATCAGAATAAAACTCAGGACAAAAAGTCAGAGCGAAGCAAAATTACGATTAGAAGTACAGACTGATCGAACGAAACGACAAAACTAATATACTATAGGAACACAACACAAATCTATAAACGTAAGGAATATTAGAACAATGGAAATTGAAAAAGAATGAACTTTTTGAAGCAAAAACACGATACAAGACACGATTTCGATTTCACACCTCAGCTTTTGACAACTCAATAGTGGTTACATAACCACAAATTTGGAAAATTGTCTAGAAACAAGAGAGAATCGTTTCGTTCGATACAGAAGCGCCATCGGGTGATCATACACTGAACTGAGTCACGGATCAGACCAAAACAAACAGTCCACTAAATTTTTTCTCCATATTTGCTTACATTCGCAGTTCCATTTTATCCATACCTGATATATTCGATAAAAATAGTGGCATGATATACTAAGAGATGATGAACTTTGAATATTAAAATCTGTTGAATTATTTCATTCAAGAATTCAGGTTTTTACCCAAATAATCTGGTACGGCCTGGCCGACTCTCTGTAAATTGTGTGAACGATGTACAGAAGACTGATTGTGTTTTGTTTTGTCAAAAACGCTAAAGCCATTTTCTGCTATAATGGCCTAATAGTTATAAAACTCCCCAGAAGATGGTGACATTTTTACAGATTTCTGTACAAATAGTTGACGTTTTGAGATTGTAATTATGTAGTTCGATCATTAATTGAGAAGTAACCTAAATCACTACTTCTGAATCAACATTTTTAAAAACACTGATTGTGCAATGATCAGTAATACTGATTTTGTTTTCATTTTTGTGTCGCCATCTAACAACTGACATTTGAGTGATTCTCCCCAGAAAATGGTGACATTTCTACAGATTTCTGTACAAAGTGATGACGTTTTGAGATTGTAATTATATAGTTTGATCTAAAATTGAGAAGTAACCTGAAATGCTATTTCTGAATCAACATTTTTAAAAACACCGATTGTGCAATTATCAGTAATACTGATTTTGTTTTCATTTTTGTGTCGCCATCTAACAACTGACGTTTGAGTGATTTTCCGCTATAACGAATAAACTGCTGTTATCAAGTCAGCTGTACACGCTATAGAGTTCTGACAGAAGAAATTAGAAATAGAGTTCCCTACATCTCCATCGTGTGATTTCAATGTCCTCAGGTGGAACTGCACATGCGATACATCCAGCTGCAGCGCATCCTCCAGGCGAAGATGGAGGAGTTGGAGCGGATATGCTTGCGAGAGCGGCAGCTTCTCGAAGGCAAGTGGAAGACGCACAGCCTGCCGGCCAGGAAGAAAGCCTCGCAGGCCAACACCGGCTCGCCGGCGCCCGCTCAAGCGACCTACTCCTACTGCCGGCCCACCGTGTCGACGGAAGATGTCGCCAAAGTCGCGCACCAGCAGAAGCAGCCGCCCTTGGTGTTCGCTTACCAGTACCTGGACTCACAGTACAAGTAATTATCCGAACATTGAAACTTGAACGAATTCGAAATTGAAATGTAATGTAGGTGTCCATGCAAATTGAACAATTGAAATTCAGATGGCCAACATTCAACTGAGATGATAATTCCGTAATTTACGACAGCGCATGCGTCAGAGAACAACTAGCCGTTCTGTGTAATTATATTTCTGTGGACGTGCCTGAAAATGATCAACTGAGATATTAATTTCTTCCGTAATTTACGACAGCGCATGCGTCAGAGAACAACTAGCCGTTCTGTGTAATTATATTTCTGTGGACGTGCCTGAAAATAATCAACTGAGATATTAATTTCTTCCGTAATTTACGACAGCGCATGCGTCAGAGAACAACTAGCCGTTCTGTGTAATTATATTTCTGTGGACGTGCCTGAAAATGATCAACTGAGATATTAATTTCTTCCGTAATTTACGACAGCGCATGCGTCAGAGAACAACTAGCCGTTCTGTGTAATTATATTTCTGTGGACGTGCCTGAAAATAATCAACTGAGATATTAATTTCTTCCGTAATTTACGACAGCGCATGCGTCAGAGAACAACTAGCCGTTCTGTGTAATTATATTTCTGTGGACGTGCCTGAAAATAATCAACTGAGATATTAATTTCTTCCGTAATTTACGACAGCGCATGCGTCAGAGAACAACTAGCCGTTCTGTGTATTTATACTTCTGTGGACGTGCCTGAAAATGATCGCATAACCACAACTGATGAGTTATTCTTGTTCTTCAGCACTTTTTTTTTTGGGGTTGAAAGGTTATTCATCTTCTTCGAGAATTGGCCAAATAGAAAATTATGTCTTGTTTATTAATTTTCGTTGTTGCATAAACACCGATATAGTGCACTGCAAATTATTTTGACAATTTTCAAGTTTCCATAACTTTTTCAAAAATCGACCGACTTTCAAGTGGATTAGAGCATTCGGAAGTTGCATTCTTTCTGTTGAAGATTCATTGCTCAAAACTCATCGAATTCTACCGATTTTTGATATACCAGGTGTTCTCATTCCTAAAAACTATTAAAAGAGAAAAATTTTGGATGGTCTCATCATATTCCTTTATCAAACCTTTGAGTCTATATCTCGAAACGGTTTTGTAACTCTCGCCTCATCTCATACATGATGTGTAAATTTCGATTTTTCATGATTTTCTGCATTTTTACGCATCTCTGATGATTTGAGGAAATTAAAGAGGACATTCAAATCTTAATGCACTGTAAAGCAATAGAAAATATCTTAGGAATGAGATTGGTATCCCTTGGCAAACATCAGTATCTTCAACAAAATCAAAAATCGCGTTTATTTGAAAGAAAAAAAAATCTTCAACATCATATTCAGATTGTGCTGCCACAACAAGATTCATAATTTCAATGGTATGTGATTTGTTGCAGCAACAATTTGAATTTCCAAATTTTGATTTTTTTTTTTCGAAAAAACGGGATTTTTCTTTTTGTTGAAAATACTACTGTTCCCCAAGAGATGTCAATCTCTTTCCTACTATGTTTTCATCTTCTCGTATTGCATTTTACAGTGCATTATGATTTGAATATTCTCGAGATATTGGCTTGAAGATCTGAAGAAAGTGATTCACAAAAAATACAAAAAAACTCCTGATTCTTCGAGCACTTTAGTTTACTCGTTTCTGAATAATATTACTATTGCCCTCAACACACTAAACGACTACTCACCGCCTGACGAGTAGAGGTCTGTTTGGAACTTCAAATAAAACATGAACAATTCGCTAATCCAAAAGTCTGGACGACCTCTGGTGGCTAAATTGTGAACCTACTTAGTGAGTAATCAATAATGGATACGTGTGCGTTTTATCAATGAATCATCGTTATTTCGGCGAGCTTGTGCGATATCAGAGATCATTGGTGGATTATGTTGTGTTCTCATCGTATTTGTAGATCTGTGTGTAGAGCGAACTTTAAAAGTAGGACTCTAAGCGAATAATTTTTGGGATAACCCAAACTCGAAACTCGAAAGGTATGCACAGGAATGATTTTATGCTTTGAGTACTTTCATAAACCCATATAGTTTCAGGGTTGAGATACTCAAAATAATAATGAGTGGAGAATCGAGTCAAAATACTGGCACGACTAGGAAGACATTGCATAACACTAACTGTTGTGTTTAAAACTGTATTCTTCAAGGAAAAATAAATATAGGACATTTCCATGCGTTCCCAAGAAGGATGCTTCTAAAGTCCATGTCAAAAATGATTATGGTATACTTGAGAAAGTTGATTGAAGAAAAGCATGGACAAATGCTTTGTTGATCGGAAAACCTGTGACTCACTTCATTCGAGTTTGTTTCCTTCATTTTGTTCATTTTATTAGACATTTCAAAGCGTTACATCACCTCACAATATGATAGTTCTACAACAAACTATCAACAATTGTCCAAAACACACACGAGAATCCAAGATATCACTTGTTCAACGTTCGAAAACAACTAAAACATACACACAATAACCACGCCGAACAGAGAGAGAGACTACTCGCAATCCGCCATATTTGTTTACGTCTCGTAGCGCCCTCTTCGGTAGTTGAAATCGCCAATACTGAACTGTTTATCGTGCATATCGTCTTCAGATACATGCTGCAGCCATCCCCGAGCAGTAGTGGCGAATATCTACTCACCTTCGAACCGCCTCGATACAAAGAAGTGAAAGCCAATGGCGAAAAGAAACATTCGCGAGGCAATCAAACCAATCTGGGTAGTCTGGAGAAGCTGAAGAAACCGCCCGTTGCGTACCCAAGCTATGCAGGTGAGATCGTGTGAAATCGTATGAAAATTACTGCGGGAAAACATATTTCAACTTCTGATAGTTGTCTCATATTTTTTTGACAAGCTTCGAGATTATCATTATATTATTGTTTATCATTCCAAGAAACATTATTGTTTATAACAGGCGGGATATATTATGTGGAATGAATACATGTACATGAGAAATGCATGGTATTCTAACAAAATTATACAGGGTGAGTCAAAAATGTGTACTGAGCTTTCTGGGGGTGATAGAACATTGAAAAATAAGTGTAGTTTGATGATTAAACTCATGGCCCAAAATGCATATTAAGGGAGATATATCCTTCCAAAGTTGATAAAATTAAAATAATTTCTCTGCATAACTTCTGAACGATGAAAGCCACCCGATTGAAATTTTGTGCATGAATGTATGTTGTCAAAATACATTTTTTCGTCACACTTCCACATTTCTGATATTGTTATAAAGGATGTTTTCAGAGGGTGAGTCATGATTTTTTGTAGAAAACTTTTTTCCCTGTATTATTTTCGGTGAAAAAACAGGAGCATTCGATGGAGCGAAGAAAATTACATGAAAAAGGTACTCTTATTCAAATACGAAAAATTGAGCCGTTCGTGAGATATTTGAGTTTTTGTAGTTACATGATATCAGCAGATTGATTTTATTCATCGCGAGATTCATCGGTATAACGATATTTCAGCAGCATTTGCATTTCCGAAGCACTCGCCAAGCATTAGAAGCATATCAGTTGATAATCGCAGTGATAAATGACAGAAAAACCACACGAACAAATCGACTACAACAATGTCGACTCGAATGTTGATGACATGAACGTCAAAATTGAGAACAAAATTATTCATCATGGCCTGCTAAAATATCGTTATACCGATTAATCTCGCGATGAATGAAATCAATCTGCTGATATCATGTAACTACAAAACCTCAAATATCTCACGAACGGCTCAATTTTTTGTATTTGAATAAGAGTACCTTTTTCATGTAATTTTCTTCGCTCCATCGAATGCTCCTGTTTTTTCACCGAAAATAATACAGGGAAAAAAAGTTCTCTACAAAAAATCATGACTCACCCTCTGAAAACACCCTTTATAACAATATCGGAAATATGAAAGTGTGACGAAAAAATGTATTTTGACAACATACATTAATGCACGAAATTTCAATCGGGTGGCTTTCATCGTTCAGAAGTTATGCGGAGAAATTATTTTAATTTTATCAACTTTGGAAGGATATAATATCTTCCTTATTATGCATCTTGGGCCATGAATTTAATCATCAAACTACACTTATTTTCAATGTTCTATCACCCCCAGAAAGCTCGGTACACATTTTTGACTCACCCTGTATATATACATATACAGGGTGACCCAATGAAAACGAAACAAGGTATGCATTTTACTGAGAGATCAAGGAACTAACATTTAAAATAAATGATTCTTCATGTGATATTGGATGGGACAGGATTTTAGAAAAAACACTTGAGACACTTGAACATAGTTCTTACTACAAAATGAGAAATAGTGATGTAAGGGAAATAAGCGTCACTCTGTCCATCACTAGCCGATTATTTTCATAAACGTGTTTTCTCGAGAACCACTGCATTGAATTCCAAAAACAACGAAGCGTTGGTAAGAGATTTCGAATACCTTCAAAATAATGTATCACTTGACCCCTTATCCCATTCGAGATTCGAGGGTTGGAGCTCACCCCTCCGAGGGGTTTGAAGTGAAGAAGTTGAAAACACGCGCAAAATATTTCCCCCTCGAAATAAAAATCGACCGGTTCGAGCGTGTTTTTGTTTTCTGAGAACGATAGCTCATCGTCAAATCGGCGTTTTTTTTGTCGTTTACATTGGGCCACCCTCGGTATTCAACATGAAATCTTCGATGTGAAAATACGTTTCGCCTGAAACCAGGTCAGCTGTGCAGCCCGTGCGTCCAGCCGGCTTCGGCGAGCTCCAGCAACGGCGACAACACCAGCTTGGAGGCGTACGACCTGGCCGGCGCGTGCTGCGACCCGCGCTGCGTGCCGTCGGCCCGGCGCCGGTCGCGCGGCCGCAAGGACCGGCGGCGCGCGCCGGCCGCCGGCGAGGAGTCGCCCAAGCCGCGACCGCAGGCTTCCTGTTCCGCTCCGAAGAGGTACGCCGCTTCATCGTATACAATACAATACAATACAATACAATATTTATTCATCCATTAAATTTTTACATTTGTGGAAACATCAGAATTACAGAGAAAGAAAACAAAAAGCTACCACAAGTTCCTGACGCGTAAATATGACGATCTAAATCAACTTACCTCAGTCCAAAATTGGATGATATCAGAGATACAGAGTGTCAAAAGTTCAATTTGATTTTCATTTTTTATAAATATTTTTTTCAATAATTGGTGTATTGTCACAATATTCGGCTTGGGGGGGTTTTGCTGGTCGAGAAATTAGAATTTACTATCATTTTCATTGTAAAGTTAAGAGGGCGCCACCTGCGGAACCTTGCACACATTCAAAACGGAATAACTTTTTTGAGCCACCCCATATTTAATTTTTAAATGAAAATTCGGATTGTCCAACGTCTTTTATATAAAAAATGTATACGTGGTAAGAGTTGATTTGAGCAGCTGTTTTTGAGATATCTGGATTTTAAAAATTCACTTCGTAAATGGCCAGGTCTAAATTATTGTAATAATAAAATTGAACACATTTGAAGCGTAGGCGGTAAATTAAAATAACGTCACTAAAAACTTAGAAAAAAAAGAATTAGGTACATAAATGTGTTGGAAATTTTATTCTCTAGTAAAAATAGTCATTAGGAATAGGAATAGGAGATTTATCAACAACAAAAGTTTAATTTAATTTTTTCGATTTTTTTTTGGTACTCACATATTTCGAAGTCAGGAACCCGAATTTCACAATGAAAAAGTGCGCAATCATATATTTTTCGAGATATTCCATGAAAAAGTATGAAAATTACCCTTCTTGTTTCGGCCTGTTTTGGGTATAGGCACAATAGCCATTCGAGGTTTCATTTCTCACAAAAGATACTCTTTATATCTTCCTCATACATTCTAGGAGCTGAAAAGAAGGAGAAACATCCTCTAAGAAGTTTAATTCATCGTCTTTAGCAACTTTGATGAATCCATCTTTCATATGGACGGCGCTGTCAAATGTCAATCTGTGATATTTTGACTCACAGAACTAGTGATTCTGACGTAGATTCTCATTTGACAGCGCCGTCCATATGAAAAAATGCTGGATCCAAGATGCTAAAGAACGTTGATTTAATCAATTCGAGGATGTTTTCCCTTCCTTTTTACCTCTTGAATGTTCAATACTTTTTCCTAGAATATCTCGACAAATATAAGTTTGCTCAAGTTTTTATTATGGAATTCGGGTTCCTAAGGTCGAAATACTTGAGTACCGGAAAAAAATCGAAAAAAAAAACCATCGCATGATAAGTGCAGAATTACCAAATTCTACCAAAAAAAATAAATAATGAGTACCAATAACACATCCAAATGAATGAATTCTTAATCAACCAGTATTTCATTTTATTCTGGAATCCAAAAAAATCTTTTACTATTTGAAGAAGATGGCAATTCATCATATCTTTTTTCCTACAGAAATAGCATGTTCCTGCATCATAGTTGTAGACATGTTACCTCATTGATTTTCATTTTTCAGACATGAAACAGTATCGATCTGAAATTTATAATTTTTTGGATACATATTCTCATGAAATGCGAATGTCATGAAATTAGATTCTTTCGATCTGACCACAAAGTACTGGAATTGATTTGACTACAAAAATAAGTATTACAAGTACAGAATCTATATGAGAATAAATGTAACAATTTCTTCACTTTTTTTTTTCTAGATATTTCCACATAGGAGCTGGTTTAGTAAGCCAATGCAGTCTGCACTCGTGTACTTCTAGTGAAATTAGCAACCAAATTCCCACAACAGTCGCAGTTGAAAGCTCAGCAAACAGTTACACCACCTCCCTCAGTACTGACACCCTCTATTGGGACGGTCCGTGTGACACATCTACTTCCAGGTGAATAGTTAACCATCCCCATCAACAGAGAATTCAAATTGAAATATCCATTTTTCAGCTTTTTAAAAATTAATTTTAATTATTAAAAATTATTCCAATATATTTGTAGTGAGGACAGATTTTGAGATCTGCCTCAAAATGTCACTGCGCTTGAAATTAAGCCTTTAGATACCTAAAAGGGAAATTCTCTATTTGACAGTGACACCTTGTTTTTGAAAAATTTGGAAATACAAATAAATTTATTAAAAATACTCTACTTAACTTGGTGGACGTTTTGGGAACAAATCTGCTCCCGTTCTCAACACAATTTGAACACTTTTCTTCACAAAATAAATTTTTCATTGTTCAGTTGGTTCTGACACTGAAAAGTGACAATTTGGCAGATGGAGGAATTCTGGTTACTAGGTGTTTTTTTTATTAAATAATATTGAATTTTCCATTTTCATATCCAATTCGATGAAAATACTGTTTTCGGCTCCAATCAAGACCGAATTAAAAATATAACAACATCCTGCTATATCTACTTTAAAAAGAAAAAATATATATATATACATATAAACATCTCAGGCGAATAGATACTTACACTAGTCGTAAATTTTGCTTTCATCCACGTAGTTGTAAAATCAAAAAATTGATACATCTCCATGTTATTCACATGAACTGGAAAAGAGTATAAAAGGAATAGATCAAATGTTCGTAGGCAACATAGCGTCAAGTCCAACAACAAGCATGATCACCAAAGATACTCACAGCAGCCGGATACTATCTATGTTCAATACGGACACGTGAAGCCCAAGTCATGGGACAACCTAACTACGAAAGCGTTTGGAGGGTATGGTTACGGCTACGGGTGAGTAATACAAGACAATGCAAGTCCAGTATTTACTGCATTCCAATTTATTCCAATTGATAATTATAATTGTGTATTACATCTACTCGACAAATAATGAAATGATACAAGTGTTAAGGAATCCAGAGATTTACAAATCAATGAATAAAAATATTTGAAAATAATATTTCATAAATCATACAACTACCCTTCAGCTCCATTATTTCAAAAAAATTCTATATTAAATGTTAGACAGTTATTTTATAAAGCGTCAATGAATTTCATCAAGGAAAGTCGAGTGTTTACCAATAGAATCAATCATGGGTATAATACAAGAAACAAAGTCAACAGTATTCAACATGAAAAACACAAATTCAAAGTTATGGAACAACATTCTACTTACATTAGATCGAAAATTTATAACAAAATACCAGTGGAATTGAAATTCCTTCATAGAATAACTTTCAAAAATAAAATTGAGACTTCGATTATAGAAAATGAAAAAAAAATTGATGATCTTCTTCAATAAACTGTTCTGTTCTCTTCATATTTTTTCAATTATGTATACGTGATTCAAGAACTTACATTGTCAAATTTCCTATGACATAATATGTATTTTACTTGATTGAATAAAATGAAAAAAAAAACTGATTTTTGCCAACCAACCCTGTACAATGCATGAGCGATATTTGAGTAGATACCGGCGAGACGATTTGGTTCGACTTTTGTGTAATAGTTGACGTTTTTCTTCACAGATATGTAGACATGTCATCCAAATGCAATCAGAAAAGTGGAAGGACTCATACTAAATCACAGAGCACCCAGTATGTTCGGGTGGATAAGCAGACCAATACCAACAGTTCCGTTGGGCAGCTCCAATGTACCCCACACAGTCACAGAAGGTAATATGCGATATCGCGAATTTATTATTTGCAGGAATGAAATTTCCAAATTCTGACGACCAGATGTATTTGTTGAATAATACTCTTTCACATCTTGGAATGAAAAATTCCGCTACCATTTTCAGAGTAGGTGATATCAACTTTGTTTTTTCAAATGAATATATTCCCGGTCTGCATCAACTTCGCTAACAAACTCTGACAAGAAACCAAGTTGAAATCAGCTGAAATTAAATATTTTCCATAGGCCTGACATAACAAGTTTTTTTTTATTGATATTGCAGAAATTCCACCGAGGTTTTTATTAAATCTAGAGACATGAATACATGTTCCATCAGAGAAACCTTAGTATTCTTCATGATTTTCTCGCACCGTATCCAAAAAATCTATTCCTTATCTATCCCCAACTCTTTCAGGTATATTCAGCCAACGAAGTCAACCGAAAGTCTACTCTCCGTGCCGAAATACTCCACAGAAGCCTTGTCCGATTCTAGTGTATCTTGCGAGTGTTTGGAAATTTCCCCTGGGCCGGACACTTCCGATGCTAATTTTTTCCAAAGTCCCAGGCAGAACGTCATGAGTCCTACGAATCCCAATTTCGGATATTACAGCGCCCGGCGCACCTCCAGAAGCGAATATCCGAAGAACGTCGTATCGACGAGTTCGGAGGCAACAAGACTGTAATCAGTTTCTTAGGACTAATTTTCGTCAATATTATTTCTTTGTGTGTGGGTTTTAAATCGAGCATTTTGATGATGAAAAAGGTACACAGAGTTTTTATCGGAATAATAATAAATCGGTACCAAAAATTTGCAATGTCTAAACTATCTAAATGATGGAATTATGACAAAATATCAAACATCTGATATTCAGGTTGAGCATTTTCTCTTGCTCTAGAGTCTTTCTCACAACACATGACTCGAGTTGAAACAACCTCAGCCTCAACTACATGTTAAATTACATCTTAATATACCACCATCTTTTGATATTTAATTATTGATCCTTCATTTGACTCACCCGAGACATTAGGCGAAACATAGTGATATTTATAGGCACCATGAAAAGTATTCATTTATACCAAAAGTTAGATGTTTGAAAAACAGACCCTTCTTCAATGCTTCAAGATCTTTCACGACAAAGGGAATTGTTTTGTAACTGAATAAACAAAATCATAAGTGGTTAATTTTATCATTCTTGTTAACTGTTTAAAAAGCCGCTATTGGCTGTATATTAGGAAATTATCAAGAAATACTGAGGTAGTATGATATACACAATAAGTGTATATCTAAATTTCGTGATTTTTTACGAACCCCTTATGTAACCATTCCTGAGGAATTTCTAAAAATGTGATATATTTCACATAGTCCTGACCTTTCAAATTCAGGATTTATCAAAAGCAAAATGCTTGAAAAAATGAGTTTTGTTCAGGACTATAATTTTTTTATATTTATAGATTGATTTTTTTCTATGCTTCTTCAAGTGATACATTTGGTTTATTATTTATACTAGTCACCAGAAATGAATATTTTATCAGGACAAGCACAAAATAAATCCATTTTGTTTTGGGTCCATATTCAATATGTATTAATGACTGATGTTTTGTAACATTTTGTACTGGTATCACAAACTATAGTGCTGCCATAGATGCAACAGCTTTCATTAGTTAGCCTCATTTTCATTTATTCAATGTATTCATTGAAAAATATATATTTCATTTCTTGTGCCATTGATTCAAGAGATATATTCATGGGTTTCCATTTGATAGTTGATACTGTAAGTAATCATTCAAAATGAGGAAATTATAAATATTCAATCTTATTGTAGTTTTATTTAAAAAGAAAATTGGCGTGTATAATGTGGAAATGGCAAAACTATTCTTCTTACATCCACTATATTTTCAACTTTTATGAAATACTTCAGTTACATCAAGAATAAAGGTACTATCATTCCACCTAAGAAAATCACTAAACATAAAATTACATGTTGAAAACAGATTGCAGAGCCAATTCTGGCTTATCATATCCAAGTTCTTCTGGGGTACTCAATCCCAATTCCTTGAGAGTTGGTCTGATTTCTTGTATGATGTAAGGGTAAATTTCATCTACTTTGTTTCCACACTTGTCTTTAACAGCCTCCAATATCCTCACAGCTAAGGCAAAGTCGTTAACCCTGCGGCAAGCTCTCAGCGCAGCACTGAGGATTTTTGGTTCCGGAACTAAATCGTGTCCCCAAAGATCATTGATACCTCGCCTGATTTCCCAACCATCGATGTCTTTGCGGTTGAAGAAGTTTTCGTAACGAGCATCGAATTGGTCATCAGTTTCCGTATTATGACTGGACATCAATCTATAATCAAATTGCATAATATTAGATACCATTGAATTTATAATATTCGACGAGTGTATAACCTCGTGGAAGATGCTGCATTTGTTCTGCTAGCTGTTAAAGCAGTTTTAAAGATTGATTGTGCACGAATTGCTGTTGATCTGAACATTTTTCCGGCTATCAATCGAAATATGAGTACTAAAATTTGGATTTGATGAAATGAAATGTTACGTAAAAGCCTAACCACACTTTTCAGTGACTTTTGAGGGAATGATGGATGACATGTGACATTTTTTTCATTAATTTTATTAACCTAACCTACCCTAGATCATTCATATGATATGTATATTCCCTTCACACGAAATGCTAGTCTTAGAATTTTCAGTTGTAATGTTGTTTATTGTGGAAATTGGAAAAATCTTATTCAGTTCTATCACATGTTCAGTATAGTCTCTGCTATCACTGAGCTCGACTGAAATTCAGGTTTTCTGAAATTAGTGCTTACACCATGTCGATAAACAGTTTTTCATCCTCAGAACTCAAAACTGTGACAGAACTCTCAAAGAATACTTTTTTCTAGTCGTTAGCCATGCATGCCTGTTGAACTAATTTGAATGCCATAATTAGTTCTGTTGAGTTTCGGTACTACCACTCAAATACAACATTAAAAAATTTCGAAATGAGTGAAAAACCTATGCAGATGCAGGAAATTTGTAAAATAATTGTGTGTAGAAATATTAAGCATATTTATTTCAATCATAATTAATCAATATAATGTCTTCATCAGTTCCATAACTCTTTCTTGCTTGGTCGAATATATCCATAGACATGGTACACACATCTGAAATTTAGATTAGTTGAGTACCCAAAATAATATGCAGCAAATATGCAACTTACGGTCTCCTAAAGTTGGGTTGCGATAAAATACTTTCCTAAAATTGATATCGTACCCACATACAACTATATAATGGCCCTGATAAGTCGTTGGCCATGGAATGCATTTCCTAAATTCACTAGAGATTTTGTTCAGTTTGCAAATATCACAGCATAAGTATTTTGCATTCGTTAAAACTATAATAGGTCCTTTGACTAGATGTTCTACGATTTCTAAAATAGACAGAGAAGCCTTTTTTATAAATATTCCTGAATCTTCTGCTATTTGAAATCTTGTATTGACTCGATGCTCATCCTGAAATACATAGAAATTCTACATGTAGGGACATAAATATTGCAAAATTAAAATATGCAAGCAAAATTACAAATGTTATGTTACTCACTTTTGTTAATACTTTGTGATAAAAACTATTTCCTCTATATCCTTCATGTATTCCTAAAGTAACTGTATAAAATGTATGTCGGACGTGGAATTTCTGTAGTAGGTAACAAAGATCGATAGTCCAAGTGCTAAAATATCATAAAATGGTTATTGAAAATGTAGGTGAAGGTTCGAATCATCAATATAATAACATGATAGAAACGATAAATGAAAACGGTGTCATGAAAACAGTGTCAAGTTTATTTACCATAGATAGAAAGGTTGATATTTTACCTTTTATTGAATCCCTCATTTTTGCAGATCTGCGTAAAGTCTCTCAAGAATTCCTGTCGTTGTATTCGTTTAAGTACCATAAGGACACATGATACCCCACAATCCCAATTAGATTTCTGTTTGAAGTGCGTCAGCTGGATGTGGATCTTTTCTGGATGCCCTAAGAACCAATCAGAATCAAAACAATTAATGATACAAGAGGTGTTGCTAGTATCTAAAAATCAATATATATAGTTTTGGTAAAATTTAATATCTTTGGCGTTTTCGCAGAAATTTCACGATAACAAACGTTCTTTTCGTCGCAGAGATATTTAAAAAAGGGCTTCATAACAGTTTTCGAACAATTTTTGACTTTTTTGTTTATTCTGTGTATCCTAACTTCGGCCAGATTGCAAGCACATTGTATATAGGAATTGGAACGAGTTCAATATTCTATATCGATGATGAGGCCTATTAAATTGATCTTTATGCATATATTTATATTCTCAACAATCGGAATTTATTACATACCAGGCTTCAAGTTGATCTTTCTCCCCATTAGAAATACCTTTCCTTACAGTTCCACCGCAGTCGCATCTGATAATGATCTACTTGGTTGAATATGTATCTACAAATTGGCTAACAGCATCATTTTATGTATATGAAAAAAATCCAGCAGTGGATTTCTAGGAATGTATTACGATGACGAATAAGTCACAGCGCGAATCAATACAAAAAACGCTATTCTCAAAATAGAGAGCACTGATGATTAATCTAGTGGGGCTTGCTCATCTCACAGATTTGCGATTGTCAACGGAGATAATGTTATCAAAGTTATCAGTTTTATTGTGACCTCTTTCAGATAAAAAGCGCTCTGACTATTGTCGTTACCATACTTTAGTAGGTGTATAATGCATTGTGTTGTTCGAGTTAATGTATCCTGGAGAATATAAAGATAATATACCAAGGTGTATTACGTATTCGTATTTCAAAAATAAGCAGATTTTAAATAGGTTTGTATAGCTACATTTGGCATTTGGTACCTTTATGAATATTTATATATGGCTTTTAATCATTTTTAGGTAGATATTAAGTTTTGTGATGATTATTAACAGTTTCAGTCAGTTGTTAGAGTACAACAGATTTGATTATTGAATTCAGCCGAATTTTGACAATGTAGAAGAAAGTGAAATTATAACCTCGATCCCTCAATTATTCCTAATACACAAGAATTCCAGACTATTATTGTCCTTATCGCAATGCTGGTTGCCTAAATTCCTCTTCAACATCGACAAACGTCACTTGTTTTGAATGCAAATAATTTTGATACAATGTCTCTATGATAAACATAAACACGCTTAGATATTGCTATTTAAAATGAAAAATGTTTGCATAACTAGTTCCATTCCATAAACCTACTTCACAAAGACAATACATATCAATTAACGCTATAAGTAAGTAAACAAATAGATTCTTTGTACACTCACCATTGTTGAAAACGATTTCCTTATCTTCTATGCTTGTCATGTCTCAATATCAATAAAACTTGTGTAAATTTAGCTGCAAACTAAAAATCCGTTCAATTCCGTTTTCCTTCATCGTCGGACCTCAATCTTGACCATGAAGAAACAGGAGGTATTGGTTGTTTTTTAAAGGTTAATGCCTAACCTTGTAGACTTCAATATCTTCAACACGATTTGGATTGGTAAACAACACGATTTGATTTACAATCTGTCTACACTTCCTTTCCTAGTCGAAATTGATTTAATCACTATCGTGTTATCTGTTTTGTTAGGAATTAAATGGACTATGAAGTGAGGTTATAAAGTGTAGTTGAACAGGAGCAGGAAATGTAGTGCAGCCTGAAAATGTGTATTTTGTTCTTGCACGTCGATCCAAATCCGAAAGAAGGGGATTACAGGCTCGTTATAGCAACTAACAGAGATGAATTTTATCGGAGGCCCGCACAGGCAGCTTTCAAAGATGAATTCAACATCATTGCAGGTAGTAATTGAATATTTGTAGCTTTACCACCAAAAGGGTTTCAGTTTACTATACCAATACCCAATCTTAGGAAAAAAATATAGGAATGTGTAAATCACAGTAATTTAGCAACATAAAGGGGAATGAAGAATGAAAATAATAAGTTTGGATATTACATTTCAAGTCTGAATATGTTGAAGTACATTCCCTTGTAAAAAATCGTTCTTAAATTTATCAGCATACTTCATATGATATGAAAACTTATCAGTTATCATGCTAATGAAATATTTATTGTTCATAAAATAGTCTCTTCTCAAAATAACTATATGAAATTGCTCAAGAGTGAAAGAAATTCTACAATGTACTTATTTTTTGCCAGAGATATGAGACACCTTACTAATATGAATTGGTCAACTTTTGCATCATTCAGTGTCATAAATAATCATGGAGTAGTCCAGAATGTACCTAGAGAAATGATTGCAAATCTGGTGGTGTATTTGGTAATAAAATTTAACAAATTATTATTTCAATCCAGTCATGAAAGATGTATTTTCGAATTTATCTCCCTCGATTGTTTGACTGTTGACATTGAATAATTGATGTAGGCAGAGATTTAGAAAAGGGAAAAGAAGGTGGAATGTGGTTGGGTTTTCGTTCATCAGATCCAGAAAATGGCAACGTCAAAAAACACCGTTTTTCTTGTCTTTTGAATGTAACTGGAGCAATTTCCGAGAATGCTTGTGGAAGAGGTTTCATAGTAGCAGATTACTTGAAGTCAACTAAAGAATTTCCACAGTACGTTGAGCAGTTGAATGAAAAAAGGCACAGTGGATTCAATTTTGTGGCTGCTGAACTGAGGTAATCTTTTTTTATTATTAGCATTAATATTCACTAAAAATTTTCAATATTTCATTGGTTTTTCAATAGTTAAATAGTTGTGGATTACAATTTTCAAAATATCCATAACCATCTGTTTGGTGATTCATTATATACAATTTGTTAACAAAATTGAACAATATTGTGTGGCATGAATTCATAAGTTTCACAATTCATCTGTATATTTATTTCAGTAAAGAGGGTACTGCTATTTTCCACCACAGTAACCTTCCCCAAACAGTTTCTGTATATCCAGGAAAACAAACCCTAGCTTTTGGAAATAGCCCAATTTACAGTCCCTACAGCAAAGTACTTGTAGGAAGATATAAATTTCTAGACATTTTAGAAAAAGGATTGTCCAAAGATGATTTAGAGAAAGAACTGATACAGTTACTGAGGGATAAAACAAGGTGAGATTCGAATTATTACATTATCTATTTCTGTTATCTATCAAGTATTGCAGAAGGTCAAATTTTCAAGTGGAAACACATGCTCCATGTGCTTCAGCTTGTACCAGTGATGTTTATCAAAATGTAAACATGATTATGAGGATTTTATTCCACAATTAATGAACACATTCTATTTATTGTGTAGGCACCTGCCAGACTTGGAATTGAATATCCGTAAACCTGAAGCTCATGAACCCCTGAGTTCAATTTTCATTGAAATCGATCCACCAGGATATGGTACTAGGTAAGTACAAAAAATAATTTTGTCCATAAATTGCTCACATCACAGTATGTATTTGACTTCAAAATAGTAATATTACTTAGCTAGTGTCAAGTGACAAAGTTTATGCTTTCCAAAAAGTTTCCTACACTATTTTAGCTACCACCAAAAATATTATGATTTGAAACCATAATTATTATTTTTCTAATTATTATTTTCAGTCATGAAAATATGTTTGACAACTGAGATGTCATAAGTTTTTCATCACTCGCTATATTTTATACTCTTTTCATTTCATAATTAGATGTATTTTACCCTGAAAACTCCAAGAAATCGTTCTCAATATCAATGCAATAAAGATTTCATAAATAATTCAACTGAGATTCATTATGAATTCATGAACGTTTTGTTTGTTCATGATATCTAATATGATAGGAATGTTATAATTGAAGAAAGATTCTAACTGTAACCTGCGATAAGACCGGAATTTTGACCTATCATTGTTAGTTTTCTCAATATCACGATAAAACTAAATGTCGTGAATTTCGTTTTTATTCTTTTTTTAAGTAACCCAATCATATCAACTATTTTAAACTCAACATTATCAATCCAGTTTCCGTCAAGGAATTCGAAATTAATATTGGATTCATTCTAGCATTGAGTTTTGAGATGCAATTGAGACATATTGAATTCATGCATGAACTTTTTCAGGACCCATACTGTGATATTGATCGACTTCAATTGGAATATGGAATTCGTTGAGTACACAATGCAAGAACCTATTGATATAAGCAATCCTAAATGGAATATTAGTAGGATTTCATCTCGACTGTGATTACCTGTTCATACTTGGCTTAGTACAATTCGTATATCATATGATGTTGGTGTATTTTATTTATTGAATAAACTTCGTTTTGTTGTCATATTTTCTGATTCCATATCAAAAAAATACATTTCAAAAAAATACATTGCGAAATTGTAAACTGAAAAGCTGTATTCAAACATGTGTGTAGTTGGAAATTAGTTTTGTTCCAGTTGTACAAATAATCACTGTGATTTTCTGTACTGTCAGTTTTTGTTGAACGTTTTTTGATATGAAGATGACAGAGCATTTGTGCTGAAGATTGTAATTCTACCAAGAAAGGAAACTCCACGTGAATAAATAATGTATATTCAGAAAGCAATTATTTAATTTGGGTGAACAAGTTTTAAAAATATAGTAACAATTGAGATGATTGAAAAATTCAACTTCATAGAATAGGTAGTTTATACTGAAACATTAATTATTCACCGAAAAGCGTGAAGACATATTGCTGAAATCATAAATTTAACCAAATTTTTTCACGATAAAATAATCGAACTCTCAAAGAGGCAATTTGTGTAATCCCGGATATTTCACTTGAAAAAATAAACTGTGAAATAAAAAAATAACCAAAGAAAAAATAACAAAATATACAACAACTATTTTACAAATTAGCTTTGAAATGAATATATCCAAGGCTCAACATTAGCTGAGGATGAAAGCACTTGAATGATTTTCGAAGAAAATTGAGTAGGACACTATACCCTGTGAAATTTTTGAACAATGTTCTCACTGAATGCACCATCAAGATAAAAAGCTATATTCAGGGTTGTTAAAATGAAATAAAAAATATAAAAGAAAGTATCAGGCTTCACTGAAAAAACAACGCATTTTTTTGTTTTTGATGAATCATTAATCAATTATCAATAGATGAATACACATTAAAATGTCACCTGATTAAATGAAAGTTTTCAACGATTTGGGCTATAGGTAAAATCTTAAAAAAATATATTTAAAATAACTAAGAGTTGTCAACCAATATCTGAGATTTCAAGAAGAGATATTGACTTTAGTTTGGTATGGAATATACTTATTCAGTTCAAACATGTTCTCATATGATACTCGCCTCTCAATTTTCCTAAAATTTACAAAAAATATGATAAAAGCACTGAGCCTCGACTTCTTGTAATTAGATAAATGAATTAACAATGATGTCAATATAACAATTTTAAATTTCGAAAAAAATACGTATGTATATATAAAATCTAGCAGTGTTTTCTAGATTTGTCTAAATTTCCAAAAATAACTATATCAGCTATTATATTCTTGATGAACAGAAATCGATATCGGCTATTATACACAAAAAAGGCAATGTTTTATATATTTCCCAATGTTGTTACAACAAAATAAATTCAAGCTGAGCAACATGAGGAAAAAGAAATGATTTACATGAATTCGATAATAAATAAACTTAGTTAAAGGTCTGGCTTTAACACTGATATCTATTATAATGATCGAGAAGTTTTCAGTATGTTTCTGTTTCATATTCGCTAAAAATATTGACAATGTAAATATTCCCCTAGAGAACTTAGGAACTTTCAATGAGCATTTCTGAAAACTGGACATTCCGGACTGTATTTCGCCTTGAATGTACACGAGAAGAAATAAAATCTTGGAATTTCCTGTTTCATGAAAAATAATGCGTACAGCACAAATATGAACACTATTGGGAAAACAGCCTGCAGCATTTTTTTTTTCATTTTCAGTGAACAGAATAACGGAGTTAAAATGCACTAAGCTTTCTATTTGTAAAAAAATATATTTTTGGTAAGTTGATAAACTCGTTTTGTTTTAAATACTAAACAAGTTTTCAAAGAAAATGCTACGAATTTAATTGCAATTAGATTACATTATTTTTGGTTTGGAATGGCGTGTATATTCACTCCATTATTTGTTACTTCTTCATTTTTCATTGGTTTGAGGAAATGCAATTATACTAGAACAAAAGAAAACTGGCGATATTTATCACTACTAAAATAATAGATGTGTCTAGCAAATAGGCAAATCCAACCAAGAATTACTTTATTTCCACTATAAAAACAATTCACTTAGAACCCAATGAAATTTAAAAAAAAATAACATGCTTTTTGGTGGGTTTTTCACACTAGATGAAAATATTCCGATTGAACGTAACAAAAAATGATATCCTGAATATTTTCAGATCCTTAATGTTTTTGTAATGTTTCCAACAGAAACACACTGTACAAAAAATAAAATTACCAAGATTATACATGCAAAATACGTTCTGATGATGTACAAATATTGCAAATGCTAAATCTTCAACGAGATTTCGAATCGCATCAGCATAAAAGAAGCATACACTCATTGTTACATTTCAATATTTCTCCTACTATAGACACTTTATACATATTTATATCATTTTTATTTCATTTTCCAAAATAACTTTTTCAAAAAAATGAATTGGCATAATACTACCGTCACAAAATAAATATTTATTCCAACATATAAACTGATATAGGCTGTACAGAGAGCAGAATGATGAAAAAAGTATCCACGGATGGATTTTTGATTATTTTGACACTTATTTTGTTGTTTAAAAGACAAAGACACTTTTAAAATCTGCTCCCACATTCACGCAATATTTTGATTTCATCATCCAGGAAGAAACATTTATTTTTGATGATACTTTCAACACTGCTTCTAGACATAGTCGATTTTAAATAATAATAAATATTATCGTTTTAATGGCCCCGAAATGCTGCCGACATCCCGGAGCCAAATTTGTTAACTATCTCGTAATATTGCTGGTTGGAAATCAAACGAAACGTACATATTTGGAAAATTCGAGATTTTCTACCGAATATTTTGCTCCCGACGATTGCAGTCTCACACTCAACCTAAGATTCGTTAATTATATGCACAGTAATTGTTATTACGATCGTTTGTCCACTTTGCGAAAATACACTGAGTTTGTTCTTGACACATTCATACAGATCACTATGTTTTATTTTTGACTAGTATTTTCTAATAGGTCATAGTACACTATCTATCACTTTAGCTAGATTAGGATTCCTCCTTGTAGTACTGTACTTTGCCATCAGATTCGTTGACTATAGCTTCCCAGGCTGAAACAAAATTGGAAATGAATAAACTGGTATCTACGGAGTACTACTGGAGACAATTGACTGAAGTGAAAAATATCAAGAGCGGTATCTATTGTCGAATTGGACAATTTTGAAGTTCAAATACATTTTTAATATCATGTAGTTATTGTTTTGTGATTTCTGTCTGTATTGGTAGTGTCCATATTTACAGATAATGAATGATACAATCTTCAAATCCATCGTTATATATACCAGTATATTTTTTTCGACACATAGAATGCATCGAAATCTGCATCTGCCCATACCGGTGGGAAAACCTCAAAGGCATATGACCTTGAGCCAAAAAAAACTTGTCTGCAGCGCTTTTCTCCACTACCTAACCTCCCAAAATACGATTTCATGCAAGCCATTTTGCCCCCCCCCCCTGGCAAACTGTGAAACGACGCCCCTGAAGCGCCGTTTTCAAAGGTGGTCCATTTTCGGCCAAATATGGAGAAAAAAAATCTAGCGAGTTGTATGTTCTGGTCTGATCTGTGACTCAGTTCATTGAATGATCACCCGATGGCGTTACTGTATCGGACGAAATGATTCTCACTTGTTTTACAAATTTGTGGTTATGTAACCACGATGGAGTTGTCAAAAGCTGTCCTGTGAAATCGAAATCGTGTTCTGTATCGTGTTTTTGCTTCAAAAAAATTCATTCTTCTTCAATGTCCATTCTTCTAATATTCCTTACGTTCATAGATTGGTGTTGTGTTACTAGTATAGTAGTTTTGTCGTTTCGTTTGATCAGTCTGTACTTCTAATCGTAATTTGGCTTCGCTGTTTCTGACTTTTTTGTCCTGAGTTTCATTCTGATTATTCGTTATTATTTCTGCTCCTATTTGTGTCGGACCTTTTTGTTCATCCAGAAACCGTCTCCAGTCATGGATTTCCAAGTGATATTTCTTCGCGACCAAAGTGGATACATTCGATATTGAGTGTTACAGGTAAGATAATCAAAGCCCTGATCAAATGCTGATAATCTATAGTACTGATACTGATTCTACCTCTCATTTAATAATTCGGGTATTGAGCGTTACGAAATTGGGGACTATTGAGGTGTCTGTAGCAACCATTTCGAGAAGGAATATTTCAAGGTGACAAAATATGGGAAATGGTTGCTCAGAAATCCCGTATTTTGTGAATCTCTCATGTATCATCTAGAGCTGTAGGAGGGCCTCCACATGACTGCATGAACTATTTATAAGTTCTAAACTTGATTGACCGTGACTGAACCTCGCTGAGAGTAGAGATACTGTCTAAAATAACGATATTCTAGGTTATGTAGGATTGACAAATGTTTGACAGGAAAACAACTGAAATCATTGTTTTTTCGAATTGACCGTATGAGGGCAGCACTGTATCGGCTACAGAAGCCTGTAGTCGATTTGCGCATTTCAGGCAGACCAGAACATACAGCTCACTAGATGTTTCCCCTCCATATTTAGCCTACAATGGGCGGTCGTAAGAGAAAATGACAAAACCCCCTTACATGATCCTATAAAGTTGACGATCTTGTCGTGACTAGCGGAGGCGGCGGCGTCGTCGTCGTGATCGGGCGGCACGTACCGCGCGACGAAGTCCTCGCAGATGTCCTCGTTGAGCAGCTGCTCGTTGACGTCGAAGCCGAACTCCAGGTCGGCCTCGGCCTCCTTCTGCCCCGCCCCGCTGAGGATGACGACGGCAGGCGGCGAACGGCACGCTTGCCAGCGCTACGGACGGGCCGGAAATCAGTACCACACAGTCAGTGATTGATAGGTTTACAATAGGCCTGATGACGGATTAGCCTCTTTTGAATACTGTCCATTTGTACTCGTACAAAATGGGCATAATATACTCAATTAATATTGTGATGTATGTGTCATTTGAATGTTATTCATATTTAATATATTTAGTTATTTGGGTCACTGTATAAAACTTAGAACGCTTCATCTGTTTTTGTGTTGTAGCAAAAAACCTAGAACGATAGAGGTAAATAGTTTTATATAGGCACGCAGTCACGATTCTTCTGTCTTGTTGACTGGTATCAAAATAAATTCCAGTGTTTTATTATGTGTGTAACGGCACCCTCCAATTATGGTCCAATATGTTACAAATATCAACCAAACAGTATAGATTGTAGTATTTCTATTTAATTTTTCTCTTTCCTTCTTCTGTATTAGAATGTTCTTGTATATTATTCATCAAAATGTTTGTACCTACACTTTGAACTTTCTTTTAAATAATTTGTCCTGTGAATGGGTAACTTTTGGGCAATAAACGCTTCATTATTATTATTATTATTATTATACAGCCGAAACAGAGGGAAAAGTATAAAACATTCGTTACAGAAGGCAATTCTAGCACTCTTCCATGGAAATTTACACTCGTGCTAGAATATATGGCAGCTTTTTGTAGAATGTGAATTCATTAACCTGTTTGCTGATGACACCTTGATTGCATGTATTGATGTTAACGTTGAAAGCGCTATTGAAAAAATGAACTCCATCTTAATATCAATAAGCCAATATCTGTCTCTAAATAAACTTAAACTTAATGTAACCAAAACCCAGGAGATGATCTTCACAACTACTTATTAATTATGATTTTCTTGATATTGATAATATTCACTTGAACAATAATAATGAAAGAATTCAGGTTGTGTCAAATGTTAAGTATCTTGGATTCCTTCTAGATAATGTTTTGAACTCCAATAGTCATTTTGATTATACTTCGAAAAAACTATTTTTTTTTCTCTCGGATATCTCAACACTTATCAACTGAGACTAAAATCACTGTGTACAATTCAATCATCCAGCCACATTTTGATTGCTGCTCAACCATTTTATATCTGTTTAATCTCAATAAGTTGAATATGCTCCAGAAGCTTCAAAATCGTGGAATGAGAATAATACTGAAAACAAATCGCCTCAAACCTATAAGATCAATCATGATGACCCTCAATTGGTTTTCAGTTGGAAACAGATTATCTTTTATTTCAATATGATTTTTATATACAAAATAATAAACCACCTGGCACCTGATTACTTTCAGAAGTACATAACTTATAATAAGAATATTCATAATTATAACACACGTTGCAAAAATGACATCTACGTTCCTAGCACTTCTTATCGTAGTACAATGAATTCATTATTTTTCAAAGGTTTCTTGGAGTTCAATAAATTACCAGAGTCTGTTAAGGTATCTGATTCACTGAACCAGTTCAAAACCAGCTTGAAGGAATACACCCAAAATAAATAATTGTCTATAAATATTGATATTGAACAATTTAACATTTTATCACATTCCACATGTGAATTTGAAAACCTAGCTGATCCTACTATTTTTTTTTGAATATATATGTATTTTTAAATGTGTTCATTGCAATTTTATTCTTATTACATTTTATTCCATATGTCTGTACCTATTGTATTTATATTTTCATTTATTGTGATCCTACTATTTTTTATTCTATATTTATTTTTAATATGTTATTTGCAATTGTTTACTGACTTTTTGTCAAATCACACAGATGTTATAGTTAGCGTTCTGTTCTATATTTCTGTATTTTCAAAATGCTGTTCATTGTTATTATATGCATATTAGGGTTCCTATTTAAATAAAGATCTATCTATCTACTTTTTCTGACAAAACAAATGAAATGAATTGGAACCCTTGTCGGTCCACTCACCGGCAACCCTGCGTCGCAGTCGTCGGCGGCGCCGGCGTCGGAAGGCGGCCGCGTCGGGGAGACTGCGGGCGGCTGGGGCGGCTGCTGGGGCGCGGTTGGCGGCGGGCAGTTCATGAAGTGCATCTTCTCGATGGTCTGCACGTCGGGGATGTTCGGCGGCAGCATTTGCGCATTGAACTGGATCGACTCGATTTCGTTCGAGTGGATTATCTGCGAAATTGATAATTTTAAATTATTATCATCATTATCAATCATGAATCCTTCGAGGAACTGATACAATATCGGACAAGAGAAACTTTTCGATGGGAATCCCACCTTATGAACTGAATACTCATGGAGGTTTTTGCGGGTCAGAGGGCGACACGTATTTCAATTATCAATGAAAATACCATCAAGCAAATCGTTTTGGTTCATAAAAAGTAGCTCACATCATCATGCGAAAGCATCTACATCGTGTGCGAAAGTAAACGCAAACATGGATTTCGTTCTGGAAACCACTAGAAATCGTATCATTCTTGATATCAACTTCTCACCTCCTTCTGACCCTCTGATCTCACCTGCTGTCAAAATTGGAGCTACAGTCGATGACAACATCAATAAAATTGATGAAATGATGATGATATCTTGTTACTTTTACGATATCGAAACAGAAAAGCCTGTAGATTTCTTCGATAATACAAGAGTGTTGAAAGCCTGTTTGTACATTACAAATTTGTAGAAATAACCGAAATAGTTCATAGCTCGGCGTGAAACGAGTATTCGAAGAGAATAAAAAATAAACAGATACAATTCGATATCCATCCATTTATGATGAAAAAAAAATTTTTCAATTTTACTAATTGGTTCAATCGCAACGAAAACAGATGAAGGAAATACCTTGACCATAACTAACGATAAGTGCTTTTTTTGGAAATTAGTGACTGAGTTAACAAATAAGAAAATTTTTTGAGCTTACTCTCAACAATGATATTTCGATCGAAATTAATATTAGAATGACCAACTCATATTCTAACCTGACCTGACCTAATCTAACCCAACCTGTTAAATATTCGACCGCGATATTAGATAATATGAAGGATGAGTCTGTCCCCAGTAAACAATAGAGTTTAATATAATCGTGAATATTTATTTGGAAGAATCTACAACTTCATTTCGTTTTGAAAATGCTACATTTATTTTAATGCATAATCTAAAACCATATTTCTCGCCTTTGGGAATTTTGAGCTGAAGTTTCGGTATTCGATACGATTCAATATATTTCAACAATGACATTCTTACTTTTCCAAAGCAATCAGATATCTCCTGTGGCATTCACTGTACGTTTCCGGTAAAACTGGCACTATGCACATCCCCCATGGAAAAAGATTTCTTCAATGTCATAAACACGAACGAACTGTTTACTGGTGACCACTGTTATTGATCTATATCTAAAGGAGACCAATATATAATAAAGCACGCCACGTCACAATAGATTAATGAACAAAACTACTTATTTTTTATCGCGAGTGACACAGAATTTTATGAAAAACGGGAAGTTACATAATGCAACAGTCGATGAGCTGAACTGGTGAATTCCACATAGCGATTATTTATTATTTACAGTGGGAAGCTATGATCGTGACAAAACGGTTTTATTCGTCAGGCAAATCTATTGGAAATCCATTGATAATATCATCGGAAACAAATTACTGAACAGGATGAAATAAAACGTCAAACTTTTGGAACCGGACTGTAAACAAATGGATGCATCGAGTTAAAAATAGAATAATTCCAGAAATACACTCCCGCTATACCGAATGGCATCACACCAAATAGTTGATAGAAAATACAATGTCGATGATTTTATCCAAACAGAAGTCATCGAATCGTTAGACGAAATATCATGATTCTGAATAGTTCTCACCTATATGATGTAGAACTATTTATAACGGTTACAAATCTACTTACTTCAAAACAAATAGGATATCGGAGATAGTGTTCGGCTGATAAAAGAGTTATCTCAGTCAGGATTCAGACGATCAAAAACATATAAGGTGATTACAATAATTGATTTTTTTGCTTTGGAATCTCTACAGGCAAGTATAACATTTGTTTCACATCATCTCTAGTTTGACCTTGCCCTTTATACACGAAGAATAAGGGTCAATCTGGGTCAGAGAAACGTAAAAAACAAAGTGAACGAAGATTGTAGGCTGACTCAATGGATGACAAATTCAAAAAATCTTTCGGTCATCCACCAAAACGTTTCTGGAATGAAATATGTATCTGGGACAATTTCATTATCTGAATTCGTTTGAATGATAAAGAACTCACAGTGTACTGATTTTCACAACACACAATAACTGCTCAAGATTTTTTAACAATGGAAATTCACTACTGAGTATACTGAGAGAAACATAAACTATGAAGCGTTGTTGATGTTATGAAAATTATTTCACGTGCCGCGACATTACCATAGACTAGGTCTTATCAGCAGTAAACGGAAGATAGGCAGTAGAATACATTATGTGAATTTTATGTGCTCAACATTTTGGAATATCATCGACAATAAACTTTTTGCTCGCCCCAACAAGCTGTAATTCTACACAATTTTTTCGGTTTCTTTTTTCAGGAAAAAAATATGATGGTTTCTTGAACTATTCAATTGTCCTTATAAAAGATATTCTATATTCTCTACTAGATTCACCCTTGCCTCATCGACATTTTCAGGTATTTTCATTTGAATCGAGTTAATAGTGTAAGATTATTCGCTCAAATTTATTTTTTAGCAAAGTTCAATGATCCATAAGTTTTACTTGTTTAAATATTGAAAATTGGTAAATAATCCCAGTTGGTACATCCAGTTCAGCCAATCAAGTCGAGGAAGGACTTTAAAATTTTTTTTGAAATGTTGTTGACCTGTTCAACCTATGGCTGTACTAATACATTCGAAAAATATCAGAATATATCATTTCATAGGTAAGTTTTTGAATAATGTTGGACAAATTTTAAATAGACACTAGTTCGCGCCTAGAGGAGGAATCCAACCAATCAAACGAGAGAGAGGCAAACAGCAGTGATCAGCTGACTGTTGGCAAAATTGCACCTTTCTTTGTTGCGCATCCAGACGAATCGATTGCTCTTTCTTTTTTTCTTATGTTCGTGTCGATGCTCCTCATAAATCGATAGGACAAGGATGCATGTGGTAGAGAATATATAATATCATGTCTTTGTGTGCTGAATTCGAAAATGTTAACGAAAGTAAAAAAAACATTTAGCGGTATTAGAAGAGAGCCGGTCGATGGTATTAATAGCCCTAACTTCCCTGTTTGCCTTTTTTTTTAATTTGGCTGCAGAATACAAAAACTTCGAAATTTTCAAGTAAAAAAATAAATAAAGAAAAATAAAAAGGTCATATTTGAATTCAATCGAATCGAATATAAAATTGTTAGACATGCACAGAAACTATTGAGTGTTAAGGAAAAAAACATATACTTTACCAGAGGTTTCTACGACAAGAAATAGGCGAATTTGAGTTTTTAGTTTTCATTGATAGTTGTAAGAAGAATATTCAAATTCCTGATACACTTACCTCATACCACAGCAAAATTTTCGAATTGGATTTTATTGCACAATAAGAGAACCCTTTTATGTAAATGTAAATGTACTGTACAATGTGTAAAACTCTAAATAAAAAGAGTGATTCGTTCATTGACGATTGATCATCAGTGAAACTTGAGGACTATCAGAAAAATACGACTTTTTCAGAGTGTAATAACATTACAATGGTGGCTACATTGTGATATGACTGTTAGATGTGAAAAAATGTAACAGCATTGATCTCTTATAATCACTACTCTCAATCTGTTCCGGAGAGAAAAATTCGATAATTCTAACGAGGTTGCTTGAAGAAAATTGCTTCTTGCTTGAAATAACTTTTTCATCTTGCCATCAAACCCCACTTTTTGCTTATTCATTGTCATTTCAATTTACCGCCATACCATTGATCAAGTGTCATGTAAATCGATTTTCAGGTTGTCAGACATGCATAATAGATCCCAAAAAGAAATTTCGATACTTCAATAATACGCTGGATGACACTGTATGTAAGAAATAAAATTGGTCCCAAGACTGACCCTGTCTCCTCTTCGCTAATTCCAAAAGTAAAAACCTGGAAAGGTAAACGTTTCATTCCAAATCTCACCGATACACTATCCGTTAGCAGAAGAAAAAAAAAATAATCGTAAACTCACCGTCAAATCGTTCTGAATAGTACTAATCACCACAGCCGCATTGTTCGTAGCACCGAGTTCAGCCGTAGCCACGTTCCTCGCCTTACCGCCCGGCGAGACGTTCCTTGCCCTACCGCCCGGCGAGACGTTCCTCGCCTTACCGCCCGGCGAGACGTTTCTCACCTTGCCGCCCGGCGAGACGTTTCTTGCCCGACCGCCCGGCGAAACGTTTCTCGCCCTACCGCCCGGCGAGACGTTTCTTGCCCGACCGCCCGGCGAAACGTTTCTCGCCCTACCGCCCGGCGAGACGTTTCTTGCCCGACCGCCCGGCGAAACGTTTCTCGCCTTACCGCCCGGCGAGACGTTTCTTGCCCTACCGCTCGGCGAGACGTTCCTCGCCCTACCGCCCGGCGAGACGTTTCTCGCCTTGCCGCCCGGCGAGACGTTCCTCGCCTTACCGCTCCCGGCACTTTTAACGTTCGTCTTTTCCGTCGCGCACGGCTTGCTGCTATTCGACGGTGCCGGAAGGCCGCGCGATCCGCTCACTTCCGGTTTGGATGAGGGACTCGTGTCGACCGGTATGGCGGGGAAGCTTTTCGCGTCGTTAAAATCGGGCGGCGGGTTCTTGACGGCGTCCGCTTCCAGGACGGGCTTCTTCGTTTCGGCGTCCTTGTTTGGCACTGGTTTTTCCGGCGACACCTGCAATTCAGACGGAATGCCTCAATGGAAATTCGTTCCCGTCACGAAATACGGTTCTCGACACATTGATTTGACGCTGCGGTATATTTATATCCATCATTAGGTAGTAGTATTAGTCACTACCGCTGTAGGATGTCAGATATGATATTTTATATAATATCTACTAGATGCACCATTGCTTATCCCATCGAACATTGAAATGAACATAAGAAAGAAAGAAAGAGCTATCGATTCGCCTGGATTTGCAACGAAGGAAGGTGCAATTTTGCCAACAGTCAGCTGATCACTGCTGGTTACCTCTCTCTCGTTTGCTGATTTCATTGGTTGGATTCCTCTGCCTTCTCTAGGCGCGAACTATGGTCTTTTTGAAATGTGTACAACATCATTTAATAACTCACATATTGAATGATATATTCTGATCTTTTTTTAATATAATGTTCTTTTTTGATAAGGCTGAACAGTACAAAAACATCTCGAAAAAAGTTTTAAAATCCTTCCTTTACTTGATGGGCTTAACCAACTAGGAATATTTACCAATTTTCAATATCCAAACAACTGACTCTCTTTAATTCAACTCACTTAGGGATTAATAAGATTTGATAAACAATAGCGTTACACTATTATCTCGATTCGAATAAAAATAACTGGAAATGTCGTATTTCTCAATACAATGGCATGGCAAATCGAAATAGTTTGACATTGCCAACAGTCACGTGATTTTTCATCGTTGCGTCTCTTTCAATTCCTATCTCTCTCTCACTCTCTAAGCTCGATCTACTAGAGATACATATAAAATATCATATCTTCGTGTCTGACACATGTTCTAAGTTTTTGGGAAGATGTCATTTGTTAGAGCAGGAAAGTAATAGCAAAAACTATAAAATAGCCAAGAATAGGATTCAAAGATCTAGGGTACAAAAATTTATTATTTACCCGATCATGTTGTGTGATGATATTATGAGGTGATTTGTTGATAATTTTTTATTTGGGTCTAGCAGGGTTTACATTTACATTATGTTAGATTGTTGCATGTAAATGTATTCATATATTCCTGTCATGAACAGTGATTTTTCTTGGGATAATAAACGATAATAATACTGATATCAACTAGTCTTTGTTTCTCTTTACTCGTGTCAGTAACTATCTCAGCTTCCAAACTAGCTTATAATACCATAATACAACCTCACTTTGTCTACTGTGCCAGCGTGTTATCATTATTCGATAGTAATAGTATATAATCTCTGCAAAAGTTGCAATATAGAGGAATGCGAATTACTTTGAAATGCAACAGATTCACTCCTATTATAATCATGCATCAAGTCTTGGATTAGCTCACAGTTGAAGATAGAATTTCTTTTCTGCTATGGTTTTCATCTTTAAAATTTTTTCTGGTGAAGCACCTGCCTACTTTGATCAGTTCATCACATTCACTAGTGAAATTCATGATTATTCAACACGCAGCAATACCAATCTGTATGTTTCTCGTACACGCTATTCGCAATCTATGAACTCAATTTCTCATCGTGGTTTGCTTGAATTTAATAAACTTCCAGTAGAAGTGAAACAGTCTCGTTCGGTGAGAAAATTCGAGGATGTTTTGGTTGAATATTTGAAATCAAAGTACCATACATGATCCGTATTGAACATTGTTAGCGTTTGAAATTATCATTATTGTTATTACACATCTTTTGCATAATTAGAGCATATATTTGTTCGTTTCATTCATTTATTTGTTTCTATATGTGTTGTTTCTGTATGTATTAAGGCTCCCAAGAAAAATCTCTGTTTAGAGAGGGATATAAATCATATCAGGAAAATTACTTGTATTTGTAGTGAGTTTATTTTTATATTTTATAATGTATATTAGGATTCCAATTTCAATGAACAATTTCAATTTCAAAATTTTCTTCTTGTCTTCTACCAAAAGCAAATATCATTCGCATAATCTAGAGATGCGCACGACCTCGAAATATGCGAACGATCAAGAACACCGCCCTGGCATCGATATAGAATACTGCCTGCAGTTAAAAGTAGTGATCAAGCGGTATGAAAAAAAAAAAAAAAGATTCTTTCGGAAAGAAGAAGAAAATTTTCCCCAGCCCTCACCTTCTTGTCCTTGACCTTCTCCCCGGTCTTCGCTATGTCCGCGTAGGAGACGGGCCCGTCCAAGGGCAACGATCGCACCGAGTCCGCGTCGGACGAGTCGTTCGACTTTTCGCTGTGCGGCGCCGACCTCGCCGCCTGCGCGGCCGGCGCCGGCGCGCGGTCGGCGCGCCCCCTCGCGCCCGGCGCGCCGGCCGGTCGCCGGCCGGCGCCGCCGAGGCTGTTGCGCCGCCGCTTGCTCTTCTTCTTCGCCTTGGTCACCATCCACGTGCTGCTGTCGGCCGGCTCGAGGTGCTCCGTCGACGCGTTGTTGCTCGACGGCACTTCGAACGGCGGCGGCTGACACAGATATATACAGGGTGAGTCAAAAATGTGTACCGAGCTTTCTGAGGGGTGATAGAACATTGAAAAATAAGTGTAGTTTGATGATTAAACTCATGGCCCAAAATACATATTGAGGGAGATATATCCTTCCAAAGTTGATAAAATTAAAATAATTTCTTCGCATAACTTCTGAACGATGAAAGCCACCCGATTGAAATTTTGTGCATGAATGTATGTTGTCAAAATACATTTTTTCGTCACACTTCCACATTTCTGATATTGTTATAAAGGGTGTTTTCAGAGGGTGTCATGATTTTTTGTATAAAACTTTTTTCCCTGTATTATTTTCGGTGAAAAAACAGGAGCATTCGATGGAGCGAAGAAAATTACATGAAAAAGGTACTCTTATTCAAATACAAAAAATTGAGCCGTTCGTGAGATATTTGAGTTTTTGTAGTTACATGGTATCAGCAGATTGATTTTATTCATCGCGAGATTCATCGGTATAACGATATTTCAGCAGCATTTGCATTTCCGAAGCACTCGCCAAGCATTAGAAGCATATCAGTTTGTTCAGAGAACGAATAACCTGCCATATTTCTTAAAATCTCAGTTGATAATCGCAGTGATAAATGACAAAGAAAAATCACACGAACAAATCGACTACAACAATGTTGACTCGAATGTTGATGACATGAACGTCAAAATTGAGAACAAAATTATTCATCATGGCCTGCTAAAATATCGTTATACCGATGAATCTCGCGATGAATAAAATCAATCTGCTGATATCATGTAACTACAAAAACTCAAATATCTCACGAACGGCTCAATTTTTTGTATTTGAATAAGAGTACCTTTTTCATGTAATTTTCTTCGCTCCATCGAATGCTCCTGTTTTTTCACCAAAAATAATACTGTGAAAAAAGTTTTCTACAAAAAATCATGACTCACCCTCTGAAAACACTCTTTATAACAATATCAGAAATGTGGAAGTGTGACGAAAAAATGTATTTTGACAACATACATTCATGCACAAAATTTCAATCGGGTGGCTTTCATCGTTCAGAAGTTATGCGGAGAAATTATTTTAATTTTATCAACTTTCGAAGGATATATCTCCCTTAATATGCATTTTGGGCCATGAGTTTAATCATCAAACTACACTTATTTTTCAATGGTCTATCACCCCCAGAAAGCTCGGTACTTATTTTTGTATATGAATACATGTACAGGATAGGTCAATAGTGTGAGGAACCGAGATGGAGGATTCGCTGTTCGAAATTATTTTGCGCTATACAGGGTGATGCCAAAACGCGTAGCGTATCAAAGTTATACTTTTGTGACATTTTCAGATCTCGAACAGCGAAGTCGTCATCTCACTTTCCCACACAATTGTTACAACCTGTATAAAATAGAAATGATAAATATATACATATATAATAAATATTTCATTGGAAAATGCGCATACAGTAAGGGTAGATGGATGCTTCTGCATAACCCATATTTTATGGGTTTATCGTTCTTTATAACCAATATTCAGGCTGATTTATTGAACCACCCTATACATGTTTTGTAATATTTGCGTAGTATGTACTTTGTCGATAGTGGTGTCGATTAACATTATGAAAAAAAGTTTCATTCCAGGTTCGGCCTAGAAAAAAAATAGGTTTCGTGTCAATATTTTGAAATTTTATGTACAAATTTGGAAAGGGCAGGAAAAATTGCTTATCAACTTATTAACAGCCAAATGGAATAATTTCGACAACAAATAAATGAGGAAAAACGCTTGGACACGTCGATTTGTTTTTTTGAATACGCAATTTTTTCAAAAAAAAAATAAATTATATAGTGTGTCATGTGACAGTGGCCAATACCAACTTTCTTATTTCAAATGGAACACCCTGTATTTCATTACATTTTTGAATTTTCACTGAAGAGCTGATTTCATCGATACACCACACTACTCGGAGTCTAGCGGAAATGATTACAGAGATATAGGGTGTGAAAAATCGAGATTTTTCAACGTAATGAATTTTTTGTGTTGAAACTATGCATTATTGGTCGAAACGGCTTACATGTCCCTGTCTTAACTTTTGATTTACTACCTACTGACATTCGATTGAAACAAATATAGGGTGGTGCAGAATTCAGAAAATTGATCATCCTGTATCTGTCCCAAAGAAATGTCAGTAGATAGAACATCGAAAATTGAGATAGAGACATGTAAGTCGTTTCAACCAATCACAACACAAAAACACAAAACAACACAAAAAATGCATTATGTTGAACACATGACACACTCTATATAATTTAATTTTTTTGAAAAAAATGCGTATTCAAAAATACAAATCGACGTGTCCAAGTGTTTTTCCCAACACACCCTCATTTAATTGTTGTTGAATTTATGTTTCCATGTGGTGGCACAAAATTAAAAAAAAAATAATGTTTCGTTCCCAAATAGTACTTTTCCAGCTTCAATCTATAAAATCATCAACAATTTCATATTCTCGTGATTTCTGGATTACAACATTATTGAAAATCGAGATGACCGTTTTGTGACAAATTATCAATATTAATACCCTGTGTATGCGTGAGAAAAATATCATAACATTTGTTCATTGCGCAATATTCAAATAAAAATTGAAAAAAATGAGGAAAAATCACCGTTCCTAAAAGACCAAAACTTCATTTTGAACAACGATCGAAAAATCGTGTCTCACCTCGACGTTGCCCCAAGATCGCCTCTCTTTCGTCCTGTCCACTTGAGTCTTTTGTCTCAACACGACTTTGCTCTCGCCGTCCTTGTCGCATTCGCTGCTGCCGACGAATGCGAATTCTTCCATCGTGGCCGAAGGAATTTCGCCCAACGAGTTGCTCTTCTTCAGTTCCGGCCTGAAAACAGGGTTACGACAATCGACACATTTTGCGATGCCCATTTCATCATCAATTACTAACCGAACAACGAAATATTGACAATGCAGTTCTTCCACACACCGACAAAAAAAATTTCTATCTGCTCACCTCGATTCTTTCCCCTTGGACGAATTGGCCCTCTGCTTCTTGCGACCGGACGGACCGCCGTCTTCGGAAGCGTGCTGCTTGTGCAGCTGCTTCGACTTGTGCACGTTCGATCTGCCGCCCTTGCCGCCCGACGTCGACTCGCCTTTGTCCCCCCTGATGTACTGGATCAGCTTGTCGACGTCGTCGATTATGTCGCTGCGGTGCCCTTCGACCTGCGAACATCGTCTTTCAGAATGCCGAACTGGCCTGTGACCGGCTACCTAAACCGCACTCCTCGGACCCCTCGGGTACCGTCCGGTGCCCGGAGTTGTAACGTATCATTCGCGATATAACGTAACTGATATTATTCGCCTACACAATAGAGAATCATCACAAATATTCGAGGTAGCGAAAGGACAATAACATAACAGCATTGATGACTTAAATATAAATCTGTGTTTTAGCAATAATGGTTCCAAATTGAACTCAGTTCAGTTCAGCAGAGCTACAAATCACATGAACTGAAAAATAGGATGTAGAAAATTGGTGTTTTCAAAGAATTTTGCCAAATTATTCTCCAGTGTTTTAGCGTTCAGGTTTTATACAACAACCTTTCGAATATCCTTGTATAACGACTAATACGCCCGCCTTTAAACAAACTACAGGGTATGCGAGTTGAAATTAGTCATTTTATCTGCGGTCTGCTGAGAAATTCGAATTCACTGGAATATCTTATTAAAAACTTACACTTTCAGCAGTAAGAACCACCACATTCTTATCAGTTTGTGTCTTCTTTTTCTTGGTTTTTCCTCCTTGATTTTGATGTAAGGCATTACCATTTTCGTCTATTTTCTGAAATAGAAGAAAAACGTGAGAACATACAAACAAAGAATCTACTTTTCACCTCGATCATGAAAAATATTAAGTGAGACTTCATGAACTGAGGAATTACTTTGAAAATACTGAATTGAAATGATTCACTCATCAAACAGGGTGACTATATTCAAGAGAATTATGCTGTAAACGAACTTTAATATAAATGTTATCGGCTACCAGTTATCTGAAAGGAAGTAGAAGAATTCTCAACCATGTTAGATGAAACATTTTTTCAAGAATGCGAGTTTCATGAGTTTACTTTCGAAAACAAAAAAAATACTAAAAACGGGCATATTTCATGAAATCATTGATTTATGTAGTGAGTTTCACTTAGACTTATTTCAGTTAAATAACTTTCATATGCAAATATGAAATTTATGCACAATACTGTATGTAAGAAATAGAGAACAGTCTGAAATTTATGAAATCAAAGTCAAGGTAAATGACTGAGTAATCAATCAAGCCGAAATATTCGTAGGATAAGGATGGAAAATCTATAAATCGTTGCTTCGTAAACTAGCGCTTAGATAATCTGATAAATCGAATATCACGGGTTTACTAGTTCACATAGACCCTCGCACAAGATTATTTTCACACTTCATTGGGTTTCTCATGTAATTTTTTATTTTTTTAATTAAATTGTGATTTTTTTTCGATTTATACTGAAATTTTTCTTCAATATGTAAATATGAACTTGAAAATCAATTACTTCCATTATTGTAAAATGCCAATAATGTATTCGTTACAAATTTATATTTGTTATTATTAATTTATGTAGGTAATATTATGAAGTATGAACTGTTTTTGTTGATGTAAACTAAGCTTGATTAGGTTTAGTAAGTTTTGTTGTCGCCCTTTGTTTGTGTTTTCTCAAGTTTAATTTATGAATCATCACGTTGGACGTTTAGTTATGTTTTCACACTTACATAATGTACGTGAAAACTTAGTTTTAAATAAACTATCTTCCTTTTTTTGAATTTCCTGATGATTTCATGATATTTTTGTCAATACGTTCAAGATATGACTAGCAGTTTCACATTCATAATTTACTGACTGTCAAAACCGATTGAATAATTTGTACTTTTCCATTTTCATTCAAGCAAAATAATCGATTCCAAAAATGTTATGACACTCAAGTTCAAACTCACCTCTTGCAAATTCTGATCAATCAAAACCTGGTTCTGTATAATCGGAAACGGATAAGGTTTTATAATCCAAAACGGACATCCACCACTGTGTTCTTTCTCGATTATCATTGAAAAAAAAAATCGCCAAACACTGATTGATTCCCGAACGAACAGAAACACGAATTCACGAACGAATCGAGTGATAGCAAATACACAATCTTCGATGTTTCAGATTCACACAAACCGAACCGAGAAATATTCCTGTTGAAATTTAGTCCACCGTCACGAAACTAAGCCAAGTGATAGATACATCATGAATAAAGACAGTGGTGTTTTGACCTTTTCACTGTAACACTGAACATTACATAAATGTTTATCATTAATAGTAATTACCTGTCATCCGAGTTATTCGTTAATGAACATTTTGTGATTTTTTCTCAGGGTTTAAAGGTTCTGTTTCATGCAGCGGTTTTGTATCGAATGATTGTCAAGTACGAAAAAATATGGAGATGTGGTTTCAGATTAGATAAACAGGTGAGACTTATCAGGGTACATGTTTACCTATGCCACAAATCAAAAGCTTTGAATTTGAATCTGATATGATAGAATACATGAACTTTAGTCCTCTGCATTATCAAATGATGATTATCACTCACAAACATTGCTTTTTTCTTTGTGCCATGAATTTTTTTATCAATCTCTTCAAGTGAAAAGCTCAAATAGTTCGGGATCTATTTAGGAATTATGTAAATTTTCTAAGCTGAGTAGACATAATCCAAATATAATTATCAAATTATTCTTTTCATGAATTTAAGCTCTGAAACTGTTTATTTTTACAGATTTTTGGGATTGTCTCTCCACTTTTGTAAAAATAAAAATATTATTGTAATATATTTGTAGTAAGAGCAGATTTTGTGATCAAAATGTCACTGCGCTTGAAATTTAACCTGGATATAAGTAAATAAAGTTGTCTTTGACATTAAACAGTGACAAGTTGAGCAGATTTGTTCCCTAAATTTGGATATTTATTAAATATATTTATCAAATAGATGGGGAAAGGGTTCATCTAGTAGAGGATATATATCTTATCTTTGGTTTTAAGGAACTTTTTCTCATGCATGAATTTTTCAGACAAAAAAAAGGTGCCTTGTGAACCGTGTATCAATGATCTTGTGAGAATCGTTTGATCAATACAGAAAATTCACCCATAGTTTAATTACTTCAGTTAGTTTAGTTAATCATTTATTCATATGCTGAATCCGATACAAAGTATTAATTCATCAAAGTAAGAAACTGGAAGAAACGTGAGCCAAATTTTTACCACAAAAAAAATACTCACCCTTTCTTCAGCGCTCCTATAAGTTGGTATATACACGTTGTATTTACTATGCAGCACTCTGCTTTGTAAGCCGTCCAGATCATAATGTTTCTTCTCGACTACGTTATCCAGTTCTAAGGCTATGGGATCATCAACCGGAGTAGCAGCTGTCGATAAAAAAATCGAATTTATAATGCATTCAATCAAAGTGAACTGAATTTCTGAAATATCATTAGTTTTAATCCATTTCACGACTTCAGGTTGAGGGTCCATCATTTAGTCAACAGAAGTAATCAGTGAGAAGAACTTTTCAAATTTTTTCGAATTCACATAAAATAATGAAACATTCTATCGAAGAAAGCTATGATTACATAATATTGTGAGTAACAATTATTAAAATAATCACGTGATTATTTGTGTCATATGCTCAGGAACGAACACAATGTGTTTACAGATTTTTGGAATATTCCCTCATGAGAAAGACTCATGTTTTGTCCACTGCGGTTGAAATCTAAGCCTCAGATTGATAAAATTGAAAGCTACCTACCGGAAGTTTATGAATTTATATGATAAAATATTATTTTTCTCGGGTTTTCATGACCAAAACAACAATGTTGTTTGTCAAAAATAAAACAACATGCAATAAGTGAGATTGGATTTACGTAAAAATATTTTCGTATGCCCTCTACTGTACAAGTAACAATATCAGTACTTTTGTCCCCAGTCCACATGGTTTTCTTATTGATTCATTACATTTCAGACATTTCTTTCCATCAATCATCATTCAGTCTCACTTGTTCCACCTATCAAAGATTCTTCAATCAATACAATCGGTATATTTGATTTCACTGGAAATGATTTACATACACAATGTTTTATTTGATTCGACGTCAATGAAATCTACAGGCTCTCAATTTTCGTGTACGAAATTCTTACCACTTAAAACCAATCAACCAATATTTTGCCCCCTAAGAAAACTCCGTGGACGCCCATGCTCAAACAACTGTTTCCAGAGAATTAAACAGTTAATTGAAAACCAATAGAAAAGAAATATCCTATAGAGACCACGAGTTGACAAATTAAGACATGGAGACAGGGTTTCTCAAGGATATCCTTGGAATGCGATTCATGTCACAGCTCGTGCCGGCATTTTGGTTTTGTTTGATGTATCGATTCTAAGGTGCACTTTTTGGATTCAGAGCCGAATTTTTTGATTCTTTAGTGGCCGAACACAAATAGAAATGAATGCATGAAAACTGAGGGGTGACCATTCAGATATATTGAGAGGGTCAAGAAATCGATCAGTTGACTATTTTTCGAATATCGAAAGTTTTTAAAACTTTTTTGATAGTTTAATCAACTACATCACATATAATGTATATTCGTAACAGGTCAGTAATCGGGTGAATATTTGATGTCTATACCATAATACATCAAAACTCAGAACAAGTGTGGACAATTCCACATCAAATTCAATTTTCTCAGAATGTAATTTCATCGTGATTTGACTGTAAATATTCATCAAGTGAATAAAAACAGTGTTTAAGGAAAAATTGCTCCACAGTTTTTTTCTAAATTCAAGGAAGCTGAGGTTTTCAATTCTTGGGGAAGTTCGAATGGAACTCCCTGTATTCTTTCCCACACTCTATATAGTCCATCTATTCAGGATACCCTGTTCATTTTGATATAATGTATGAATCTCTCTAAAACCTTCTTGTATGACAGGGCATTAAAAAATTGAAATTAAAAAGTTGAAATGTAAAAGTTACTTTGTTTTAGGAAATGAATATCGGTTTCTAATGTGAGTAGATACACAATTAGATCAGATTATTGAAACTTATGAATCATATATGTTTGCTATTTCTCCTTATTGACTGATTAGTCAATAAAAACAATCATACTTACTCAATCAAATGATACTAAAAATGATGATATTTGTCATTTGAAAACTCTTTTTCCAGTAAGCAATTTCTACACATAATGTCACTCAATGTGTAGATAGGAGACATTTTCAAGTCACTTTCAGTCAATACTCCATTCATTTTGGGTTACTTCACAAATTCTAGGTGAAAAATTGTCTGCCAGGAAACAAATGCAAAACAATTTAAATCATGTCAAAGTGACATATCTTCCGATAACGATGTACAAGACACTGGTGCAGTCACTGATGATGTTTTGTTTCGTCAAAAACACTAACGCCATTTTCCGCTATAATGGCCTAATAGTTATGAAACTCCCAGAAGATGGCGACATTTTTACAGATTTCTGTACATTGTATTGTATTTTGTAAATTACAACTTCTGAATGGACATTTTCATAACACTTTATATAACTCAAGTTAACTGACTAACAATTACTCACCAATTTGTAGAGTCGCATTGGTAGTATATCTAGGCAGGATAGTTATCTCTTGATGTTCTGGATAATTTTTGTCCAAAGAATCGTGATTCAGAAGATGCTGAGTCTCCATAGTAGACTCAATATCGATTGGAGAGTACTCTTGGTCTTTCACGACCTTTCTTCTTCGAGCTTCCTCCAAAAACTGATAATCACGAGTCGGTACTACATTGGCACTGGAGTTGACATCGCAGGGCAGACTCCCTGCAGTAGAATATAGGGTTAATAAATAGTTCTGGAAATGCCATTAGTCATTTCATTAAATTGAACAAGTATCTACTTAGTCACAGTTTATTTTATGAAATGAATCAACTCAAGTATTTATTCACCTCTGCCAATGACAAATGCAATGTTAAATACCTCGATTCATTTTGTTCACCAACAGAAAGCTTCTCTGAAAAACACACTGGAAAATCATATAGTCATCTAAATATGATACCTGAAGTGACATGTTTACATGAATTGAATTTGCAATGTTGGCACTATTTCGTATTTTCCAGAAACCACCAATTCCATTCCTCGATTGAGGGTACAAATAAATGCCACTTACTACCGAACCATTACTGATAAGAAATTCATAAATATGGTTGCATAATTTTTTGCCGAAATAAAAATTAATTCACTTAAAACTCGACGTAATTCACCAGATGGACTATAATCAAGAATCGATAGTAAAGTAAATACCCTCATCAATATTACGTACATCGAAACGTATTCCCCGTGAGAGATTTCATCGTTTCCATATCAATATCCATACAATTCCTCGTTGCTTCAACAAGTAAAGTTTGAGGTGACGTTGTTTTTTCGGGATGACCGTTCGATTTTGCGATAGGGTGGATGTCCCGAATCGCGTATCACTCCACTAAACGAATCTACATTTCTTTGGTACTGTTGTTTGCCACAACTATATTTCTTTCTTCTAGGCTCCACAAAAAAACTACTAAAGCTACAGAGTTTCACAAATGAAAAACGAAACATACGACAATTGAGGTTATGTTGCTCATATAAACTGACTGACACAGCGAGTTTCGGCAGCGTTCCGAGCAGAGTTGGCCTTGGAAATAATAGCCTTTGCTTTTGTTCGCGAATTCTGGATTATCGATAAAAAAAGCAGCCAAATTTAATGTTTGCTGATAGGTCACTTTCTATGTAAATAATGGAAATGAAGATTAAATATTTTTCACGTTGTTCCCCCTAGTAATCTCTTTCTTCTGCCTACGCCCACAAAACGTCACATTATCAAATGACTATATGTTAACGACAATAATAATTAGAGGTATCATTTTGAAATAATGACCAGACATAATCGAACCAATGAAGGCACAGAATAGATCGAGAAAACAATTTCTCGAAACAGTCTATCGAGAAACCGATTTAAAAGTGCCAAGTAGGATAGGTACATCTCTTCTTGTGGTAACAGGAGTAGGAACGATCCACTGAAAATCAAATCTATCCAGCGAATCTAGAAAATTATTCGAAATTAAAAGAGAAACAAGTACCTGTCGAGAATACCGATTCTGTGCCTCCTCGTGACACCCTTATTGAGTGTGCATGGCCACTTGACGCATAGGCGTGTCATCAACACGGGAATAGGGTACCATAATTATTTATACGTGATATCGACTGGACTGACTCTATCCCTCGAGTGGTTGTTGCCTGATGGCTCTACGGAATTGAAGTGGCCACTTCAGTCTCGTGGTATATTATATTCTATACAGGGTGTCCCATAATTAACCTCTCAAATTTCATCAGCGTTTTCTACAAGAACTAAACTTGCTATGTCCAATGCAGTGAAGGGTGGGGCTAGGTTAAATATTGCTCTAACTTTTTTGCATGCAATTTTGGTTTCGGATTATAAATACTTGAATTTCGAGTAGAATCGCTTCAAAAACATTGCCAATTTTTGAATTATTGTGGTTATCTAAAAATAAAATGCGCGTTAGCTTCTTCGACATTTGGTAATATCTTGGGAATTGCATACATTAAAACTATTCAAAAACAATACATTCACTACTTTGTAGTGTTGAAAAATGTTTGCAAATAGTCTATTTGAACACTGATGAGAAGTAGCAGTTAATGAAAAAAATAGTTATAACACGAAACAAAATATTGCGATAGGCGACAGCTAGGTTAGGTTGCCGCAATTGATTTTCAATTTTCTAGAAACTCTGTTTGCCTCAAACGAACAGTTTGGCTTTTTCTTAAACTTTTTCTAAAACTCATAAAAGTCATGGCTCAAAACTTTTTGCTGAGTATAATTTATATACGATTTTTTATGAATGTCATATTAGTATTGGCAAATATATGGATGTTATTAGTAACCCTAGAGTGAGACTTTGTTGTCACAACAAGGAACTTTCACTAAATAATTGGAAGAAATAGCAAATAAATTTGGAAATAAAAAATTATTTGTATGAAATGAAGATGCTGTGGTTCTTAGTAAAGTACTAGATATTTCCAATTACGTGTTCCTAAAAATACTGAGTTAACGATCAGTTTTCTTGAGTGAAGAAAACCACTAGAAGAACCAAAAAAAAACTTTTAATGACTATAATAAATTCAACAGCAACAAATTTGGCACCTTGAAGCCATAGTTTCCATTATTCGAACCACTCAAACTGACACAATGATGCAATTTCTAAATAAACATACCCTTTGGGTCAGTGGAATCTTCGATTCAGTGATCAGCAAACAATATAAACGCATACACGAACTGAAAGTTTTTACTTTCGTATCAGTCTACATTATCTGACAATCTGTCAACAACGCCACATGAAGTTCAAAGATCAACTGGAAAATCTGGCAAAAAAACGCACACAAATTCCCGATACATGTCACTCAGTTAGACCCACCACCGTACCCAAAAAGTTTTTATGGTCGACTGACCGTCAACCTTCATTGTTCACTCAGTCAGGTACTAAAAGTGGATGAGGGACAACCCACCCTTTTGCCCTTTTTCAGTGGCGGCACCACGGTGAAGGCAACCAAGGTCGAACCCCCTCGAAATTTTTCAACTACCCACCGGTGACCACGAAAAATTTGCTGCGTTTCTGAGTATCAATATGAGAACCAGTTGTCAATACTTCATATCTCTTGTTATAACACATGTCAAAGAAATCCTTTGCAGCCTGATCATCGTACATCGCTCTACCAAAGAAACTTTCATTGTATTGGTAGTAAGCTCTATAACATTCTTGATGATCGTATAAAATTATCCTCCGATGTTCATATGCTTTGGCTATGTCTATGAGAAACACACTCAAATAATTTCAACAGATATGAAAAAAAAATTGATGGACTGCCCCACAAGTTGTTTGAGGTGACATCGTATTGAAAACTGTCGCCAGGTTTTTTTTAATCTGTGGACAACACGAAAGGGAAACCTATGATGTTCGAGGAACATCGTGTTAGCCAGCGGTGGAATTTCGGGAGAAAAGGAAAGTGTTGGAATTTTTCTTGAAAGTTTGGAGGTTGTAAGAATCAGAAAAGACTTCACTAGGCAAAGAATTCCACAAGTTTGCCGTCCTATTGATGAAAGATGCTTGGTATAGCGATGTTCGACAGGTCTCGAGCCTGACAGTGTAGGGATGACCAGCTTGAGCTCGTCTGGTTTGTCTTCTAGGAATCGCGCGTGGCGGCATAATAGATGATATTTCCGTCGAGCACCGACCGTGAAAGTACCTATAAAAAAGGCATAGATCGCCGACCTTTCTACGATGATCTAGAGAGGTCAATGATTTGGTGAGTGTCGTATCATCGACTAGGCGAATAGCTCTCTTCTGAATTGAATCTAAGAGCTTAAGCGTATGTTTGGTGGCTGAGCTCCAAACATGTGAACAGTACTCCAGGACAGGTCGAATTTGTGCTTTGTACTTGTTCTGAATTTGAAATGTTTCAATTTTCACTTTCTACTTACCTCAGTGGTGGACGTTTCGGGAACGTCAACAGACAAAGCTTTGAACATTGTGAACATTGAACAGTTCACTCAAAGAAGGGTAGGACTATTTCAATATAAGTTATATGTTACTGATTCATATTGACAATCTCCATTATATCTTTATTTTGCATAAATCAATGGTCATAAAATTATATTGTTCATATTTTGTATACACGGAAAAATAAATAATAACAAGTAACAATAACATTTGAACGAGAGTGAGTATTATTATCATAATTAATATTGAAGTAACTTGAGTTTCAATATTTCATTTTCAAATCCAAGTAGACCTTTTTTTTACATAAATGGCCTGTGTTGCATTTGAGTTGTAGATAATTTTTTAGTTGATATTCAACCATCAATTTAATTTTTTGTATCATATTTATGTTGTACTTTATTTTTAATTTTTGAATTTGTTCTTATGTATATCGTTGATATTTTATAAAAAAAAATTTCAACAGAACAAATTTTATAATGGACAAAGAGAATTTGAGATGGCAAATAATCAAAAGGTTCTTCAAAAATAATTTTCAAGGCATGGTTCTGAATTGATACAAGTGGTTTCAATACTTGTTTTTATATATATATATATATATATATATATATATATATATATATAATAGATAGAAATAGACTGAATACAGTGCTTTCCTTGTCAATTCATTAATTTGTTTATACCACTTGAGGTTGCAATATAAGTGAACTCCTAGATATTTTATTGCACCAATTCTGGTAATTCTGGTTCAGCACACCCACATTATTTTTCATTTTTTAGACATGAAACAGTATGGATCTGTAATTTATATTTTTTTTTGGATACATATTCTCATGGAATCATTGTGGATGTCATGAAATTAGATTTTTTCATTTTTCAGATTTTCGTGGGATTTTCTCTCCTCGTTCCTAAAAAATAGAGTAGAAGTTATTATTATTTAGAAACGAGGAGAGAGAATCCCACGAAAATCTGAAAAATGAATGTACCACCTCCTCGAAGAACTTACAGACAGTTTTAAGATTTTTTCAATCTGAAACCAAAAATGATCATTTCAAGCATACCATAAAGAATGTATATGAAACTATATGTGACTCGCTTCATGACAATTTCTTCAACTGTTTTTTTTATTTTTTTTTCTCGATATTTTCACATAGGATCTGGTCTATGTAATCTACACTCGTGCAATTCCAGCCCAATCCCGCGACAGTCGCAATTGAAAGCTCCGCAAATATCACTTTTTGCATAAATCAACCTCGAACACAATAGATAAATGAAAAATACCAGTTCCAGCACTCACCGCCTTCCTTCTGCCTGGCGCTCACGCTCTTCCTGTCGTCGAGGGCGCGCGTCGACTCGCCGAACATCTCCTCTTTGGCGAGGTTGTCGAGGCTGCCGCCCTGCACGACGTTCTCCGATATCGACGCCGGCTCGCGGTGCCGCCGGTGCCGGCGCCGGTCCGCGCCGGCCGGCCGGCGCTGGTGGCGCGCCGCCGCGTTGTAGTGGCGCGCCGATTCGGAGCCGCCGGCGCTGGTGGCGCGCGCGATTCGTTCGGTCTCCTCCGCCTGGATCAGCAGGTCCTGCAAAAAAAAAAAAATATTTATTTTGAATATTCTGAATTATTCGAATTGTTTTTGTAATTTTTTTCTCCAAAATTTTACGGATTTATGAGATTTTTTCTACTCGTTTCTGAAGAAAAAAATTATAATAACTACATCATATATATATATTCAGTAAGAACAGATTCATGGTATGCCCCGAAATTCTACAAATACATCGAAACAATTATTATAATGCCTATTTTTATTTTGAGAACAGTGATAAAATACCAGTAATGCTGAACAATTAATATACCATTTCCTTGGTTAACCTACAGACAGTATAAGGTATTTTCATTCAATTTTCATTAATTTTTCCAAGTTTACTTGACATACACTCAGTTCGTTGGGAACAACCCTCTGAACAAATATCTGTATTTTTATGTGAATAACCCTTACTTACCCCACTCAACACTTGAGCACCCTTAAAATTCTACATTTTTCAATCGATTTGGATTTTTCATGTTTCTAGCAAACACGTTTGCTAAAAACATGAGGGTATGAACTCCACTATTCACAATTAGGTAATTTTGCACTCAGGACTAAGGAACCCGAATTTCACAATAACAACGTGCGCAAACTTATATTTTTCGAGATATTCCAGGAAAAAGCATGAAAATCAACCTTCTTTCTTCGGCTCGTTTTGGGTAGGCATGGAGTTTATTTTCTTACACAGGATACTTTTTATACCTTCCTTGAACATTCAAGAAATCAAAAAGAAGAGAAAACAGCCTCGAATTAGTAAAATCAACGTTCTTTAGCATCTTGGAGGAAGGTGGATCCAGCATTTTTCATATGGACGGCGCTGTCAAATGAGAATCTACGTCAGAATCACTAGTTCTGTGAGTCAAAATATCACAGATTGACATTTGACAGCGCCGTCTATATGAAAGAAGGATTCATCAAAGATGCTAAAGACGATGAATTTACACTTCTTAGAGGATGTTTCTCCTTCTTTTTACCTTCTAGAATGTATAAGGAAGATATAAAGAGTATCTTTTGCGAGAAATGAAACTTTGAATGGCTATGGTGCCTACCCAAAACAGGTCGAAACAAGAAGGGTAATTTTCATACTTTTTCCTGGAATATCTCGGAAAATATAAGTTTACCCACGTTTTTATTGTGAAATTCGGGTTCCTGAGGTCGAAATAAGTGAATACCAAACGTAAAAACGAAGAAAACCCAGCGCGTGATAAGTGCAAAATTAACCACAATTATTTTCCAGTGAAAATTCCACTTATGTGATTTTCAACCAATCAGAACGTGTATTTCTGTCTGGTCACCATAGCAACGGATGAATTTCATCGGATATTTTTTCCTGGTTGGTACCCAACAGCGAATTAAACTGGAAATTTTTTGACGTTTATAATGACAGGTTTTGTCAACTTGATAAAGACGAAAATTGATGTTCTTGGAAACACATTTGGTGTGGAATTTTTTCACCGAATACCACACGAGTTCAAATTAAATTCGGAAATTTTTTCTTCGTCTTCGACTCGGGATAATTTTCAAAATATTCATGAGCTCGAGAAAATTTCCAGAAATAATTTGACCTCTAGTGGTATAACTAGTGAAAATATTTCAAGTGCTCTCAAAACGGGCTATTTTTCTCATATCTCTTATTATTTCTGCGAAAGTTTTTTGCCTTAGGCCGAAAAAATATTTCAAAATCATTCACTCACCTTGAATAATTTACTCTTTCCTTCTCTGTCTTTAGGATTCTTATAGTCCATAGCTTCATCCAGCAAAGCTTTCAACTCTCCATCGTTGAGATTCGATAAGGTCTGTAAAAGAAAATGAAACAATAAGTTAAAAACAGTGGCACCACTAATGGTGAAGAGGTTTATTCTAATGACATAGTATGTTAACATTTTGTGCCTAATTCACCACATTAACGCCGAGGTAGTTAAATGAATAATAAAGACTAGTGAAGTGATAAAACAATCTGTAGCCTAGAAACTCAATGTCTGTTCATATAAGTTGGAAACAGATATCAGTAGGAATAACTTTTTGATATTCTAAGATTGCTGCTTGACCTTCAGATATACTTTATAAGATGAATGTTTTTTATGTCCACCTCATTGCAATTCATACCGACTGTAATTCTGACTTGAAGAAAAGAATTTGAGATGATTCTCTTTTTTTTTTAATTTTTTTTTAAATTATTTGAGAAGGATGGAGATTACAAAAGTATATTTGTTCTCATCTCTGAATATGACTCAAATAACACTGATTGTGACAAACTATGTATAGTTAAGAAATTACATTGTCACTCAATAAAGACAATGTACTTCACATTATACATGAATGAAATAATTTCAGAAATATCACCAAACTTACAGATAATGTTCACTTCAAAATCATATCTTTTCAAATGAATTGAGGAAAGATACAACCAATTTTGCAAATCCTTCTAGCTTCAAAAACTATTTTTTTAGGCAACAAATGGCACAAATTGACCAATATTTGTGCCACCCTGTATCTCTAATAGCTACCGAGTCACCAATAATTTTTCTTCGAATTCGTCAAGCTCTAAGTCACTGACAGGCTATATGTATCAAAGTGAAGTGAATGAACAAACAATGAAAAAGAATAAACAAATTTCAATTTTTGAAATATGTTTCAAGTCTACGTAGTTGAGAATATAATAATATTCAAGAACTGAACAATTTACTATACCCTAGGAGTTGAGGATCAATTGAAAGGAATCACCTACTAATATTCGATTTTTACAGGAGTAAGAAATTGAGAATGTTTTATAATGGAGAATCACTCCTAATTAAATAACGGCCATACGTGTAGAACAATTGAAACTATTGCTGAGAAAAAAATCGGTACTTGTTACGAAGAATGCTGATTGAATTAGGAATGAATGAGAAATTTCATTGTATTTTTCATTTTAGGCAGATGAAGGTAGGTGTTGGATTTATACCGAGTACGATAACTAATGATGCTCGCTAACCTTCTCATCCTTATCTTTTTCCTTGACAGTATCGGAAGTACCTTGCTTCTCACTCTTGTTCGTATCACTTTTATCGGGGGCTTTAGGGGCATTGTCATTTTCGGGAGATGGGGCCATCTTTTCAGACACAAATAAAGTGTCGACTAAGTGGACACAGGCACTTAGGAGAGACAGCACATTTTTAGTTTCTCAATACACTGCACTGGCATTTATTCATATGATATTAATCATAAATATCCCAGTTGTGTATGCCTTTTTATGTATAAATAGCACATTTTCCGAGTCCGCCATTACGATTGCACTCCTTCTGTCATTATAAGCAAAGAAGTTAGGTTGGCAGAACCGACGTGTTTGACATGTTGACAGAACCGATGGTAGTGGCTAGATTACCAGTAGTTGTGGAAAAACAAATGATTGATTCGTTTATAGTTCTGTGGAAGATAATATAGTTCAACTGTCATCAAATCTTGTCCAAGAATTCAGAATGTTATCACTTTTCCCGAAGAGGCGCTTTCGACAGCCACTTTCAAACCAGTGTGATCCTATTGGAGGACTAATGAAGGTTCACACAAAGGTGGATATTTGCTTCACACTGAAAATGGCAGCGGGGTTCGAAAATGAAAAAGTAAATCGACATTGGTACCCAGAGTGTTCTATTTTTTCATCAGCATTGAAGCAGTTGAGGTGTAGTAGTAGTAGCAGTAAGTAAAACAATATTACGAGTGTATAATTATTTATTCTTCAATTTTATTCAATTAATACAAACGATATAAATAATGAGAAACCATTACCAGCAAACATAATGTATATGTTAAAATACATGAATATTGCTTCATAAGTCATTAGTAATCTGCTAGTCTTACCCATCTTAACATCGATTAAGATAAAAAGACCAATGAATAAATATGTCGAAGGAGGAATAAATAAAAACAATCATATAATAATATTATGAAGGTTATTCTAAGACCAGGAATAGGTGAGTGTCCGATTCCTGCCCCTTATAAACACGGTCCACTTGATTCAAACAATCTAAAATATATTTCGATCCGATCGAACTGAAAATTCTAATAGCACTACTACTATCACTTCTCTTCATACCAAGTATTGAAAAATTATATATTCATATGGCAGCAAAATACTTCACCCAAACAATTCGAGAAACTACAAGAATTCATATTTTCTGTTGTAGTTTCATTGAGATTGAAGATCAAAGACGAGTGATTATTCTGCTAATTATAGTAGTTTTCGAATGTCACGCGAAAATGTTTGTGTTATCATGAGCATTTTTTCTAGTTGTATTCGTGATAACTTTTATCCTTGTTATGATCCAACCATTATTGTACGATGTTGAATAATATATTGAAATCAATCTATGAGTGAAAAAGAAGGTGTTTCTTCGCGCTCATTGTTTCTAAATGAACTGATTATCCAAAATGCCAAATCTATTTCGATATACCTATTCAATTCACAATGTTGAGCCCTGAAGAGTATATGTATATAATAGCACAACAATATCAAGAGTTAGTATAACAATAACAAACATAAACATATAAGTAGTAAGTAAAACCATGTGTTCATCGATTAAAATCGATATGTCGATAGGATAGATAATATAAAACGTATAACACAGTGTATAAAAAAATCAACACGAACAAATGCTACCCTTCCTAATTTCCAATTATAATTTGTAACAATGCCAATAAAATTACTCAATGATACCAAACTCGAAGCAATGGATCTGGAATGTGTGAAATGTAAATTTTTCTATACCTTGTAAGGAAAAAAATAAATTAAAATATGCAAGTAAAACCATTACAATTTGTTTATTCGAATTTCAACGTCTTTATTTTGGTTTTCGCGATATTTACTAGTATTCCATAATCTATCTAACTTTGTAAGTACTTCCAGTTGATGGTAAAATTATTATCTAATTACCTATAACGTTCGATGCACCTACATCTCGGGGTTTTCCATCTTTCATTGCATTTTGTTGGGGTAGAAATCGTATTCGAAACTTTGCGCAAAAAGATAAAAAGAAATAGTTTACCACAGGCAATTCGTGAAAAAATTCAAGAAAAAACTAAAGAAATATTTATTTGTCTGAGGAATTCATTCAAAAAATCAATTCAGTTAACGATGTGATTATTTTTCTATACGTTCCATGAATTTATATTGTATTGAATTGTTGCTGTTCATATTTATTTCATCTGTTCCCTGTTTTAAACATGTACACTTTGTTTCTTGGGAATGATAAAGATTATTATGATGATTGAAATGTCCATTCGCGTTGATTTTCCTACTTTTTTAAAGATGTCACTGGAAATGGGTCTAGTTAACCAAATGAAGGATGGAAAACCCCGCTACAATCAATAATAATTAAAAAGAAATTGTCTAATAAAGCACATGATAAGGCCGACAGTTAAGACACTATAAAAAACCCCTTCGAAAAATCGTGTTATTGAGCATTAGTTGGTCTAATAAAAACTACATACTTTCGTATTACCTTGCATCGTTACATTTTAGTGCCTGTATATATCTACATCCCGAGAGATTCACTCGCTGAAGTAGATCTTGGTGACCACTATGTCTCCGGTGCTTAGCGTCTGAGTGCCTAAATTACAATGGTTCTCTTTGGCGAAACCCGGATCGGTGTCTTTGACCCCGCTGATGTACTCGTTCGTTGGGGACATCACCCTCTCTTGCTTGTAGCCGTTGTTCGTGCCGTTGTGACAGGTGCAACCGCACTTTCCTGAAAATCGGGATTCATTCTTAACACGATAAAGAAGCGGAAACTCACTTTTGAGAAGTCTGGTTGGACATGAGGTGTTGCATGTTCGACGCCATCTAACAGAAGAGGATCTGAGGTAGGTTTCTTAGAAACTACCGAAAATCTATGTTTTTTGTGCCATCTACAATCTAGATTTCACGGAAGTTGATTCCATTGTCGACTGAATATGGAGGAAAAAGTCTAGTGACTGGTCTGGCGGATCTGCGCGAATCGATTACAGGCTTCTGTGGCCGATACAGTGCTGCCCTCATACGGTCAATTCGAGGAAACAATGATTTCAGTTGTTCTCCTGTCGAACATTTGTCCCGAATTTCGTAACGCTCAACACCCGAATTAAATGAGAGGTATAATCAGTATCAGTACTATAGATTATTATCTTTTGATCAGGGCACTGATTATCTTACCTATAACATTGAATATCGAATGAATCCACTTAGATTGCAAAGAAATATCACTTAAAAATCCATGAATTGAGATGGTTTCACACTTTCTGAATGAACAAAAAGGTACGGCACAAATAGGAGGAGACATAATAAAGAATAATCAGAATGAAACTTAGAACAGAAAAGTCAGAGCGAAGCAAAATTACGATAAGAAGTACAGACTGATCAAACGAAACGACAAAACTACTATACTAGGAACACAACACAAATCTATGAACGAAAGGAATATTAGAAGAATGGACATTGGAGAAGGTTGAATTTTTTTGAAGCAGACACACGATACAAGACACGATTTCGATTTCACAGGACAGCTTTTGACAACTCAATTATTGTTGCATACACACAAATTTCGAAAACAAGCGAGAATCATTTCGTCCGATACGGTAACGCCATCGGGTGATCATACACTGAACTGAGTCGCAGATCAGACCAGAACATACAACTCGCTAGATTTTTTTTCTCCATATTTAGCCGAAAATGGACCACCTTTGAAAACGGCGCTTCAGGGGCGTCGTTTCACAGTTTGCCAGGGGGAGGGAGAGGCAGAATGGCTTGCATCAAATCGTATTTTGGGAGGTTAGGTAGTGGAGAAAAGCGCTGCAGACAATTTTTTTTTTGGCTCAAGGTCATATGCCTTTGAGGTTTTCCCACCGGTATGGGCAGATGCAGATTTTGATGAATTCTATGTGTCGAAAAAAATATACTGGTATATATAACGATAGATTTGAAGATTGTATCATTCATTATCTGTAAATATGGACACTACCAATACAGACAGGAATCACAAAACAATAACTACATGATATAAAAAATGTATTTGAACTTCAAAATTGTCCAATTCGACAATAGATACCGCTCTTGATATTTTTCACTTCAGTCAATTGTCTCCAGTAGTACTCCGTAGATACCAGTTTATTCATTTCCAATTTTGTTTCAGCCTGGGAAGCTATAGTCAACGAATCTGATGGCAAAGTACAGTACTACAAGGAGGAATCCTAATCTAGCTAAAGTGATAGATAGTGTACTTTGACCTATTAGAAAATACTAGTCAAAAATAAAACATAGTGATCTGTATGAATGTGTCAAGAACAAACTCAGTGTATTTTCGCAAAGTGGACAAACGATCGTAATAACAATTACTGTGCATATAATTAACGAATCTTAGGTTAAGGGTGAGACTGCGTCGGGAGCAAAATATTCGGTAGAAAATCTCGACTTTTCCAAATATGTACGTTTCGTTCGATTGCTAACCAGCAATATCACGAGATAGTCAACAAATCCTTCTCCACCATTCAGCCGACGATGAAGAATACGCACCGCTATCGCCCTCGCCGGGCAAGGCGGCAGCCGAGCTGAGTATCGCCTCCAGCCTGTCGATCTTGTCCAAGCGGTCGATCTTCGTGTCGCCCAATACCGCCTCGACCAGCTGCATCGATTCGGTGAGGCTCGTCGGCTCGGAAACGTCACGCGACGACGGCGACGCGTCGCTTTCGAGGCTCGGGTAGTCCGGCTCGTCGTCCTCCTCCGACGAGTCGCCGTCGTCGGCGCGCTCCTGCCCGAGGCTCTCGAGCTTCTCCAGCTTCTTGGCGACCTTCGCGGACGACTTCAGCTTCTCCTTTTCGTCGTCGGTCAGCTCGATGTACCTGCGGAACGACATTTCGTTTTTTTTTCTTCTTCTCTTCCAGGAGAAAGGGTGAATAAATAGGATATTATATTAAATACTGTCTGTAAGTTTTTCGAGGAGGTGGTACATTCATTTTTCAGCTTTTCGTGGGATTTTCTCTCCTCGTTTCCAAAAAATAGAGTAGAAGCTATTAAAAATTAATTCAGTATATTTGTATTAAGGACAGATTTTGTGATCTGCCCCAAAATGTCACTGCGCTTGAAATTAAACCTTTAGATACCTAAAAGAAAAATTCTCCATTTGTCAGTGACACCTTGTTTTTGAAAAATTTGGAAATACAAATATATTTAATGAGAATAAAACCTCTACTTATCTTGGTGGACGTTCTCAACATAATTGAAATATTTTTCTCTTCGCAAAATTTTTCAATATGTTGTCGTTTTTGACATTTTTCAGTGTCGAAACGGGAGCAGATTCGTTCCCGAAACGTCCACCAAGATAAGTAGAGGTTTTATTCTTATTAAATATATTTGTATTTCCAAATTTTTCAAAAACAAGGTGTCACTGACAAATAGAGAATTTCTCTTTTAGGTATCTAAAGGTTTAATTTCAAGCGCAGTGATATTTTGGGGCAGATCCCAAATCTGTCCTTACTACAAATATATTGAAATAATCTTTAATAACTTCTACTCTATTTTTCAGAAACGAGGAGAGAAAATCCCACGAAAAGCTGAAAAAAGGATATTATATACCTAGGGTGAGTGGTGAGCAGTTATATAGCAAGCACTCTTATATAACGTGCGAGCTATAAAATATAAAGTTTTCCCCCGAGCGTATAAAATAAGAATGAACATTCATTTTTATATATTAGATTATTGTTTGATGACTCATGGAATGAAAATTTTTGCCGCCACCACTTACCTCAATAATCTGACTTCTCTGTTACTCAAAACTACACTCTTAGTGGCCTGTGCCAACTTAACTCTCAGTTCAGTTACTTCAGTCTCAGTTTTTCTCTGGCGTTTTTTCATTTTCACATTGTCTGGATTGATATGCATGAAAATCTGAAAGAAAAACATAATTCACTCAACACAATTCTCAAATGATGGATCAATTTCCACATTGTGGAAATAAGGAAACATTCATTAGGTTGTTGCCCAGGCAATGGTACTAGAGTCCTTCTTCAGCTTATAAAGGGTGTCCCAAAATTGTATTCCTACACTTGAACATATAAATATTGATTCACCTAAGAATGCAAAGAAAAAAAATGGCGTTTTAATATAGCATCAGAAAAAATGCCTGCAAAATTTCAGAACATTCCGAGTGGATTTACGGAATATTTTATAAGTGAAACCTCGAAGATAAGAACAGCAAAGCACTTCTTTCGTGACACAAACTGATGCACTGTACCTTGACTGACTTCCAGTGTTGCCAACTGCATCATGAGAAGATTAAAAGAAAAAGAAAATAAAGGGAAATGTGACCACGCAATCGGTAACAAGAACGAATTCCCCCTGGAAATCTAATCAACTCAATTACGTTCTTCCATCCCACAATCATCCTCATTTATCATTGCGCTTGTATTCGAATATACCTGCTATTCTGATGAAAAAAAAAACTTCCGAACGAGAAGTAAGAGGTGGCATCAGGATGTTTTCGGTGTGCAAGTATCGCAAACATTCTGCTGCTGGGCCCAGGCAAGATAATGACCTATAGTTTCATTTGACCGATCAGTTTGTAGGTTTGTAGTGTGTTGTAGGTGTAACACTACTTAACTTTTATTCAATAATATAGCGTTTATTATATTTTGTGAATTCGGTTTATTCAAGAACATCTCATTCAGAACGAAGAACTTCCGGGTAACCTAGTCCTCTGACATTTGACATGACAGCTAATACATGAGCGTTACCAACATATAGAATAGTGGCATGGCGCCACTTCACAGTTGTCAATTAGTTTTCCTTATCGTCATCCCGCATCTGATTTTTTATCAATTTATTGAGCCTGCAATTACAATACGACGAATTTCGAATATCATGAATAATCAGACTGGTATCTGACTAGTATAACATTAATCATTACTTTTTTCGTGTTTTCTCGGGTATACCGTGATGACCGCGCCCTCACCTGTTCCTCGCAAAGCTCCATCATCAGCCCTCTGTTCTCCTCTTCGATCGACCTGGACATCTGAAAGTAGATCCTGTCGTTGGTCAGACTCAGCACGTCGGCCGACGCGTACAGGATCATCTCCCTCGACAGCGGTCTCCTCGACCAGTACTTCTGATCCCGTCGGTAGATGTTCTTCAGCTGGTCCTTCATGGGGTTGACGGGCGCGCCGTAGCACTCGCAGAGGGCGTTGAGGGCCACGCTCTTGGCCTTGTACACCGGCTTGCCGGTGGTCTGGTAGGTGAGCACCGCGTGCGCCGCTTGGGTGTCGAAAACGGAGCGCAGGGTGATGTTGAACTGTTGGTGGAGGTTCACCGAGTCGTTTCTGCAATCGTGGACGATCTATAAAAAAAAAATCATAATAATAATATCTGATGGAAAAATTATTTTTGAGGAACATTACATAATGTACACTGTACACATTGAAGGCAGATAGAGCAATCTTAAACAAATTAATCGTCAAATATATATGTAATCAGTCGATTTGAAAATCGATCTCCAAGTAGCCTACCATGTTATACGGTCCAATATCTAACAGAATTTTGAATTTAGTTGTTTCGTACTGTTTGAGGTTTTCGATTATTTATATTCCCCTAAGGGTCGGTTGCATAAAGAAAAGTTAATCATGTGATTATCTGATGCCACATTAGCGGTGATGTTACGTTAAATCCAATTTGCGTTGCATAAAACTCTCGTATGTTATGATTATCGTTCCATTAACTTACGACAAAAAATGCGTGGCAACAGGGCTAATTTGCTGAATCCACACGTTCCGTGCTTGTAAATGATGATGCTCTGCGCATTTATAGGTTAGGTTTAATTATTTGATTTGACGAAGCAGTTACACAGATCTGTGGCAGTATGGATATTGATATGGATAGCTTGAAGAAAAAACGGGAGGCAAACTATAAGGAATCATAAAAAACAACACTGTTGGAGATTGTCAAAAAGTACGTATAGTTTACCATAATATCTAAAATTCGGTTCTATTTTTCGATTGGAACTCATATGTCCAATTCATTCCTTCACAGATATAAAAATATAATAGAATGCAAACAGTCCGATACCATATCTTTGAAAGAAAGAACGGGATACATAATCAGTCATCGAGCACTGATTAAGTTAATGCCAGGATTAAGGCGATTTGATGGGACCTTTAAAGTTGATTGGCTTTTGTGGAACTGCTTTTTTACTTAATCGGGCATTTTCATGAGTAAATTGGGTGATTGAGTTAACATACTATCAAGTATATGATGAATGTTTATGCAACCGAATTCCATAAATTACGTTACGTCAAATATTTAATGCAACGTTTAAATACTTAATGAACCTTTATGCAACCGGCCCTAAGAAATTTATTGTAGAATTTTAGACAAAAAAAATACGGTGAACATATCTTCGCTCGAGTAGAAATCAAATGGAATCAGTTGATTTTCGGTTATCTGATTGAACACGACCGATCAGACCAACGTTATACTGGAAGCAGATACCATAGGCTGTTTTCACTCTCATATGTTGGTTGCCATGGAAGCCAACATTTCATTCCTCTTTGATTTTGACATTTCAATTGACAGCAATTTTTTAGTAGAAAATAACGTCAGCAACGTATGTCCTGTCAGATTATCTAAACAAATTATTAGAACGAATTGACCGACCCCCTAGTCTGAAATTCTTTTAATTAGAAATTGATAAAGTCATGATCAGGAAACCGAAGAAAATAATTTATTCCATCCATGTGAATTTACTAAATCAGGTGACGATAAAAATGACAGCAGAATTATAGGTGCATTCTAAAATGAAGTGAAGAAACTGATTATATCTGAATTAATCATATCATTATGTCGTCACAAAAATTTTGTCAATTCTTTCTTTGTCGTTTTATGAATGTTCTTTAGAAATTATCGAGATATTAATTTATTTTTTTCATTTCATAATATGGTGGGATTGTGTACCGCTCATAAAATTACGTACTTTATATTTTCAGACTTTGTCTGAACGAAAGTCATCTGTTTGATGAACGAATGGTAAAAAAAATACCGACCTTGACCACATCGGGCGCCTCCAGGAGCGCCCTCAACCCGTAATCGATCATCTGCGGGCAGGAGATCAAATCGAATATGTACGCGAACCCGTTCAACGACGCCACTTGCATCAGCGTCAGCTGCCCCTTCGAGCCCAAATTGATGCCCTCGCAGTCGAACGCCACGGCCGCCCGCTCGCCGGCGAACGGCCAACCGGCAACGTCGCACTTGCCGCCGCGCCTCATGAGGTCGTCGACGACGGTCTGGCATTCGCGGACGCTGCAGATGACGCGCGTGTTCTGGAACACCTACGGAAAAACGGTTTTTTTTTTCATCTGTGGACAACACGAAAGGGAAACCTATAATGTTCGAGGAACATCGTGTTAGCCAGCGGTGGAATTTCAGGAGAGACGGAATTTTTCTCGAAAGTTTGGAGGTTGTAAGCATCAGGAAAGACTTCACTAGGCAGAGAATTCCACAACTTTGCCGTTCTATTTTGATTAATGATAGGGGTGACCAGCCTGAGTTCGTCTGGTTTGTCTACTTAGTATTTTCAGTAATAGTTCGTCAATGTGATGTGTTTTATCATCTAATGGTTTTATTTGTTTCAACTTCTGGATTTTATTTACACCCCATGTGATTTACTTTATACATATATTATATGTCTCCGAAGTTTTGTGATTGTTCAACATCATTTCATACTTTTTCACCACGTACAAGCAGCAATTGCTGCTTCTGTGGGTTTTACAATGTTTATTTACATAATGTTGTCTTATTATTATGATTCTTTCGAAATAAACATTATTATTATTATTATTATTATAATCGCACGTGGTGGCATAATAGATGATATTTCCGTCGAGCACCGACCGTGAAAGTATCTATAAAAAAGGCAGAGACGGCCGACCTTTCTACGATGATCTAGAGAGGTCGATGATTCGGTGAGTGTTGTATCATCGATTAGGCGAATAGCTCTCTTCTGAATTGAATCTGAGAGCTTTAACGTATGTTTGGGGGCTGAGCTCCAACCTTCAATTTGAAGAATTCATAACATCCACAGTTTTGAAAAGGCCAAAGGAACAAAAACTGATAGTGTTCGATTTTGTCACTTTGTGTGTAATTTCGAGATCTTCACCTTCGCCTTCCAAGAATCCGTGTGGACCATCGGCTGGCTGAGCAGGGTTTGGCGTTCGCGGCCAGTGTTCTCCTGCAAGGTCTTCAGCACCAGGCTGTTGATCCGCTGCTTCAACGATTGGTTGCAGGCGGAGGTCGGTTTGGCAGGCGGCTTCTGCGGTTCAGCTGGCGGAGACGATTCTGCGGCAATCGCACTTTGTTTCGGCGGTTGTCCTGGAATGTGGAAGATAGACGACATGTCAAAATTTTAAAAGTTATTTGAGAATTCTGAGAAAGAATCACATAGACTATTTCTGATACGTAAATGACGAAACTGTAATCGAAAAAACTCAATTCGTGGAGGTAACTCGGTAATTTGAATCGGAACTGCTAATTTCGGCGGAAAAAAGCACAAAGTTGACTTTGACGCGCCATATCTCAGAAACGGTTAAACTTACAGATGAGATCGATCCACCAATCGATTTTTCAGACATTATTTCACTGCAATGGAAAAAATCAGCTCGATCAGATGAAAAATAAAAATTTTTGTTTATGGTCGAAAATTCCATGTACATTTCTTTCGACTATCCGTATGGTCGATTTTTCCAAAATTCTAAAAGTTATTTTAAAATTCTGAAAAAAATTACATAGACTATTTCTGTTACGTAAATGACGAAACTGTAATCGAAAAAACTCAATTCGTGAAGGTAACTTGGAAATTTCAATCGGAAGTGCTAATTTCGGCGAAAAAAGCACAAAGTTGACTTTGGCGCGCCATATCTCAGAAACGGTCAGACTTACAGATGAGATCGACCCACCAATCGATTTTTCAGACATTTTTCTACATCATAGACAAAAATCAACTTGATCAGACGGATAATTAAAATTTTCGTTTATGGTCGAAAATTCCATGTACATTTTTTCCGACTATCCGTATGGTCGATTTTTCCAAAATTCTAAAAGTTATTTTAAAATTCTGAAAAAAATCACATAGACTATTTCTGATACGTAAATGACGAAACTGTAATCGAAAAAACTCAATTCGTGGAGGTAACTCGGTAATTTGAATCGGAACTGCTAATTTCGGCGGAAAAAAGCACAAAGTTGACTTTGACGCGCCATATCTCAGAAACGGTTAAACTTACAGATGAGATCGATCCACCAATCGATTTTTCAGACATTATTTCACTGCAATGGAAAAAATCAGCTCGATCAGATGAAAAATAAAAATTTTTGTTTATGGTAGAAAATTCCATGCACATTTCTCCGACTATCCGTATGGTCGATTTTTCCAAAATTCTAAAAGTTATTTTAAAATTCTGAAAAAAATCACATAGACTATTTCTGATACGTAAATGACGAAACTGTAATCGAAAAAACTCAATTCGTGGAGGTAACTCGGTAATTTGAATCGGAACTGCTAATTTCGGCGGAAAAAAGCACAAAGTTGACTTTGACGCGCCATATCTCAGAAACGGTTAAACTTACAGATGAGATCGATCCACCAATCGATTTTTCAGACATTATTTCACTGCAATGGAAAAAATCAGCTCGATCAGATGAAAAATAAAAATTTTTGTTTATGGTAGAAAATTCCATGCACATTTCTCCGACTATCCGTATGGTCGATTTTTCCAAAATTCTAAAAGTTATTTTAAAATTCTGAAAAAAATCACATAGACTATTTCTGATACGTAAATGACGAAACTGTAATCGAAAAAACTCAATTCGTGGAGGTAACTCGGTAATTTGAATCGGAACTGCTAATTTCGGCGGAAAAAAGCACAAAGTTGACTTTGACGCGCCATATCTCAGAAACGGTTAAACTTACAGATGAGATCGATCCACCAATCGATTTTTCAGACATTATTTCACTGCAATGGAAAAAATCAGCTCGATCAGATGAAAAATAAAAATTTTTGTTTATGGTAGAAAATTCCATGCACATTTCTCCGACTATCCGTATGGTCGATTTTTCCAAAATTCTAAAAGTTATTTTAAAATTCTGATAAAAATCACATAGGCTATTTCAAATACTTAGATACCGGAACTGTAATCGGAAAAACTCAACTCGCAAAGGTAACTTGGTAATTTCAATCGGAAGTGCCTATGTAATAAATTAGCTTCCAGCACAATTATTTTGCCAATAATTTTATGATACATCAACATAATTACGCTGAAGCTGTAACGATATAGACTGAATGATAAATTAAAATTGGCAATATTAATCAGTAAATCGAATCAAAATGGCCCTCACAATAATATAGATCTTTTCTCTGAGAGGACCATTCTTGACTAGAAACTCGATAGGACTAGGTATTGTTGTCTCTGTCAGAAAATATGAATGTGACAGACATAGACAATGGATACGAAAATCGTGATAAGTTATTAATTAATTAATTTGCTAATAATTTGAAGAAAGTAGGAATACTAGTTTGTAGTACTAGTAGATGGAGTGAATGCTACAAACATGCCCATTACAACAGATCCCAGGTTTTTTCGCCTCAATTAAAAACCCCCTCACCTATTCTAAAATTGACACCTTTGATCTTGTCCTCATTCGGAGGGACAGGAGATTGGGGCGGCTCTGGACTCAACGATTTAGCCTGGGCGTCGGAAATTTTCTGCTGCAATTTCGGTTGCTTCAATCTATCGCTTATCGACCTAGGCGACAACTGCATCGGCGCACTTTTCTCGATGGAAATCTCCGGCTTGCACTCCTTATCGAATACATCACTGTTGATCTCCACCGACAGATTCTTCGCGTTCTTCAACTCTTCGGTGGTCTTGTTGTGCTCCTTGATCAAAGTCATTTGGGCCGTTATGTGTTTCTGATTGATTTTCGGCACTTGCAACAGAGTCACCAGATTCGCTTGGATGTGGAAGCTGTCGGAGAATAATCTCAGGAAGCTCGTCAAGTGTGTGGGAGTGTTGAACAAGTTGGACCACATGCCCTCTGGAAGATTGCAACTGACGATTTGGAAGAGCTGTTCCACCAGAATGGGACCTTTCACCTGTGAAGAAAATCCGACGTATTGAGAATGGATAAGCGGACTTGGCATCCTCGAAGGAAAAAATTCGGATTAATTGTACCAAATTTCAGAATTCTAGCTGTATAATGATACAAATGGATTTTCTCTACAGGAGCACTAAGTTGGAATCAAATTTAGTATTGACAAGAAATGTCCAAATTCATAGTAATGTTTTATTTTTAAACGTCATTACCATAATGATGTATTTTTGAGCCTACAATTATACATGCACTTCCTCACACATTGATGCCATAATTTAATATTGATTCTATCAATGAATCAGAATTATTTATTTCATTATTAAACCTTTTTGCTGACGACACGTTGTTAGCTTGTAGTGATAGCAGTTTAGGTGGGGCAATTCAAAAAATGAATTCAGTGTTGAAAGATGTTCATAAATATTTGTTGATAAATAAACTCAAACTGAATGTTTCGAAAACGAAAGGAATGATCTTAACAACCAAACATAAATATAAAGCTCTGAATATCAGTGAAATAGATTTGACCATAAATGATGAAAAAATTGAAATAGTATCAACAGTTGAGTATTTGGGTTTTCACTTAGATAACTACATGTCTTTTGAAAATCATTTCGAATATATATACAAAAAAATACGGAAGAAATTGTACTTTTTTTCTAGAATAGCACAAAATCTCTCCATGGTAACGAAAATAACGGTGTATAACACAATAATTCAACCTCATTTTGATTACTGCGCATCAGTATTATTTTCATGGGATCTAAATAAATTGAACCAACTGCAAAAGCTACAAAATCGTGGCATGAGAATCATTTTAAAAGCAAACCGATATACGTCCATTTTCATTATGTCCAATACTTTGCAATGGTTTACTGTCTCTCAAAGAATTTATTATCTCACTATGGTCTTCATCTTCAGAATACTTAATAATCTAGCACCATCTTATTTTCAAACTTATTTGGTTTTTCGAAGAGATGTCCATCCATACCTCACCAGAAATTGTGATGATTTTCATATATCCAGAACAAACTGTAAAAGCACCAAGAGTTCTCTTTTTTTCAAAGGTTTTCAGGAGTTCAATCAACTACCTCATTCAATGAAAAACAGCACTACTCTTACTACTTTCAAAAAAAATATCAAACTCCTCATTAAAAATCAGTGAACTACTGACATCATTTGTCCTGCTAATTATGCATGTTATATATATGTATTTTGATGTATCTAAGTGAGTGTATATACGTATATATTTTCATCCATAATTTTTCTCATGTCTATGTCAATCCCATATATCATGTCATGTCTATATCTCATGTCTATATCAGTCCCATATACCGTATACCATAATCAAAATCTTCATATATATGCATTTACATATCATCTATTATTATTTGTTATTTCTAGTATACATTCTTTTGTATTCAAATGTTCTACCATTTTATTCATGTAATGTTTTATATATATCATACCTAAATTTATTTATTTTTTATATTTATGCATATTATGTCTGAACATTATGTTTATTAGGATGCCTACTTCAAATAAAGATCTATCTAAAGTACATTTCATATTTAATAGATACTTTTCTAAAAGTACATACTAGCGTGTACAGCTAGGTCCAAGGACTTGTATGTGTACAGATCAAATTTTATTATTGTATTAATACACTATTTGTGACAAAGATATTATAACATTAAGCGAATCCAATTGTGTCTCAGATAGGTATAACAAAGGAAAAAAGTACATGAAATTTGGTGAATAGCTATACATCAGTAATTTTATAATTTGAGGGTAATTAGAATTAGAAAAACAAATCATAATCCTTCACTGTCAGGTGTGAATTGTTTGGAATTGATATGTATTAACTGTAATTATATGATATTTGTGTATTTAGATTCATTTTCACCTATAGACTGTTCAGCTTTATATAAGGTTTTAAGATTGTTATTTTCTTTATATTTAGTGATGAAGAATTGATTATTTTAGGAGCTATTGACATTATAAACCTCTGGTTAGCACATTTTTGATAAACGGGGCTTATTAGTATTTCTTTTACTTTTGACCGAGAAAAGTAGGACATTTTACATACATTATAAGTTAGAATGTCTCTCAGTTCATAAAACTTGTAAATTATCTTCCTTATCCAACAAACTTTTCATCTATATAAATGCCTAAATTTAACATTTATATCTTCCAATTCATCTTTCATTTTATTACACCTCAATATATATTTGATAAATTTACTATTTTTGGAATTTCATTTTTTCACGAAAATGTTCATGAATATAAGTCATAAGTCATGTGAATATAAGTCATTTCTGTCTGATTATTCATGATTTCAATTTGAAATTCATTGCATTGTAATGACAAGCTCAATAAATGAACAAAATACAAAATATTTCGTGCAGATCACCAAATAAGTTATGATAATAATAATAATAAAATTTATTCAGTAGGATCATCAAAGATGATATTGAATAAGTCAAAAAATACAATAAAGTGAAACAACAATAGTAATTGCATGTCATCAAAGAAAAAACACAATGTATACACAGATTTTATATAGTATCACAGACTATCATTGAAATATTGACTAAGCGTATAATACAATTTATCAAAGAGCAACTCTTTGATTCTATGCTTATAGTGTTTAACATGCAAATTCTTAATATAATTTGGTGATTTGTTGTAGAATTTTATCTGTGTATGTTGTGTTGTGTGTCAAGAATTACAGATACTTTTACCAACTTATAATATAATATCAAAATCAGTTGATTTCAGCAAAAGAAAAATATTCCACTCGTCTCGTCATATTTCATACCTCGATACATTGAGCCAAAAAATCCAAGAGAGCTTGCGTCTCTTGCGGATCGATCTTGACGTCGGGATGGAAGTGCAGTTCTGGAGGACAATGGCTTCGAACAGATTCGAAATTCGCCAGGATCACAGTTTCCTTCTCGTCGTCCACGTCGAAGGTGTCCGGATGTCTGACGAGGAAATCCCTGAACTCGTGGAAGTGCTGCCCGGATACGTGACGCACTTCCGGACTAGCCTGGGAACGGTGGCCCAAAAGGCTGCGTATGGGCACTTCCGTTCCTTCACCGTACTGGGCGAGCTTTTCGGAAAAGTATTCTATAGCTTGAGTGTTGTAGTCTTTTCCTCCTATAATGCAAATTCAGTGTCAAAACAATAATGATTATATAACTTTCTTACAATATCGTTATTATTAATTATGGGACAATCTGTATAAGTTATGTCACTCTCTGTATTCCCTCTGATGTTTTGAGTACAAAAGCCCCAACATAGTATCACTGATTTTGAAAAATCATAATTATAGGTGGGTTTCATTTTCATGCAAATTTTTCAAACTATTAGGAATTGAAGATTCTCAAATGAAATGGTTAGAAATTTAATACAAACACAAGACACAGGTAACATATAATATATTATTGTTGAAATAAATTGTTCTAAAATCGGTTAAGCATACATTTCAATGCTTCTATCTCTTCAGAAGAGTAAAAAAATCATCACAGATATCCAGAAATAGATTCAGTGATAAAAATATGACTAACAAAATCCATTTATCCTGGTCAAGAATAAATTTGAAACTTCAACTGGGACTCATTATCAATAAACATGATAATAATGAAGCTATAAACTGATAACTTTCCATAGTTTATGTAAAAATTTTGGAATATTTAAAATTTATCATATGATTATCGTAATGATTCTAAATTCTTTTCCATTCTGATGAGAACTGTGACCCTTTGATATTGATTTTTTCAATTCAACAGTTGTATAATCTGGAAACATTCATTTTGTTTTGATTATTGGGATATTTCAATCAATAACATTCAGATCATATTATATTTTAAAGAGAATTTGATGATACTAACTAATATCAAGTATTAAATAATTTAAATCTGTGATATATTTATTTGCATTCATATACAAGATAATCATATATTCCTTCATCAATCTACTGAAATTACTGAAAAAAATGGTGACAATACAAAAGTCGAGAATGATCATGAATATGGTGATAAATATTGGCACAGTACTTTCAAACAAAATGAATGAAATCTGAATGTTTTGTATCAATTCATGTTCTCATATATGATTTCATGGCGAATAAATGTCTTTGGCCTCAAAATGAAGTTATGTAGTTCACCCACTGTTTTACAAGTCAATACATTGATATTTTGAATACATTTCAATGTATCAGGGAAATTATTTTCATCTGATTGCTTGGAAACACCCAACCATGAACACTCATGAAAATATAACTGTGAAATTAAAATACATTTCAATAATAATTTGCACATAGTACAAAAATGGTGGGCAATCTCGTTTCTCATGAATACATATTTATGGTTTGGTTTGAAAAACTGTGGCTCTCAAAACTGCTGAATATATGAATGATATATTACTGAAGCACTATTCAATCGATAAGTCAATTATGTATTACTACATTGCGTAATGATCTGTACAGTGACAAAAGGAGTCTGTTCAATAGTAGTAAGATATCTCATCATATACAGTGAGAAATTCAGCAGACAATGAATTGGACTTGGGAAACAGAATATGAGAAAATGAAAGTCTTACCAGTGCTGTCCTTATTATTGCTACTTTGAACAGTACTTATTGTAACATAATCGCCGTCCATCGCAAACAATGATGGATACTGAGACAAAAATTTCTTGAGACCGCTTTGGCTTCCTCCTGCTATTTGCCTCATTTCTTTGGTAAATCCTTTCGATCCAAATTGGCAGCTCAAATCATGTAATGTTCTTGGTTCTCCTTTGTCCAACAGACGTTCAAAGAAGAACAAAAGCGTCATATTACGAGCCATTTCATATTGCATGGATTCCATTGTAGCTGACTATGAATAATTCACCACCTCGAGTCTCCTATCAAGATGAGTTGAATAACATAATATGCTTGAAAAACTTCGGAAGAGTACCTTATTTCTTGGAACTATTTACATCAGCTATTCTCCTGATCACATCACTGTAAGAAGTTTCATACTTATTATATCAATGTGTTGGGAGTTATCTAAAAACTTGGTTAAATTTCACTATTAGGGTTTCGTTTTTTTTGCTCAAACTTTTTGTATTTACTTTTTCGTAGAAGTTGCCATCACAAACAGTATTTACTTGAATAGTGACTGAAATTATGAAGTAAAATTAAATTAAAAAATAAAAAAAATTGACCCTTATATCGTCAAGTTGGCTTTCGCCATCTTGGAATATTTTAATTTTCAGGAATTCGACTGTTTTGACATAAAACAGCTGCTGACATCAAGGTGGATATGACATTATGACCATTGACAAGTGACAGGAAAGGGGCGCAGATATTGGGCAGATAATTTGCGCAATCGCAATACTCGATACTTGGCAATACCGCATCTGCAAACAGTAAAATTCACGAAATTGATAATGGCGGCTTTGTGTTTGTTAGGTGCAATTTTTCTAATAAGGCGTTGAAAGTGGAAATTTCCTCATTGATAAACAATATGTGACTGAAAAATACGTCAAATCAATTCACTTCTGCATTAGAAATGTGGTTTCTTTGAACAGAAACGTAATATGTATGAAATTGTATTATCCCGTTGTCGTTTCTGTTGGAATATCTTGTGTATTAAAATGTAGTGAATGAACAAAAATGGAAACAAAGTTGTGTAGAATTTGTGGAAAGTTGGGTCAAAACTTTGTTCATATTTTCAAAACTGAAGGACTCAGGAGCAAGATTGAGACATGTTTGCCAATAATTGTGAGTATTTGTTGTCTTCACTCTGGTTCAATGCATTGAAACATCCAGTATTGCCATACTCTGCATTGTTCTAGTATGATTACCAATTATTTCTAGCGAGCATGCATGAATAGCAACATATATGATGGACCAGAAACTGAAGAATACTAAGCGAGCTGGTGTAGAAGAGCCACATATCCGCCATATCACAAATACTAGTTCTGGAGTTCTCATGGTAGGCCCCAACTTTAGAGTGGGGAAAAAAATAGGCTGCGGAAATTTCGGGGAACTCCGCTTAGGGAAAAATCTTTATAACAATGAACATGTTGCTATCAAAATGGAACCAATGAAGTCTAAAGCTCCACAACTCCATCTAGAATATAGGTTTTACAAATTACTTGGATCTCATGAGGGCATACCAAATGTATATTACTTTGGACCGTGCAGCAAATATAATGCATTAGTGATGGAGTTGTTAGGACCCAGCCTTGAAGATCTCTTTGATACATGCGAACGTAAATTTACGCTAAAAACAGTGCTCATGATTGCCATTCAGCTGCTACATCGTATCGAGTTTGTACATTCGAGACATTTAATTTATAGGGATGTAAAACCAGAGAACTTTTTGATTGGCAGAGTCAGCACTAAGAAGGAGAAAAATATTCATATCATTGATTTTGGCCTCGCCAAAGAATATATTGAAATCGAAACAAATAAGCACATTCCTTATAGAGAACATAAGTCGCTCACAGGCACTGCCAGATATATGTCTATCAACACTCATCTGGGCAAAGAACAGTCACGTAGAGACGATCTCGAGGCTCTAGGCCACATGTTTATGTACTTCTTGCGTGGTTCATTGCCGTGGCAAGGCCTCAAAGCTGATACATTGAAGGAACGGTACCAGAAAATTGGTGACACCAAGAGAGCTACCACTATCGATGTTCTCTGTGATGGCCACCCAGAAGAGATGGCCATTTACATGAAATACGTTAGAAGACTGGACTTTTTCGAAACCCCAGATTATGAATACCTTAGGAAATTGTTCACCACACTTTTTGCCAAAAAGGGATACATTGATGATGGGGAATTTGATTGGACAGGAAAGACAATGAATACATCTGTGGGTTCCCTGACCACTGCGCAGGAAAAGATTACCTCACCAAAACGAAATATAGTTAAAACTAATAGAACTAGTACGGGGCATGAAATCAAGCATACATTAGGCAACCTCACACCAGCTGAACGACATGACTCAGTTCAAGTACTTAGTTCCACTAATAATGAACTTAATGCAGATGATAATACAGCACATAGTAGTGCACCTATTGCTCAACCACAGGAGATTGAGATTTTTGATGAAACGAAATGTTGTTGCTTCTTTAAAAGAAAGAACCGAGGTGTTATTAAACAGTGATTAGTGAATTTTTTTGTTATATTGTAGAATAATAATATGTTATTGAAGTAGCCTAAATTTTAGAACCTATCTAAGTATCTACAAAATTTGTTCTTGTTAGCTATGTGAATTTATGAGAAATTGCTTTATTGGTTTTGGTAAGAAAACTACCAAAATTAATTTATTGTCAGGGTTCCCATCAACTTATTTTTCTCTTCTTTAAATAAATGTGATGACAGAATAGTTGCTCATATGAAATTACCCTTTGTTACTCAGTGAGAAATCAATGTGTCTTTTGCTCAGTACTTATTGGGGTGACTTTTTCTTTAGACTAGGTACTGATTTCTTTCTATTTGGAGCTCAAAATGTTTATTTAATCAATCACATTTAGTTTTCGATATATTTCATCTTCTACTGACATGGAAGCAAATATGTATCAGCATGGAATAATGGATATTTGGTGGGAACCCTGTATATGAAGGTGAGTTCATAGTGAACAAACATTACCTTATATCAATTTTGTAAATAACTCCTACAGAGTGAGCCAAAGACATAAGGAGATATCTTTTGATCATTTGATTTTTCCTTTGTTACTTTGGTACACTCTGGAAACATCTCTGTTGCACAAAAATGGGACAATTTGATAATTAATCAGTGATGGGCCAAAATTTGATTTCACTTCTACACAAAATCTAATATTTACCCGAAAAGCTGTGGAGGTAAACCCATTCTGGCCATTTTTTCCAATTTTATTCTATTGCAAATATTTGACTGATGAAAAATATCAGGCCATATTGTCATATTTTTGATGTTGATATACTTACAATCTGAGCAAAATTTTTGAATGTTTGCCTAACTTTCTGTTGTACATACTCCATTTCAAGAGGAAACTTAATATGCTGTTTAAAGTACAAACAAAAAATATCCAGTGTGTTTAAAAAAATGCATTCTGAATCAGGGTTGCCACCGACCTGGATTACCAGGAATTATCGAGAATTTCAAAATTCTGAAAAAATCAGGGAATTTCAAATTGAGTCAGGTGACTTTGCTCAAATTTTCAAGTGTCATGAAATTTTGTACTTGTCATATGAATTTGTTTCCTGACATTTTGTCATCATTTCATTACAATTTTTTTTTCAGGGAATACCTGGAAATGTGAGAGATTACAGAATGTTTGAGTAGGTGGCAACCCTGACAGTTGATTTACATCACAAGGATATTAAATTTCCTCCATCAAATTTTTTTCCAGTTACCCTGACGAATACAATCATTAACAAGAAACTATAATCCATCTCACCCCATTAGCATTATTATATATGGAACTGATTATTCCAAATATCTGTCTTTATCACTATATTTGTTTCTTTTGCTTTAATGGAAGAAGATTCAGTAAAATACAAAGTGAACTTTGAAAACCCCTCATGCACATGGAAAAAATGTTTGTTATTGAATATAAACAAAAGGAGATACAAATGATTTCATCTGCAATTTTCTTGAGAAATTGCAGAATTGCAAATTGTGGATTGGTTGTTTACATAATAATATTATATATATGATAACAAATATTTTCCATTGGAGGTGCCGGGCTTATGATGTGAATATCTAACGAAAAACATGTTGGGGCAGCTGTTATCGACCATCGCCTTAATAATACATACTAAAAAATGAAAGTGCTTCATTTTGAAAAAAATCATTCTTGTAAATATGTGGCTCTGGTATAATCAATTTCAGCTTGGCTTGGTTTGGATAGATAAAAGTATTTCTACTTTTTTGTGGACATTGAGCAGTATTAGAGAACTTGATCCATCTTCATTTCAGAACTACTTTTATCTATGCCAACTGAATACAGGTATTGAAAACGCAGTCTTGATCTGTTTTTTCCATACCAGTTTTTGTCTGAATTAAAGAATTTACTACATGATTTAAAACAAATCTAACACAATAATAATGATGGTACTGTCAAGGTACTCTGTGATTGATTGAACTTTTTTGAAATTTTCTAGGTCTCTCCTTATTGTCTCCTGCCGGATGCCATATGTGGAGAATGCACAACGACTGTAGACAACTTCTATGCCTTCATAAAAAACTGCTTGGAGAACATCATAATACTGGAGGCTCAGTATGATGTACAGGAATCTTGTTTGAAGTCCAAGCAGAAGAAAGACAAAGGTTGCATTGCCGATTTCAGTCACAAGAAGATAAACAAAGGGGTTCAGACCGACGACTTTTTGGACGTTTTGTCCGGAAGAAATACCAATTTGAAAGAGTTCTCCTCCAATTTTCCTCAAACCCTGTCATTTCTGAAGAGCGAGATTGCCTCACCGAAAAAATACTCGAATCTAGTTGAATATGATGTTGACACGGACTCTAGTTTGGATGATAACATCAGTAGTGGCAAAGTGGTATTGAGCAATGAGTTGCAAGCCTTCAATAAAATCACCAAATTTGTCGATTCCATAACTAGTGAAGATCTGTGGCCGAACAAAGTACGACGTTGCGATGAATTGGAGAATGATTTGATAAGCGAAATTGTGGAGAGGAGGAATTTGAAGAGGAAAAATGATTTTATAGAGGTTTGCAAACCGAAAATATTCAAACCTGAAACTTTTAACAAACGAAAAAATAAAGTACCAAAGAAAATAGATACCCTAGATGTGAGTGATGCAGCAGTTAGTTTTCAAAAACCAGAAAACGTTGAACAGCTACAGAGCAATGGATATTGTGATATTAATATCCAGACTGCTATACCAACTCAGGTAGATAGTATTTCATTATTAATGTCTTTCAATTTTTGTACCAACGTTCCTCTTGAGTGGGGTTGTTTTTTTCAATAGTCCTATTTTATTTTTCATGAAATTTTATATAGGATCTATTACTTATGACCTCATTGTGAACATTTAAATATAATGATCAGATAAGTTGATTGTAGTAACATTGATATTCACTTCACAAATATACAGAGTGTCACTCAAATTGAGGGCATATTCCTGGAACAAATTCAAGTAGAAAAGTTCCCATAAACATTTCCTGAAAATATCTGGTTTTCAAGATTCAGGGTCAAAGTTTATTTTTTTTTTAACCAATTGTGCATTATCCACCAATGGATCTCACCAATATTATTGCAAAGAAATGTGTACGCCACTGACTTTACAATATTGATACTTTTTTCCAGATTGATCAACTAAAAACAAAACTTCTATGTGTCTACACTTTTCTTTGTATCTTGTTTTGTTTTTGTAGACATAACTTAAAATCAATTCATTGCAAATCTGTAATAATTTTAAAAACAAGAGATATATAAAACAATAAATCCAGTTACTTTTGCTCGTTGCTGGCATGATTATGTTGTAGTAGCTACTCATTACTACAAATTACACTGCTAAGTTTCAAGTAAAGAATGTTTGAAATATTAATAAATAGTCGATTCAAAGAAGAAACTTCGACACCCTGTATCTTTTCCTGTAAATGAACTTCTTCACTTGAAATTGTTCCTCAGCACACAACTTTGGAACACCCTGTAAATAATTATGAGAAAAAAATAGTGCATTCGAGATCATCTAGGAGCATCAAGTTGATGTCAAATAAATCTTTCTTGTAGCAAGAAAATTTGTCAGCCACAATGTTGCCCCAAATTTGTCTGCTCTGTGACACCAAGTTTGCAAGTCCAGCTGCAGTGGCGTCACATGTATTCGAGGCCCACAGCGTCGATATGGTCTCGGAGGCAGTTTCTTTGGGTTCAGGAGAATCGTCACCAGAAAAAAATAAGAAGAAGATTCCGAACCTCGTCAAAATTTCGGATCTGAAGAGGAGTGACTCGAATGGTAAGTGGAAAACGAGTTGGATAGTATCGATGCTCGAGAGGCGATGACAAGCGATGACCTCCACTGGCATTTGAAAGTTCGGTCTGATTGCTGTTATAAACTGAATTGCAAAGTTTCATTTTCTTGATCAATTTTCAATTACTAGTGTTTCTATGTTTATTTATACATCGTAATAATGATAAAAATTTAATTTCTTTGTGTCTGTTAGCGCGTTTCAAAGTTTAGGAATGTTTTCTTTTGTGAATACGTTGAAAAAGTTTCTCGAACAATTTCACCTACCTACCGAGGCAATTTTGATTGTATTCATATTCAAAAAAGAACTTTCACTCTCCCATTTTTGAGAATTGCAGTTCAAACATAGTTCAGTAAGTATTTTCAAAATATTCTTGAACCGAATATGGACACATGTCAAAGTTTTCACTAAGGGAACATCTTCATGATATTGTGGGGGACTAATATAAAGTTTTGTTCCCATTACAGTAGATGATTTCTTGGATATTTCTATACACTGATATAGAAAAATCTGATTGTGATGGGCATGAATACCACTATTCCATGAATAATTGTTTTTATTCCATGAACTGATATAATTGAATCTAATATATATGATGGCCATTCAAAGTTATATAGAAGTATATATAGGCCAGTAGGAGTCTACAAATCGAAAACACACCTTATAATTCTTTTCTGTGACAAAAAAACATTTTTAGCATGGGGAGAAATACAAATTCTAATAACTAATCTCAGACTCTATGTCACTGGAATAAAGTAAACGAACGTGATTTACATTGAGTGTTTTCCTTGAATTTCTTATGTGAAAAGATTCATAATCTAACATCTTTGATACATTTAATGAGTGGGTTTTGAAGGACAAATCTAAATCAAATACTATTCCTAGAAATTTCACATTTTCTGTTTTTGTTGTGTTTGAATTGTTAACCGATATATCCAAGTCAGACAGGCTGAATACTGTCCTAATTGCAAGTTCGATGATTGATCGTAACTTTTATACCTTGTATGGATCGATATACTATTTTTGCATTCCAGAAGACCCTCAAGAAAGACTCAACGAAGATCCTCCGACACTGCAGGCCAGCTTTGTCTGCCCCAACTGCCCTGGAATCTTCACCATCAAGCAGGACTTGATGGCCCATCTTCGCCTGAAACACCCCGAACTGGCCGCCTTCCTCTGCGGCATCTGCATGCATCAGTGCACTTCATCTGTCAATCTGTCCAGCCATATGCAAGTCTGCTCGCAACACCATCAAATCACCACCAGATACTACTGTCACATCTGCCGGTACGGCGACGATAACTTCAAATGGCTGGAAAACCACGTTCTGGTCCACGATTTCCTGTTCGACGCTTGTCGCAAGCAGCTGAAGATATTCGATCCGGAAGATTACATCGACGTCAACGACAATCCGGAGAACGGGGCAGCCCCAGCCAACAAGGGTCTCAGTTGCGCCGAATGCGGCCTCAGCGAGTTCGACTCCTTCAAGGAGTTCAGCTCGCACAGGAGAAATCAGCACTCCATATTCCACTGCGACTTGTGCAACAAATTCTACGGCCGCAACTCTCACCTATGGAAGCACGTCAACAGACTCCACAAGAACCATCCGAGCATAACGTGTCAAATTTGCTACAAAACGTCCGCTTCGAAATACCACCTCACGCAGCATTTCAACAAAACCCACACGAACAAAGGCCCGAACAGCGATAAGGAGGACTTTCTCTCTCAAAAGTTCTCCGCGTTCGATTTCCAATCCGTCAAACAGAGTTTCATGAAGCAAGATCTGATCGCGACCGAACAACGGAAAGACGATACCAGCGAGCCAGAGGGTGATTCCAACGACCAGCAGTGGGACCAAGAGGAGGAGGAGCTGATCATGATCGAAGAACCGGCGTCGGCTCCGAAGGAGATCGATTCCTCCCACAACCTCTACACGAACATCATCACCAACTACACGCCGCCGCTGAACGAGGGCGAATACAAATGCCCCAAGTGCTCCAAAGCGTTCCAGAAGAAGTTGCTGCTCAAGAAGCACAAGAAGAACTGCAGGCCTAGGAACCAGAAAGATCTCCTCACCCGATGCAAGACCTGCTCGAGAACGTTCAAGGACCGACAGAGTCTGACCAAGCACTTGGTCAACTATCATTCCGAGTACGTTTGCGAGATTTGCAACGGCAAGATGCAGAGCAAGTGCGAGATCGTGTCGCACATCAGATTCCGACACCCCGGCTGCTACTTGTTCTGCAAGGTGTGCCGGAATATACTGCGAAGCAAGGCCGATATGCAGGAGCATCTGCACAACCACCTCGAGTCGTACATCTGCCAGTTCTGCGGCGATCCGTTGCCGAGCAAGATCAAGCTGAAAATGCACATACTCAGTCTGCATCGCAAGATGTTGAGTCTGTCGTGCGGCATTTGCTTGAAGCTGTTCGAGACGCAGCACATCCTGCGCGACCACGTCAGACTGGTGCACAAGAACCAGCTGGCACCGCTCACTTCTTGCCCGGTCTGCGGCAAGAACTACGGCTCCAAGTGGAAGACCTTCGACCATCTCAATAAGTCGCACGGGAGGATTTTCAAGGCGTGCAAGACCTGCTTGGGTGTGTTCGAGACCGACGCGCAACTGCAAGCGCACTGCGACGCCACCTCTCACGGAGGGCCGGTAGTCGCCGCCACTGCTAACGCGACCAAAGCTACGTCGCAGACGTCTTCTGCGACGACGGATATGGCCGCCAAGAACGATGACAGCGAGAGCGAGGAGGACGAGCAGTCGGCGAGCGATTGCGACGTGGAACAGGACATGCCGTACTTGCCGCAGGACGCCAAATTGATGTTGCTGGAGAAACGGATACTGGGAGAAAAAGTCCACGACGAGAAACTCGCGAAGAAGTCGACCTCGAAGAGAGAAGACGACGCGGACCGGAGCAATTCCAGCAAGCGAACCGTGTACGTCAACAGCAACGACCCGTCTTACTGCGAGATTTGTTTGAAGACCTGGCCCGCCAAGAAACACTTGTGGCAGCACTACATCCGCTGCCACAAGTCCGTAGCCGCCACGGTTTGCGGCATCTGTCTGAAAACCAACGACGGCTACGACAGTTTGCAGCGGCACTTGCGCGACACGCACCCGACGCTGCTGCACGGCCAGGGCTACGGATCGAACTTCATTTGCAGGATCTGCGGCAGATACCACAACGCCAGCTCCAAGTTGAGATTGCACATGGTCATACACGAGAACTTCGATTGGAGCGCGTTGGACGATCAGAGCAAACCGATCAGGATGGAAGAGGGAAACAGCCCCACGTCGAACGGGTTCGAGGACGTCAAGGAGGAGCCGCAAGTCGACATAAACTACGATAGTTTGATCGAGCAGGTGGAGTGTTCGTCGGAATCGGACGATTCCGAGGTGGAGCTGCGAGCTGCCGGCATGGAGCAGGAGGATTCTTCTTCGGAGGAGGAGAGCGACGGGTCCGCCATGTCGGAAGAGCGAGAGAAACCGGCCACGGCCGAGCCCCAGGAGTATATCATCTCCAGCGACGATTCCAGCTCCAGTTTTAGCTCTTCCGACGAGGGGGGGCCGTCGCGGAGGTCGCGATCCTTTTCGCCCCAGAGCAAAGGAGACTCGATGGGCTCGAACAGCAATTTGTTTTGCCGGAAGCCGGAGGAGTTGGATTCTGCTGTGCAGTCCATCAGCTACGAGTGCTTGGAGCAAGAGGATGTCCGTGTCGAGGACGATTATGGCGATTTGCAGAATCCTTGTCTCAACGATAACGAGATCGAGTCGGCTGTCGGTAGTATCCTTTAGATTCTTCTGTGTTTGTCTTATTCGAGTTAGTATTTTTAGGGTTCCATAAGATTCCATGCTTTTTCGTAGGTTTGATTGAGAGGCCTGAGACGTTTAGTATTCCATTTTTGAAAAACTTACTGATAGTGTTTGACGTGCGACGAACTCGAGGTCATAATTCATTTACTTGAAAATTTTTAATTTCAAACAACTTATTCCCAAAATAATATTTAAGTCAGTCATTGTGTCTTCTCGTCATTCAGCAATCTCATAACAATAAATGAAAAAGTCGAAAGATCCAATTCTTTACACGGTATGATTAAAGTGCGAAAATATTAGGGGCTGATTTTCTGTTCATATTCAAGGATTCTCGAATAAAAAAAGATCATTCGCGCATTTGCTGTTGAGATAGGACCCATTAATTTGGGTGGCAAATGTAGTTTTTCAATTTGTTTCCTAATAAATCATTAGTTTTATAAAAAAACACAAGATACTTTCGCATGTTTAGAATGAATCAAGCTATCCAAAGTATACGAAAGAATCTATATAAGAAACAGTTTGAATTTAAAGAAGATCAAATTTCAACAAGCTTGATTTTTGTTATGTTGTCATCTATAAATGTCTCGATAAATGTATAAAATAATTCCAGTTCCCTTCGACATTCATTTTATTCACGAAGCTATTGTTTATTATTTTTTTGTTGATATTTTTATTTCATCTAGGTGTTCATTCCTGAAAATGAACAAATTGATTTGTTAATTTCTGGTAGATGCTTACTAAAACTCGCCTGTTATACAGACGACTGTTGGTACAAAAAGTGTATGTACTTGAATGAATGGATTTTTCTGTTTCACAAGATTTTAAAATAAAATATTTATGTTATTACAACTTTCCGTATTTTATTGAGGTTGAGGGTCTCTCGAACAAATCTATCGAATCAACATTTGTGATTTAATGCCATATTTCATGTAAGTAAGTGTTTTCAATATGGAAATGGTCACGAACGATTGTTCACTTCTATTCGGGTGGTATTGTTTTTTGATGAATTTTCTGCTAGTCATATATGATCTATAAATCATTTTGTGATTTTATTTCACTATTTATTTATAAGGTGAATAGCTTTATTTGCTCCCATCCCAGTTTAAGTTGGAGTTACTTATTTCGCTATTTACGAAGACTGTTTTTCTGTACTCTTTAGTCTGATTTTTTTAGGGTTTATTAGATGTTATCATGTATTTTTCTATTTATTTTTTTATATGAGATTTTAGTCATAACTGAATCATAGATGAGATCTAACATTCCTTTCTTGTACTCATTACGGTTAAGTATCCCATATGAGTGTAAATAAATAAAAGTAATAAAAATATTTTGTAAAAAGACAAACCCTCTCTTTATTTCACCTCCGATTATATAATTAGGTTCAAATATTTACTAAATTAAATTGAATTATTCGTAATAGTGAAAAAAATAATTGCTTGAAATCAGTTGGGTGCTCATGAAGCTGCAGTTAAAAAAGTACTCAAGACTTGAGAAATTTAATATTCCGACATATACATCTCAATGAGATAATTACAAAAACAACAATTAATTGGACTCTTGTACACACATTATAGATACTGGGTTTTGTGCTAAAAAGTTTGGTTAATAACCATATATCCTAGCTGAATAAATACATAATCGCGCCTTATTATATCAATAAACTATATTTGGTATAAACACAAAGTCAATGTACTGCACCTCCATTGAATATTTATAATATTACGGTTTCTTACAGAAAACAGTTATACACATCGGAAATGCTTGAACTTGACAAACCAAAATTTGCGGAATGAAAACTTTGGATTCTGAAAAACATGTCAAAAATCTGGAATATCCAAAAATGTCAATACAAAACATATTCAAGTAATCAAAATTTGCAATTTCTTCACAGTTGAATAATGTTTGTTGTCAGTAAACAGAAGTTGTAAAGATGATGTTTTGAATCCAGAATATGATTGAATTGCCAAATGAATAAATAAATAATGAGATTCTAATTTCATAAAAAATTTAGCTTTTACTTTCATTTATATTATTACCTTCCTCAAATCAGTTGTAGAATATGATAATTTTATAGAGTATAATCAGGTGCAAATATCTTGATCCTATTATTTTGTTAGGAACCTTATGAACTGTAAATGAATTTTGTAATCAGAAGAGATTATGTATTGATCCTAATACTTATTATTTCATCCCACCATCAGGATAACTCATGATTAGAATCTTCATTAGAGCATTGAAAATGAAAGAGAATTTTTTTTTCCATTTGTAACAAATATACCCATAAAATACGTGCAGGTATCTTGCTAGGTTATTAAAAAGCCTATTATTGGCTAAAAAATTCTATGAAATGCTAAAAAGTTATCCTCAGCAACTTGCAGAATATTCATGATTTGAGCATTAATATTTTTACTTAAAAATTACAATCTCTCAGATGGGTGGGTCCTTGCATATCCTGGAAGCCATTTCATTGAGCGGTTCTAGTTCCTTTCTACTAACCAGCTCGAATTCCGTTACAAAGTAAAAAAAGTGTTTGTAACATGTGTTCACATGGGCCTCCTAAAAGAATAAATTCATTCTTGAAAATCATTGATAAGTTCATTATTTTGCTATGTCATTCATTTCATCAGACAGATATCTGAAATAATTTGTTCAACAAAATTCAACCAATCTGTATTTATATGAAGCTCATACAGAATACTCACAGCGGCAATAGTGACCACATTCTGGAAATGATGTATGTAAACATGAACAAACACCCTATGTAATCTAGCCAGGATTTTGCTGCAATGGTTAGAAAAATTCTTTGGGAAAGGTCTATCACTAGAGCATGGAAACAAATCTTGATTATTGATCTGCACTTCGATCCATTCCATGAGATGACTTATGTATTCCCTAGCTGGTAGAGGAGTGGGCTTTTTGAATTTTTCTCCATCGGCCCAAAGGTACTCAAATCGTGGCCCTCCTGACATTGTTGGGCATGTCTGCTCTGTACAGTATTCAGAAATTGTTCCATAGATGAGGTTTATTCGATTGAAAAAATCGACAACTGAAAAATCATTGAGAATGATGGATGCAAGAGAAATAAGTAAAAACACACCATGAACAGCTATCCAATCATTGATGTCTTCACCCTGTGGTAATTTGACTGCCGCTCTTAGATTTATACCAGAATTCAAACTAGCTTGAGCCTGTTTGTATAGACTGTAACGAATTGTGCCTTGAGCGAATTTCTTTTTTGGTCTGAAAGTCTAAAATTAGGAATGATTTATATTACTACGCATTATTGCATACGAAATGTTAATAAGGTATCTTTGAATTAACATAATATGCAGGCTAAGATTCTTACTTTTCCTTTCTGAAAAAAATCTAGGAATCCCGTGAGAGCCATTTTTTGTTTCCACTCGGCGATTGATAAAAATAGTAAAAAATCTATTTTTTTAAATTCAGGAAATCAAAAAATAAACAATACAACAACTAATTTGTCAAAAACTTGCAGTCAATTGTCAATCTTCTTTCCGAGTTGTATTAGTAGACCATATGTACGTGTACGCACTCAGCATCAGTTGATGAGAATAAGAAGAAGACCATATGAGTAGAGTTTTTGGTTGAAATTCGCAAATTTGTAAAATTTTTGAAAATCTTTTTCAAATCATGGCAGAGGCACTTCTACCTGATGATATCATAAAAAAACCAATTTGCCTAATCGTTCTGGGGATGGCTGGCAGTGGTAAAACTGCGTTGGTCACAAGACTCGCTAATTCCCATAAAAAACCCTATGTAGTCAATTTGGATCCAGCTTGTATAAAGCTTCCATATTTTGCGAATATCGGTTTGTACAATCTCTTATCGTAAGTAGAATATGTTGATTAGTATTTTTGCAGATATAAGAGATACTGTGAACTACAAAGAAGTGATGAAACAATACAACTTGGGACCCAATGGTGCAATTGTTACAGCGCTCAACTTATTTGCAACAAAGTTTCCGGAAGTGGTAGAATTTATTGAGAAATCTAAAAACGATTTCTGTATTTTTGATACTCCTGGTCAGATTGAAGTATTCACTTGGTCAGTTTCCGGTACCATTATAACTGAGGCCTTGGCATCAACATTTCCAACCGTGATATTATATGTTATAGATTGTGTAAGAAGTACTGCGCCTGTCACTTTCATGTCTAATATGCTTTATGCTTGTTCAATATTGTATAAAACTAAATTACCCTTTGTTATTGTAATGAATAAGGTAGATATTGTTGACCACACGTATGCAAGGGATTGGATGGCAGATTTCGAGATATTCCATGAGGCCTTAGAAGCAGATGAGAGTTACATCAGCAGTTTGACCAGATCTATGGCTCTGACTCTTGATGAGTTTTATCAAAATTTGAAGGTTGCTGGAGTTAGTGCAGCTACTGGGGCTGGGATTGATCATCTACATGAACTCATTGCAGAAGCTGCAATAGAATATGAAAGGTATAATATGAGAAATTCTCCAGACAGACCAATTTTCATAATAATTTTGTTCAAGTGAGTACCGAGTTGAATGGGATAAGATACGGTATGAGGTAGACCAAAAGAAAGCTGAACAGAAAAAGTTTCCGGATGAAGAGGAAGGTGATCCTGCATTTTTAGCACATATGCCAAGGGGTAGAGAATTTTGTGATGTTTACCTGAGGCATCCTGGTGATTTCAGTAGCTCAGATTCTGAAGGAGAGGAATCAAATTTTACAGGTGATATTCAATGGTTGATTCATTTTCTTCCATTGATTATAAACAGACTGTCGAATTATTTGCAGTGATGATTGTGAAAGAGTCATTTATATTCCATGAATTTCAGATATACCAAGAAATGAAGAGGAAGCTAAGATTTTTGATAGACTACTTCGACAACAAAAGGAGATGCAAATTAGGAGAGCAAAGGAAGCTGAGAAAAAGATGAAAGAAAAACCTAGTTAAATAAAACATTTTTTCATTTGTATCCAATTTAAGTTTATATATTTTCGTACATTTCATTAAATAATACATCATTTCATGTCTCATTTGTCTAATACTGAAAATTTCACAAATAATTTAACACACTGTGATGAGTCAGTATCACTCAGTAGCTGCTGCTTTTGACATGAATAAATTATTAGCTGTCATCACATCAAAAATTAAATATGTGCTAAAAATTCAGGTAAGTATTGGAATTAGGAAAATATGACTCATTCCTTGATAGAAACAAAAATTTCAGGCCATGCTTTATCACTAAACAATGTTACGAAGCATCTTTAGTTTAATTCAGAATATAATTGATTCAGACAAAGATTATAAAAACAAAAAATCAAATACCGTTATCTACTTGATGTCAAATTCAGATAATCCCATGAATATGGACCTAGAAATCGACGGGAAAGGTAGGGAAACCTTGAAATCAATTGGAAATAAGGACAGCACTGACTCGGGAACATTCAAAATCACCACTGAACAAGGTGATACTGTCATTTGCCGTCATTCCACTGAGAAGAACATCAGACTTAAAAGTGCTAATGAAGAGAAACTTCACGAAGAATACAATGAGCAAGTCACGAAAATTAGTGAAAGAGCTTCCTTCGTAAATGAGGAAAAAGTTGAGGAAACTTACGAAGAATCCAGCAAATTTGATGAGTCGGCAGGAGACAAACGAATGAACGTCCACGAGCTTTTAACACAATTACCTCAAAGTGAAATAAAGAGTTTGCGAGAAGGTGGGTATCCAAAAACAGGTGTTACTGAACTCTGTAAATTTTTCAGAAATTCGTATTTCGTTTGTTTGACAAATCTCTAGCATTTTTTGTCAAAGTGAAAATATTTATTTTGCTATTCAATTGCAAGAAAACAATCAGTTGTAGCATACCAAACCTTTTCACTAGGTTCCTGAATGATTTTCAGATAGAGATGAGTTGAATGCTTTGCTCGAGCAAATACAAAAAATGAAGAAAGGAATGGAACGCTTGCAAGAAATCGCGCAACAGTTCAAATGTTCCGAGAAGTTCAAGCAGGATGTGGAATTTTTGATGAAAAATGTTACACCGGCACTGGATAAGGGTGAAGCAAAACAAACAAATTTGTCAACCAAAGAGTCTTAGTACGTTTTCCAATTGTATGTATTTCAATAAATATTCCGTGAATGTGAGTACCCTTTAGAGTTTTTACTGAAGAATAATTGCTTGCTTCATTGTTCAACCTCAAAATTGCAAATGACAGAAATACAAATGAAGCATTTGATTTGAAATTATAAATGAAATAATCAGACGATTACCTTCACCAACAGGAATTATTAAACTCGGTGTTCAGTCTCATAGTTATTTTATTACGGGTCCATTTCTCGATCGTTAGAGGTCACTTTCCTCAGATTTTCGTAAGGATTAACGATAATAATGAACCATATGAATAAAATCCTTTTTTACTGTGAACACAAGTGAATATACACGATTCTTTTCAAATCAAATGATAAAAAAAGAGAAAGGATCTTCCTCTCGATTTTTTACACCAACAAAAATTATACAATAAAAAACTTACAATAATAAAACGTACTTGATATATAAATAGATCATACCTAAAACTTACTATTTCACATTTTTTTTTCTTGAATATTACCGTTTCTAACCACGTTTTAGAAATTTTCAAGTCAATTCACACACACACACTCCACTGAACGTAACAGCAATCTTCTTAGTGCCATAGAATACTATTTTTGCCCTGTATTTATCAACTTTCTGATGTCATTGGTTTCGAACACATAATAAATTCAACAAAAAAATAAAACAATAATGAGTGTGATATAACCAATGACACGAGACATTTCCGTAGCGAAACTCCATTCAGTCTCTAAGCGTCGAACGTTTTCTCCTCAGTTTTTTCCGCATCAGATTTAAGTGCCTCGATTAAAGCTTCTACGCAATTTTTTGGAATGAGTGTACCTGAAACAGAAAAATTATCAATAATTTCCAGTCGAATTGGTGTGGTGCAAAGATGCCCAATGATTTGTTCATTCCTTGGTGAAAACGTTCCACATAACCTAACCTCTGACAAAATACATATAGCGAATCCACACTCAATTCTGTGATGAAAATGTAGAATGAATCTTTTTCAAAAGTCAAGATAAGTTGGAGATACTTCCGAAGGAATTCAACTATGATATGTCTCATTCTCGATTCAGAATGACATATGAGTTTCATGTCGAAAAACGACTCGTTAGAATGACATGAGTTCCATGTCACAGAATGGCAGATTCTCTTAAGAATTACATTAAACCCATGGTAATAAGAACGACAGGTTTTCGTGAGAACGACACGAGTTCCATGTCAAAAAACAACAGGGTTTTTATGATGAAAAAGAAAGAGCTATCGATTCGTCTGGATATGCAACAAAGGAAAGGTGCAATTTTGCTAACAGTCAGCTGATCACTGCTGGTTGCCTCTCTCTCGTTTGTTGTTTCCATTGGTTAGATTCCTCCGCCTTTTTCTAGGTGCGAACTGATGTCTATTTGAAATTTGTTCAACGTTTTTTAATAACTTATCTTTGAAAAGATATAGTCTGATCTGAAAACAAAGTTTTGGGCTTAACGAACTGGGATTATTCACCAATCTTTATAATATTCAAACAACAAGTAAAATCGAGGCTTTTTCTTTTAACACACTTAGGGCCGGTTGCATAAAGGTTCATCAAGTATTTAACGTCACATTAAATATTTGACGTAACGTAATTTATGGAATTCGGTTGCATAAACATTCATCATATACTTGATGGTATGTTAACCTAATCACCTAATTAACTTATGAAAATGCCCGATTGAGTAAAAAAGCAGTTGCACAAAAGCCAATCAACTTCAAACGTCACGTCAAATCGCCCTAATCCTGGCATTAACTTAATCAATGCTCGATGACTGATTATGTATCCCGTTTTTTTTTCAAAGATATGGTATCGGACTGTTTGCATTCTATTATATTTTTATATCTGTGAAGGAATGAATTGGATATATGAGTTCCAATCGAAAGATAGGTACCCAATTTTAGATATTATGGTAAACTATACGAATTTTTTAACAATCTCCAGCAGTGTTTCTGATTCCGTATAGTTTGCCCCCCGTTTTTTCTTCAAGCTATCCATATCAATATCCATACTGCCACAGATCTGTGTAACTGCTTCGTCAAATTAGATAATTAAACCTAACCTATAAATGCGCAGAGCATCATCATTTACAAGCACGGAACGTGTGGATCCAGCAAATTAGCCCTGTTGCCACGCATTTTTCGTCGTTAGTTAATGGAACGATAATCATAACATACGAGAGTTTTATGCAACGCAAATTGAATTTAACGTAACATCACCGCTAATGTGGCATCAGATAATCACATGATTAATTTTTCTTTATGCAACCGACCCAAAGTCGAACACGACCGACTCACCGACAATCTTGAGATCGTCCTTGGTCCGCAACCGTATCACCTGCATCTTGTTCTGAGCGCCCACCTTGGCGGCCAGCACGCCCTCGACGCGGCTCCACACCGACAGCACGCTGCCGGAGACGACGTGGTAGGCGCGTCGCCGCAGCCCCACCTCGCACTCGTGCCCCACGCTCACGTTGCGACAGTTGCCCCGCCAATACGCGTGCGAGCACGTCTCCACCGATGCGGAGTACTGCTGGCTCCAGGAGTCTTCCGCCTCCGTCGACTCGATCTGCGAAATGAATAATTTATTGCACTTTTACATTACAAGCTAGTCATATGAACAAAAAAGTATACCAACGACGGTTTAGATAGTCATCAACTGCGAATATAGTTCCAGATCGAGAAGAAATTTCATGAGTGGCTTCTTTAATGACTTTAAATCATTTACCTCTTTCTAGTCTAACCGTTTCTGAGATCTGGCACGTCAAAGTCAACTTTTTGCTTTTTTTCGCCGAAATTAGCAGTTCCGATTCAAATTACCAAGTTACCTTCACGAATTGAGTTTTTTCGATTACAGTTTCGTCATCTACGTATCAGAAATAGTCTGTGTGATTTTTTTCAGAATTATTATGGAAAAATCGACCATACGGATAGTCGGAAATAATGTGCATGGAATTTTCCACCATAAACGAAAATTTTTATTATTCGTCTGATCAAGTTGATTTTTGACTATGATGTAGAAAAATGTCTGAAAAATCGATTGGTGGATCGATCTCATCTGTAAGTCTAACCGTTTCTGAGATATGACGCGCCAAAGTCAACTTTATGCTTTTTTCAGCCGAAATTAGCAGTTCCGATTCAAATTACCAAGTTACCTTCACGAATTGAGTTCTTTCGATTACAGATTCGTTATCTACGTATCCGAAATAGTCCTCGTGATTTTTTTCAGAATTTTCAAACAACTTTTAGAATTTTGGAAAAATCGACCATACGGATAGTCGAAAGAAATGTACATGAAATTTTCGACCATAAACGAAAATTTGTATTTTTCATCTGATCGAGCTGATTTTTTCTTATTCCAGTAGAAAAATGTCTGAAAAATCGATTGGTGGGTCGATCTCATCTGTAAGTCTTACCGTTTCTGAGATATGACGCGTCAAAGTCAACTTTTTGCTTTTTCCGCCGAAATTAGCAGTTCCGATTCAAATTACCAAGTTACCTTCACGAATTGAGTTTTTTCGATTACAGATTCGTTATCTACGTATCCGAAATAGTCCTCGTGATTTTTTTCAGAATTTTCAAACAACTTTTAGAATTTTGGAAAAATCGACCATACGGATAGTCGGAAAAAATGTACATGGAATTTTCGACCATAAACGAAAATCTTTATTATCCGTCTGATCCAGTTGATTTTTGTCTACGATGTAGAAGAATGTCTGAAAAATGGATTGGTGGGTCGATCTCATCTGTAAGTCTAACCGTTTCTGAGATATGACGCGCCAAAGTCAATTTTGTGCTTTTTTCCGCCGAAATTAGCAGTTCCGATTCAAATTACCAAGTTACCTTCACGAATTGAGTTTTTTCGATTACAGATTCGTTATCTACGTATCCGAAATAGTCCTCGTGATTTTTTTCAGAATTTTCAAACAACTTTTAGAATTTTGGAAAAATCGACCATACGGATAGTCGAAAGAAATGTACATGAAATTTTCGACCATAAACGAAAATTTGTATTTTTCATCTGATCGAGCTGATTTTTCCCAATCTAGTAGAAAGATGTATGAAAAATCGATTGGTGGATCGATCTCATATGTAAGTCTAACCGTTTCTGGGAAGTTCGATGCGAAAACGCTCGTAATATCAGTTCGCGTCAATTCGCACAAACATACTAACCTTTTTATATTTCTTCTCCAACTCGGCCAAGCTTTCCTGCCTAAACTGAAGACCGGTGTTGGGCCTGTACACGGAGAACATCATTTCTTTCTTGCTCTCCTTCTTCCCTTTTGTCCCTCCACCCCCGTTACCGGAGTCCACTGCGATCGCTAGTATGGCAGTGCGTTTTGTGTTTCGCACCTGAAAGTGCAATCAATATATTGAAAAGATACGAAACATATATATATAGTGACGTTATTTCAATTCACCGCCTACGCTTCAAATGTGTTCAATTTTATTATTACAATAATTTAGACCTGGCCATTTACGAAGTGAATTTTTAAAATCCAGATATCTCAAAAACAGCTGCTCAAATCAACTCTTACCACGTATACATTTTTTAGGTAAAAGACGTTGGACAATCCGAATTTTCATTTAAAAATTGAATATGGGGTGGCTCAAAGAAGTTATTCCGTTTTAAATGTGTGAAAGGTTCCGCAGGTGGCGCCCTCTTAACTTTACAATAAAAATGATAGCAAATTCTAATTTCTCGACCAGCAAAACCCTCCCAAGCCGAATATTGTGACAATACACCAATTATTGAAAAAGATATTTATAGAAAATGAAAATCAAATTGAACTTTTGACACTCTGTATCTCTGAAATCATCCTCTTTCGGACTGAGGTAAGTTGAGTTAGATCGTCATATTTACGCCTCAGGAACTTGTGGTTGCTTTTTTTCCGCACCTTTTAGAAACACCCAGTGGATTGTGAAATTTCAGTTAGTATAAATCATCCGAAAACACAAAAACGATTTCCGAGTTCTACTTGCAATTGCCTCTAATCGATCACATTTCATCTTACCTGATGCGACAGCCAGAAGCCTTCGTGTTCGCCGACCGCGTCGGAGAACTTCTCCAGAGCCTCCGGCCACGACATGCCCCGCTCCACGTGGACGGTATGCAGTTCCGTGGGAGCGGTGCCCGTCGCGTGCTTTCTTAGGAACGTCACCGTGCGTACGCGTTTCACTACCTCGCCGCCAGCGCCGAGATCGAGGATTCCTAAAACGAAATTATTCGAAATATTTACTCGGGAAAATCGAAGCATTATCGAAAATACTGAATGGAATCTTCGATAGCCCCAATATTTTGAGTAGAATAAACGTCAATGACGTTTATTTTAACTCTGCAAACAATTCACCAATCTGCGAAATGACAAGACATTTCAATTCATATCAAATTCATCCTTCACTCTATTCAAAAATTGTAACAAACGATAATTTCTGAACTGGTATAAGATTCTCATCATTGAAATGCAAAAAGTTATTTTTTTCTTCTTGTAAACTGTGAATTTGTTATGTGAGTTGTATTTCTTTTCCTCACTATGATAATCATATCTTATTCATTTGTTAATACTAATAATAATATAACATCAATGACGTTTATTCTAACTCTGCAAACAATTCACCAATCTGCAAAATGACAAGACATTTCAATTCATATCAAATACATGCTTCACTCTATTCAAAAATTGTAACAAACGATTCCTTCTGAACTGGTATAAGATTCTCATCATTGAAATGCAAAAAGTTATTTTTTTCTTCTTGTAAACTGTGAATTCGTTATGTGAGTTGTATTTCTTTTCCTTACTATGATAATCATATCTTATTATATATTATCTTATCTTATCTTATTATATATTAACAACGTTATGTACAAAAAAATCATTTGTTTCATTCAGTATTAGTACGCATATCACTGACAGGTGTGTCCATATGCTCCTGAATTGAATAGAACCCATTTTCTGAAAGAAATCTTGTAGAAAGCAATGTCTAGGAAATTATTTGCAGATTTATTTAAACTGAATCTCTGTGGTCTGAGTTGCCCAGCATGATAGTTTGAATTTCTACTGAGTTCATTATTTCAATTATGAATTTCTAGTATTTGGTGAAAAATATAAAAAAATATAACATTTACAATGCATTAGATTGACAATATTCATGAACGCATATTGAGTGAATAATGTTTTGGGATTTCGCCTGTTTTACAGAGACACTTTTTATGAATAGATTCATTTTGATAAACTCACCTAGATCGAATCTTCCTGATCTTTTAGCTGACGTAATCGTCGCTGCTAATGTATCAGTAAAATACCTGAAACACAAATACATATATTATCGAAATGAGAGAAGGAAAGAGTAGGGGTGTTTGCACGGACACAAAAATCTCATGAATAATTAGTTGGCTGTGCTCTGGGTTGAATATTAGGGTAGGTGATCCAGGAGGGAAGATTAAATTATTCACTTAGTAATTTTACTATCAACTATTTGCCTCAGTGATACGCTCAGTGATACGGGGAACATTTCAAAACTGTACTTTTATCATTCGTAATGACGTGAGAAAATAAAATATGCTTCAATCGTGAAAGGTAGAGGGAATTATAGGATATACAGGGTGAGTCAAAAATGTGTACCGAGCTTTCTGGGGGTGATAGAACATTGAAAAATAAGTGTAGTTTGATGATTAAACTCATGGCCCAAAATGCATTTTTAAGGGAGATATATCTTTCCAAAGTTGATAAAATTAAAATAATTTCTCCGCATAACTTCTGAACGATGAAAGCCACCCGATTGAAATTTTGTGCATGAATGTATGTTGTCAAAATACTCGTACATTTTTTCGTCACACTTCCACATTTCTGATATTGTTATAAAGGGTGTTTTCAGAGGGTGAGTCATGATTTTTTGTAGAAAACTTTTTTCCCTGTATTATTTTCGGTGATAAAACAGGAGCATTCGATGGAGCGAAGAAAATTATTCAAATACAAAAAATTGAGCCGTTCGTGAGATATTTGAGTTTTTGTAGTTACATGATATCAGCAGATTGATTTTATTCATCGCGAGATTCATCGGTATAACGATATTTCAGCAGCATTTGCATTTCCGAAGCACTCGCCAAGCATATCAGTTTGTTCAGAGAACGAATAACCTGCCATATTTCTTAAAATCTCAGTTGATAATCGCAGTGATAAATGACACAGAAAAACCACACGAACAAATCGACTACAACAATGTTGACTCGAATGTTGATGACATGATCGTCAAAATTGAGAACAAAATTATTCATCATGGCCTGCTGAAATATCGTTATACCGATGAATCTCGCGATGAATATAAAATCAATCTGCTGATATCGTGTAACTACAAAAACTCAAATATCTCACGAACGGCTCAATTTTTTGGATTCGAATAAGAGTACCTTTTTCATGTAATTTTCTTCGCTCCATCAAATGCTCCTGTTTTTTCACCGAAAATAATACAGGGAAAAAAGTTTTCTACAAAAAATCATGACTCACCCTCTGAAAACACCCTTTATAACAATATCAGAAATGCGGAAGTGTGACGAAAAAATGTATTTCGACAACATACATTCATGCACAAAATTTCAATCGGGTGGCTTTCATCGTTCAGAAGTTATGCGGAGAAATTATTTTAATTTTATCAACTTTGGAAGGATATATCTCCCTTAATATGCATTTTGGGCCATCACCCTCTTCGCTGATACTATCCCGATGAGAGATAAATGAAATGAAATCACACCCACCTGAACAGCCTGTTCTGCAACTCTACGGGCATCCCGAGAATCCTATTCAAGAACTTCGATATGTTGTTGTAGTCCTTGTCGAGCGAGAGGACGCCCGGCATGCTCTCGCTGTTCACTATGAGTCCCACGCCGACCAGCGCCGCCGCCACGTCCTTGAAAAAGTCCCCTTTGTAGTCGCCAGGTGGCGCCACCACCGGCCGCTCGTACCTGCAGATCCAGCAAATATGAAATGTGCCGAAATCGAAGATACGATATTATATCATCATGGGAATCGAACGAGATATGCTATTCATTGAATTAGGAAAAATAGAATTGATACAACAAACAAAACTAAGAATATATAATACAGTTAAATACTGTCTGTAAGTTCTTCGAGGAGGTGGTATATTCATTTTTCAGATTTTAATGGGATTTTCTCTCCTCGTTTCTAAAAAATAGAGTAGAAGTTATTAAAAATTATTGCAATATATTTGTAGTAAGGACAGATTTAGGATCTGTCCCAAAATGTCACTGCGCTTGAAATTAAACCTTTAGATACCTAAAAGAGAAATTCTCTATTGGTCAGTGACACCTTGTTTTTGAAAAAATTTGGAAATACAAATATATTTAATAAGAATAAAACCTCTACTTATCTTGGTGGACGTTTCGGGAACGAATCTGCTCCCGTTCTCAACACAATTGAAATATTTTTCTCTTCGTAAAATTTTCAGTGTCAAAATCGAACACATTGAGAAAATTTTACGAAGGGAAAAATATTCTAATTGTGTTGAGAACGGGAGCAGATTCGTTCCCGAAACGTCCACCAAGATAAGTAGAGGTTTCATTCTTATTAAATATATTTGTAGTTCCAATTTTTTTCAAAAACAAGGTGTCACTGACCAATATAGAATTTCTCTTTTAGGTATCTGAAGGTTTAATTTCAAGCGCAGTGACATTTTGGGACAGATCCTAAATCTGTCCTTACTACAAATATATTGCAATAATTTTTAATAACTTCTACTCTATTTTTTAGAAACGAGGAGAGAAAATCCCATTAAAAGGTGAAAAATGAATATAATACAGTTGTTATACCAACCCTGCTATATGTTAGTGAGAACTGGACAGTACAGAAGTATGTAACCTTAGTTTTGTTAGCTAATGTAGTAGTTAATGATATATTTCTTTTTATAATGATTCAATGTGAATTTTGAAAGTTCAAATGTATACCATGTACCTTATATTTTTACTGATTAGTACTTTGACTAAATAAAGGATTTATATATAAGAAACAAGAGAGTAAATAAATGCAATGGATATGAGATACTTGAGAAAAATAGATGGAAAGATGAAGCTACATAGAATTAGGAACGAAACAATAAGAGAAACGTTAAAGCACGAATCAATAACCAACAAAATAACAAAGAGACAATTGAATTGGCATGGAAACATGTTGAGAATGGGTTCAAGCAGAATAAATAGGAAGATATATGAACCAAGAAACATAAAAATGAAGAAAGGAAGACCGCGGAAGAAATGGATGCAACAAATAACAGAGGCAGGAAGAAAATAAGAGAAGTCGTTGAGAGAGATGAAGATACTGACAGAAAATAGGAAATCATGGAGAAAATGGGTAAACAGACAGTTGGAAAGAAAGAAATAAAGATTTTACGTTATTATGGTTTGCTTGTAACAATTTTATATTGAACAGGGATAAAACCAAAAAACTTGATATGCTATCTTCGAATAACAGATCAACCAGATAAATTCATGCAACATATAATAAATTCATACGAATGCCGTCAAGAAATTATTTCACTGAGCAAACCCAACATATTTAGCCATGTTCTACGTAAACCTAGCAACGAGGTCACCTTTTTTATTGACACACCCTGTATAATACCATAACCATCGGTGACCTCTGCGCACCGTCGACGTATTGCCGATTATCGACCGGAAGGTACACCGTGCCTAACGAGTCGTAGATCGACTCCCTCTACGTACTTACCCTCCGAACAACAAACCCACTAGAAGGATCACAAAACAAATATTCTGATGCTAACATGAATTCCCAGAATTATCATAATATTAGTACCCAATCGTCGCCAGTGTTGTCATATCCAATCATCAAAAAGTGATTAATAGTCCATAATGTTTAAAGTCCTTTATGAATTCATGTAGTTCGATGCACAAATATAATAATAAATATGGGTCATGGCGATTATGAATCAGTTCCGATTAATAGAAAACTGCTTCATTATTCTGAGACTTAGCAATTTTTCTTTCTTGGGGGCTCGAGGACCAGCATGGGTATCATGAATACTTTTTGCTCAACGTTGCAACACCGCAATTTGATATTGACAGTCGACGGCGATTGTTGCTTTGTTTGGTATCTGTCATTATTTACGTTTTGATTTATCGATATTATTCAACTTGTGTTCAGTTTTGTGTACTCAGAATTCCTCAGAAACTCAGTTTATTTCCTGTTTTGGTGATTTGATATAATGGTGAGACGTTGTGAGGTGTGTTAAAGACAATGTTGAACCGGCGATCATAACACGTCATTTCATTGGTGAGTTACCATTGTCGTATCATTCAATGAGATTTTGAAGCATTTTCCCAAATGGAACGGATAGAAATGAATTTAAATTGAATTGATTAGATTATATTGATTATACCCATAGGACAGCTGCGACAGTGTCTTGTCATTGTTCATTTTCCCACCAAGAAATGCTGAAAAGTACTACTGAAATCGTTACGGATTTTCAATTTGGTTTCATCATGAATTAATGATAAATTCGACCCTCTCTGACAACACGGCACTGGTGCTGGGAGAATCAGCTCCTGCTATCCTTGTTTAGACAAAGATAGATACTATAGATGTCGCTTCCAAACAAACTGTATTGCCAGGGCTGTGGATTACTTATCTAGTCTGTTCAATGATCGAAGTACGTACCCCATGATGGCCTTCATGGTGGCCTCGAGCGCCGAACGGCCGTACTTGTTGTCGATGTTGAACTGCGAGAGGTCGCGCGACTCGGTGGCGCGACGGTCGCCGTGCGTCAGCGCGCCGAGACTCTCCAAGCGCTTCGCGACGATCGACGCGAATCGACGCTCGCCGGCCAGGTCGGAGATCAGGAAGATGTACTCGGGCGCGTTCACCTGAAACAAGACAAGAAGATATACCACATGGCGATATCTTACCATCTTCCGTAGTCGGAAAAGTCCCGAAGAAACGCCGTTATAAATATAATTTGCCCATTCGTCAACAATTAGAAGCGGAAGCAGGGCGAGGTTTATTGTACGATCTAATTTATGTGACACATTATAGCGAAATAAAACACTTTTTTCACAGCTATTAGTTCGTAAATCAATATTTATTGATACGGAATTGATTCGAGACCCGAAGGGGTGCGATAGCGGGGAGATTTTAAAATTTATGGCACAACAAAAACTTATAACCGTCTGATTTATCGGCGCTCGCAAGTGCATGTTGCTTACGTTTTTTGAATTATGACCGGCCCCGTATGTGGAATCTAAACGGGTCCGTTCCAAGATATCGGAGGGTTGTTTATCATTCGTACGAACCATATGAGGATGAAGAATCACATTTTTCCAAAATACAAGGTGGTTAAAGTATCCAGAACCTTGATTTTCTTTCTATCTGTGGACAATCGTGTCGGCCACCGGTGGAATTTTGGGAGAGAAGGTAGGTGTTGAAATTTTTCTTGGAAGTTTGGAGGTTGTGAGCATCAGGAAAGACTTCACTAGGCAAAGAATTCCACAACTTCGCCGTTCTATTGATGAATGATGCTTGGTATAGCGATGTTCGACAGGTCTCGAGCCTGACAGTGTAGGGGTGACCAGTCTGAGCTCGTCTGGTTTGTCTACTAGGAATCGCGCGTGGTGGCATAATAGATGACATTTCCGTTATGCCACCACGCGCGACTTCTAGTTGGATAAATAGCACATTTTTCAAAATACAAATACAGACCAGTTTCATCAAAATATCAAACTAAAGAATCTCGGTATTCAAAATATGTCCTCAAATTCTGCGATTCTCTTACAGTTTTTGTTAACTTATTGAGTTCATTCAGGCTTTCGAAAAATACAGAGCTCACACAGTTTTTTGAATTTGTTTCATCAATATGGAATCCATTTTTCTCTCTGAGATCGCATTGTTCAATACAATGAACTCATTGAAATATTTTGGTTGTCAGCCCTTCAAGATTTTGAATATAAATAATGTGAATCCTACATAGTTAAGTGAACTAACTTTCGTATCTCGATAAAGAAAAAATCAAACAGTAAAGACACACATAACCTAACCTTGAACGTGTTGGTGACAAAACAGTGCTCAAGACAGAAAATACAATGAGATCGATTTTGACTCATACAAAACCGAGAAATGAAGACCAATCATCAAAAAATTGTATTTACAAATATTATACCGGTGAAACCAGCAGGCCTCTCAGTAAGGATGAAAGAGCATAAGAACAATATTAAGAGAAAATATACTGACAAATCAAAATTAGCTAAACATATCCTTACTGAAAATAGACAACATATGGCCGATTGGAGTAATATTAAGATCATAGGAAAAGAAGACAACAACCAAAAACGGAAAATCAAAGAGTCTGCTTGCATTCTCCTGAACGGAGACAATAAGATTGCTTCTTGTTCAGTTGATATAGATAGAACTTGGCATCCACTTCTGAAACTTGAATATGAAAATGGAAAATTCGATATCAATTAATAAAAACACCAAATTGTCACTTTTCAGTGTCAAAACCGAAAACATATTGAAAAATTTTGCGAAGAGAAAAATATTTTAATTGTGTTGAGTTCGGAAGCAAATTCGTTAACGAAACGTCCACCAAGATAAGTAGAGGTTTTATTCTTATTAAATATATTTGTATTTCCAAATTTTGCAAAAACAAGGTGTCACTGACCAATAGTGAATTTCTCTTTTAGGTATCTTAAGGTTCAATTTCAAGCGTAGCGTGACATTTTGAGGCAGATCTCAAAATCTGTCCTTACTACAAATATATTGAAATAATTTTTGATAACTTCTACTCTATTATATTTAGAAACGAGGAGAGAAAATCCCACGAAAAGCTGGAAAATGAATATCTTGAGTTTATTCAACAAAATCAAATTAGGAAAATTTCTAGGTTTGTATAAATTTGCAGTGGGTTCCAAAAAAGGTGAATTGAAAATGCCCTTAATTGTTTTGTAATCTCATGAGTGGTTTCAAACGTGAAATATTTTTACTTCCCCAGACAGATATCAAATATTATAAGTTCGAGTGAAAAATGCAGAAATAAATGGTGAAAAAATAAATAAATAAATTCGTTGGCGACAGTGAGAAACCTCGAAACCCACAATAACATCTGATTTTTATCGATCTGTGCCGGTTCCCGCGCATTCTGTCGGAAACTCGACCGACAGTTTCAACAGTTCCGCCCACGCCGCCGCGCCATCCTCACCAAGTTCAGCCGATATCAAGAGGATAACCTACTGCACCCACCTGGTTACTCCTGTGCGTCCTGCCGAACTGCTGCACCGCTCTGTCGGCCGACCACGGCAGCTCCAACGTGATGTGCACGCGCCGCCTCTGATTCTTGACGCGCCGGTCGCTCTGCAGCGATATGCCGCTCGAGGCCGCCTCGGAGATGATCGCCACGTCCTTCTCGCCGTCCATGAAGCGCTGCTTCTCGGTCAGGTTGAGCGTCTCCAGCGGCACGTCCGTTTCGGACCGGCTCTCGTACTGTATGCCGCCGTCCTCGGTGGACACCACGCGGCCCTTGCGACCTAGAAGGATGCGTTAATGTGCTCAAACGCGTCCGGAAACGATAGTCTTCGCGTAGAGATCATTGCGGGTCAGAGTGCGACACGTACGATCCTAATGTTGCCGATGTTTCGATCGTCCTTTATATTTATTTTATTTATTTATTTATTTGCACACTGTTCTACAGGATAAATACCATCTACAGAACAGGAATGTAAGCAGGTATACAGAGTGAGTCAAAAATGTGTACAGAGCTTTCTGGGGGTGATAGACCATTGAAAAATAAGTGTAGTTTGATGATCAAACTCATGGCCCAAAATGCATATGAAGGGAGATATATCCTTCCAAAGTTGATAAAATTAAAATAATTTCTCCGCATAACTTCTGAACGATGAAAGCCACCCGATTGAAATTTTGTGCATGAATGTATGTTGTCAAAATACATTTTTTCGTCACACTTCCACATTTCTGATATTGTTATAAAGGGTGTTTTCAGAGGGTGAGTCATGATTTTTTGTAGAAAACTTTTTTCCCTGTATTATTTTCGGTGAAAAAACAGGAGCATTCGATGGAGCGAAGAAAATTACATGAAAAAGGTACTCTTATTCAAATACAAAAAATTGAGCCGTTCGTGAGATATTTGAGTTTTTGTAGTTACATGATATCAGCAGATTGATTTTATTCATCGCGAGATTCATCGGTATAACGATATTTCAGCAGCATTTGCATTTCCGAAGCACTCGCCAAGCATTAGAAGCATATCAGTTTGTTCAGAGAACGAATAACCTGCCATATTTCTCAAAATCTCAGTTGATAATCGCAGTGATAAATGACACAGAAAAACCACACGAACAAATCGACTACAACAATGTTGACTCGAATGTTGATGACATGAACGTCAAAATTGAGAACAAAATTATTCATCATGGCCTGCTGAAATATCGTTATACCGATGAATCTCGCGATGAATAAAATCAATCTGCTGATATCATGTAACTACAAAAACTCAAATATCTCACGAACGGCTCAATTTTTTTTGTATTTGAATAAGAGTACCTTTTTCATGTAATTTCCTTCGCTCCATCGAATGCTCCTGTTTTTTCACCGAAAATAATACAGGGAAAAAAGTTTTCTACAAAAAATCATGACTCACCCTCTGAAAACACCCTTTATAACAATATCAGAAATGTGGAAGTGTGACGAATAAATGTATTTTGACAACATACATTCATGCACAAAATTTCAATCGGTTGACTTTCATCGTTCAGAAGTTATGCGGAGAAATTATTTTAATTTTATCAACTTTGGAAGGATATATCTCCCTTAATATGCTATTTGGGCCATGAGTTTAATCATCAAACTACACTTATTTTTCAATGTTCTATCACCCCCAGAAAGCTCGGTACACATTTTTGACTCACCATGTATAATTACAACATAAAATAAAATACTAACATCATTCTGCAGAACCATACATGCAGCCTACTGATGTATTAGATTACTTGAAGAATTCGGATTTGATAAGTTTTATAGAACAGTTGAATATATCTATCTGAGAGCTTTTTGAGTTGTATTTCGAGTTCGAGTTCGAGAGTTCGAAAACTTAAGAATATTTGTGCGTGCTGCTGGGAGATAAAATGTGCTGTTGACTCGTGATGCAGCTCTTGGAACAGAAAAATCAAGTTTTTCTCATCAGAGCGGGACAATCTATATGATTATTAATGATTTTATCTAAAAAGATAACTAAATTGCATCCAAGCCGACACTCGAACTCATTCATCCTATGTCTCTCCAGAAGTTCACTTTGAGCAATATGTCTTGGTGGATAGGAGCCATCCATTTTGAAACTTAAGAATTTCAGAAAGCGTCTTTGAACTGATTCTATTTTGTCAATATGTAACTGGTAGTGTGGAATCCATATCAGTGAAGCATATTCAAGTTTAGACTTGACAAACGAGAAGTATAGCGTTTTGGATGTAGTTATATCAGAAAATTCCCGACTGGTACGAACTACAAATCCATACATTTTAAATGCAGTAGAAACTAAGTTGTCAATATGAGGTACAAATGTAAACTGAGGATCGAATGTCACTCCTAGATCAAAGAATGTATTCGGCCTCTCCAATATTCTGCCATCGACATTATAATTATAAATTACTGGTTCTGATTTGAGTGTGAAAGACATAACATTGCATTTCGAAATTACAAATATTCAGAGATAAATTATAAAGCTGACACCAATTTTGAATTCTGTCCAGATTACAAGAAAGACGCTCACTCTGTCCATCGCCAATATTACTTGGGATAGTGAACAATAAAAAATAACCGGAATGCGCCATGAAATCAATCATAAAAAAAATTGTAGTACCTGCAGAACTTTCATTGAAAAATAGTAGCAGCGCGTACACAAAAGAACCCACAAAAACATCAATGTTAATGTGAAAAATTAGATAAATTCTCAAATATTTCGAAAAGGGTGAGACTTTGTATTGAGGTCGACCTTTGAACCTTAGTAGGATTCAACAAAGCTGCAGATTATCCGATATCATTGGTCTTACCTGTCATTTCAGCAACATTTTCGGGGCCACCCAATTCGTCTATCAATTGATCCAACGTGTTCGGCGGTAATTTATCTCCTAATTTTTCTATTGCCACGAGAAGTTCCTCCTTCATACTACAAGCTCGCTCGATGGCATCCATCGGAGGTGCTGATGTTTTCAAACCAGTTCCATTGGTTTTGGCTGGAAAAATAGCTATTTTACAGTCGATAGTCGCCTGAGCATCCCGGCATGGAAATGAAGGGAAAACTGACCACACAATCGGTAAGAAAAACACGATGTGTACACGTTTTCCAAATGAAAAAACGTCCGAACAAGTAGTTTGCTCGTAGCAAATGCTCTAGTTCCATTTGAAATCTCGACCTCGTTGATATACAGGGTGAGTCAAAAATGTGTACTGAGCTTTCTGGGGGTGATAGACCATTGAAAAATAAGTGTAGTTTGATGATTAAACTCATGGCCCAAAATGCATATTAAGGGAGAAATATCCTCCCAAAGTTGATAAAATTTATATAATTTCTCCGCATAACTTCTGAACGATGGAAGCCACCCGATTGAAATTTATATTGTTATAAAGGGTGTTTTCAGAGGGTGAGTCATGATTTTTTGTAGAAAACTTTTTTCCTTTTTCCCTGTATTATTTTCGGTGAAAAAACAGGAGCATTCGATGGAGCGAAGAAAAATGACATGAAAAAGGTACTCTTATTCAAATACAAAAAATTGAGCCGTTCGTGAGATATTTGAGTTTTTGTAGTTACATGATATCAGCAGATTGATTTTATTCATCGGTAACAATATTTTAGCAGGCCATGATGAATAATTTTGTTCTCAATTTTGACGTTCATGTCATCAACATTCGAGTCAACATTGTTGTAGTCGATTTGTTCGTGTGGTTTTTCTGTGTCATTTATCACTGCGATTATCAACTGAGATTTTAAGAAATATGGCAGGTTATTCGTTCTCTGAACAAACTGATATGCTTCTAATGCTTGGCGAGTGCTTCGGAAATGCAAATGCTGCTGAAATATCGTTATACCGATGAATCTCGCGATGAATAAAATCAATCTGCTGATATCATGTAACTACAAAAACTCAAATATCTCACGAACGGCTTAATTTTTTGTATCTGAATAAGAGTACACCTTTTTCATGTAATTTTCTTCGCTCCATCGAATGCTCCTGTTTTTTCACCGAAAATAATACAGGGAAAAAAGTTTTCTACAAAAAATCATGACTCACCCTCTGAAAACACCCTTTATAACAATATCAGAAATGTGGAAGTGTGACGAAAAAATGTATTTTGACAACATACATTCATGCACAAAATTTCAATCGGGTGGCTTTTATCGTTCAGAAGTTATGCGGAGAAATTATTTAAATTTTATCAACTTTGGAAGGATATATCTCCCTTAATATGCATTTTGGGCCATGAGTTTAATCATCAAACTACACTTATTTTTCAATGTACTATCGCCCCCAAAAAGCTCGGTACACATTTTTGACTCACCCTGTATATAATCTGAATTTATATGAACAGTTTGGCACGAACCTTTGCTATTCGTTTTCCTGCTGAGCAACAGCGACAGTTTATCTTGGGTAGTAACTTTCTTCTTCGGCCTCTTTTTCGGTTTCTTCCCCTTCTTTTTTCTGCTGCTCCACGGGCAATCGTCCGAATCGCTGCCAGAATTGAAGGGATTGAAATCGCTGCTGCCGTTCGAGTCCGAATGCTCCTCGGAAATTTCGCTTTCGTTGTCGGACATTTCGTAGTTCGACCCCTCGCTCTTCATGGAATCGTCCGTGTCCGACGTCGACCATTTGTTTCTTTTCACAGCTCTGGCGGCAGCCTGACGCACTAGATCAAAAAAATTACATAATGGATGACTACACTATTTTATATCATTTATATTTTGCTTTACACCCCAGTATATCTAAGAAATTTCGCCAATTCGATATTCTTCGATATTATTTCTCAGCTCCAAATTCTTTGATGAGAATTCTCAAGATGAGATTTCCACTTCAATAAATCTCAATTGAAAATATGAAGCTGTAAACTATCAATTTTCCGTATCTGCACAACTATATATGGGAGCGATTTTCAGCAAAGGTTGTCAAAGTATTATGCTCAAATTTCGGGTATTATATGATGTCTAGTTATTCAAAGTAAATGGAGAAAAATGAACCTGCTATGTTCAAGCTACAACCGGCCTTGATCGATCAAAACGAAATTATTCATACTTGGCTTCCTTTTTCCGGAACTATTAGCATCGTCTTTGCCGTTAGTCGATTTCTTAGAATTCGACGGTGGATCTAAACCGAGCAGCCTGTGGATTCTACTCCGGTCTGGAGCAGGAAAATGCTTCTCCACCAACGTCTGGAATACTCCTGAAAAATAAACAAATTCCAATTCGGCAACTGATTAGTATGTACTAACGAAAACATGCGACAGCAAAGCGTCGGTTATGAATGGAAGATGATAAAATTTCCCAACGGAAAAACTCTCTCGATGCGAGAATTGATCTATGTCGGACGAACCTTTGGCAGTAGAAACGAAATCAGTCAACTCTCCCTCGTCTCTCTCGAGTTGCTCCAAAGTCCTAGCCTCCCCAGTGCTCTGCAACCCGATCACGACACATTTCCCCATCTTGATCGCTTCGTGCGCCACTGCAACTGCATGCGGCACCTTCGATGAAATCATTCAATCAAAATATCAAACGAAACTCATATTCCAAATTGTCGCCTATGCTATTCAGATAGTCCTAATTTCAAGACACTGCTCGATGAATCAGTATTGGAGACGCGATAGTCGAACACGAATATTGTGACGCCGCAAATTTGGTGCTTGTGGTGACGTCAGTGCGCGTCGTCATTTTATTGGTTGAATTTCGTCACGGCGACGGAGTAGAGGGGACTAGCTGGGAGACAACGTAGTTGCCTACCCAAGTCCCTTTAGTACTCGTTGGATTTTGGTGGACTCTGATCGAAATGAAAATCTTCAAAAACATTTACCAGTTACTCGAGTCATTTGTTTTCAGATTTTTTTGAAAATCACTATTGATGACCTCACTCATTTACTATATTATATCTCGAGAAACATCACAGGAATACATTGAATGAATACATACACATGCAACAATAATTCTTGAAAGAAAATATAGCTATTATGATTTGAAAAAAAAACAATAATAATGAGAAAATCAATGAGACATACAATTATTGAAACAAGCATTGGATTCTAAAGATTTTTCATCTTCCTGCTTCAGTTATATTTTTCAATAAATTTAATTTTGTTTCGAGATAATCGATTGTATTGATTACATTGAGATTCAATTCAAAGATTTTCAATTCCTTTTAGATAAAATGAGTGGGGCAACAAATGTTAAGATTATATAATGAAACCAAATTCAATAAATCTTTAGGTCGGTTAAAATTCACGGTTGGTTCGAGAAAATTAAACTCCAAAATGCATTAGATGGTTTCATTGTCAAACACGAAATATTTGAACTCCTCAAAATATATATCAAATTTAGTAAATTTGAATAGATAGACAAAATTAAAAAAAAAATCAAGTATTTCATAGGAATAACATTTCGGATTTTAAATAAAATTCCTGTGATCTAATTCAGTTTTCTTCAAATGATCTAAACATACTATGTTTATTTCAAAATAATCGTTCATCAATATAAAGGACTGAACAGTTAGTGAGACATTTTCATTTTTCGTGGAGTTGGTATTGAAAATTAACGTACTGGTGGATACATAAGAAGCTTTTTTGATGCTACATATACGCAGTTTTGTTGAATCATTTGTATCAATTATCAGGGTTCAAAAATATACGAAAAAATCCCTCAATTGAAAAATAACTTTCGAACGCATACCTTCGCCGCTATGCACAAGTACTTGAAAAACCGCTGATGCGCCGACCAAAACTGCCCCCACATGGTCTTCCGCATGCGGTTCTCCGCGTCCACCAATTCCGCCGCTTCTTGAAACTTCTGCATCGCCTCGACCCACAGTTTCACGCTGGCGTCGTACACCTTCCCGAATTCCTTCGACAGAGGCACCTCCTCGATCTTGAACGCCACCCCGTGGAAGCTCAACTGACGCGCTATATACATACCTGAAAATCGAAAAAATTCACTCTTTATTCAGATCCGGTCACAAATTTCTATACGATTTTTACAAATCGCGATTCAAATCAAATGATTAAAAAAAAAAACTCAGTTTCAATCAAAGAAATCGATATCATTATTATTATACTTGAACAAGAAAACCTTTACAATTCCTAGAAAACACTCTTTTCACAACAGCTGAGAAAGCTCTGAATTCTACTTGACACTTATCGTTATCACTTCAATCTGATACCTTACTTTATACTCAACATTTTGCGAAGCCTACTTGGGTAATATGTTATATAGTTAAAAGTTAACATTTTCTCCATGTTTCGATATTTCATCAAGGTTTCATCGAATGAATACTGTAAGCAACATATAATTCCAAACTATTTTTACAGCTCTTTTCAAAGCCATTAAAATCCAATATGGCCACCGTAATAGTGAGTGTATCTGGAAAATAGTTCACCCTGTATGAAATATAATATTCTCATAACATTTTTCGCGTACTATTTGGATTCTGTACCGAAATTTACTTGATTATCTGTTCATCGAATGGAGTTATGATCGACAGATGAAAAACTTATAATTTTTTCTTCATATTTTGAAAGAAAAATTGGGTTCATCAAATTTGTTCGACACTAGTTCACAAGATCCCAATGGTAAGAGAGTAGTTGGGTACAAACCAAAGAAAAAGAAAGAGCTATCGATTCGTCTGGATGTGCAACGAAGGAAGGTGCAATTTTGCCAACAGTCAGCTGATCAAAACTGGTTGCCACTATCTCGTTTGCTGTTTCCATTGGTTAGATTCGTCTTATATAATCTGATCATTTTTTATTCTATTAATCTGTCGATGCTTTGAATGAGGATCTGACAAGAATTCTGAAATGGGGATCTGAGAATCTAGTACAGTTCAATGCGACTAAAACTCAAGCTTGTATGTTCACCAAGAAGGCTGATCACACAATGCCCAATTCGATGATGTCGGGTACCACTGTTCCTATGAGGTCGTCAATATCCATGCTGGGTGTCACCACCAACAGTGCTCTCTCATGGGACGATCATGTGAGACCTTCCTTCTCTCACAAAATTCCACCGCTGGCTAACACGATGTTCCTCGAGCATTATAGATTTCCCTTTTGTGTTGTCCACAGATAAAAAAAAATAATAATAATCTTCAATTCCTCTCTCTCTTTCTCTATAATATCATATCTTTGGTACGAACTCAATAAGATCGTAACGGTACACTCACCTCTCAACTTCATATCCATAGCTACGATCTCCATTGCACCGACCCCTCTCTTCTCCACAGCCGAAATGAAATCGGCGAACTCTCTGAAGGGCGTACCTTCGCCCCACAGTCCCAACCTCACCATGTAAGCCATATTTCTGGGCTCCGAAGCCCCAGTAGCTGAGGCATAGATGACTCGCGCTTTCGGCAGTTTATTTTGCACTTCGAGAACAGTAAGACCTACGGAAACCAGTCAAAGATCACATCTGAATTCGATAAATCACTTGATAGAAGTTGACACCTTGTTTTTCATTGAATTTGGAAATACAAATATATTTATATGTCAGAAATTAAGTTACTTATATATTATAAAGGTCAAAGTTACTATCCTGGAATATTTGATACTCTAAAAATGGCGCAGTCGGTAGGATCTTACCGGTTTTTGTTGGTTTGGAGGAGCCGACAGGACACAAATTCTTCGCTCTGTGACACTCGTCGAAAACTATGAGACCGTCGAACTCCGGCCCGCACCAGTGCAACAACTGCTTCAACCTGGACTTGTACTTCCCCCCCGCCGAGTTGCTCTCCCCTATCAGGGCCGAATACGTGCTGAATATCACGCCCTTCTTGATGTTATTGTTCACGGCCGAGGAGATTTTGGCGTACTTCAGCTTGTTCAAGGGGTGCACGTCGATTTTGCCGGCTCCGATGTCTTTGAGATCGCGTTCGGCGTCGTATTTCAAATCGTTGGAGACAGACACCCATATGGCCCTCTTCCTGCCTTTCAGGTAGTTCTCGAAGATGATGCCGGCGATGGTACGACCTTTGCCGACTCCAGCTCCGTCACCTATGAGGCACACAAAAAATCTAACTGAAAAAACGCATGCCTGACAACTTGAGTTCCGATTTTGGAAGCTTCTTTATTTCTCTTCATGTTTGACCAACTTTTTTCCTCATTTCACTTGGTGTACACTGCATTTGATGTGGACAACCCACTGAAGGAGTCTTTGCATTCTTAGGTAAATCACCGTATATTACCCATTATGTATTGATCCATGGGCGGCGCATAGTAAAGAACTGATTTTTTTTCCGATTTCCTTCTCGATTCTACATCAAACCTCGACGTGCTTCGAAACGAAGTGGACGTACCTATCAAGAAGCCCGCCCTCGACCCGTCGGGCAGCATATGCTCGTGCGCCTGCGACGCGTACGTGACGCTCTCCAGCTGCAGCGCCGACAAGTGGCCCCCTCGGATCGTCTCCTCCGGAATGGACATCTTGTACCACACGTCGGCCGGCGCGACCGACGACAGCGACGCCGTCTCCACCACCGGGTCGGGGTGCTTCTTGCCCAGCTTCAGCTTCGCTGGCATGTAGTCGGCGTACGTCTCGGCCACGCCCATCTCCTCGTCGTCCACCTCCTCCTCCTCCTGGTGCAGGTGCTTGCCGTCGAGCTGGTTCATCCACAACGATTGGACGGCCTTGTTGCTCAGGGGGCCGCCCCATTGGGGCGCGGGGCCTTGCGACCCGTACAGCCACGTGGCCAGCGCCATCTGGTTCTTGAACGTCTCCATGTAGGGACTGTAGGCGGCCATTCCCACTGCGGAATGTCGACGGTGAATAAAAGGTCATTTTGCGCTCATCATAAGGCGGGTTTTTTTTTCTTCATAATTATCGAGCTGAAAAAGGCTGGAAATTTGATTTTCTTCGGACGCGGCTGTCAATTGAGAATCTGTGACATTTCACTTTACACGACTGACAAAAATTTTCATTCGAAAGCGCATTCCATTTACCACCTTCCTGCAAGATGCTAAAGAACGTTGATTCAACTTGTTCGAGGATGATTTTCTTTCTTTTTGAATGCTCGAATATATAATGAAGGAATAAAAACTCTTATTGGCTATGATTTCTACCCGGACATGTCTAGGGACCGAAAAAAATTGTGAATTTCCACACTTTTTCCTGGATTATTTCGAAAAATATAGGTTCCCTGAGGTCCAAATACGTAGTACCAGAACAATTTTCGAAAAAAAAAAAAAAAAAAAACTCACCACATGATAAGTACAAAATTACCAAATAGTTTCAAGAGGAAGCACAATAGACAAGAACGTGCAATTTTCGAAAATCCTTTGATTTTGCTAAACGTCAATTAATGAAATGAAGGGAATAAAATATCAAAATTCTGACGACCTAATGTGTGTGAAAAAATAATAGATTTGCGGATGAGAAATTCCAATTCCTTTTCTACCTCTATATTTTCTTGTATAATCAATATATCAAATAAACAAACTCTGCCAAGAAAATTGAAATCGGTCGATTAAAGCGTCGGAATCGAACACTTTTCAACTGATAGTGCAATCATTTCACCAAAGTAAGGCAGGGAAATTATTGATAACTAGTTTATTTTCAGTCACAGTCAATTTCAGCATGATTTTCGTAAAAAGAAAACTGTTCGAATTCAATCAATGAGTGGTCTTCAGAGACCATTTTCAATCGATATTCATTCACATTTGGTTCAAAGGATTTCCAAACTTTGCTGTTTCTTGTTGAGTATGTACGCGAGACAGAAGCAGAGTAGGAAATTATTCGCACACTTGAACAAGTCAACAACTACTGAAAAGTATTATGAAAGATAGTTCGTTCACAGTTCTCGAGTGAAAAAAAAAAGGGAAGCAGAAAAGTGTACGAGTCCAGCAGGTTTGTGGGTCGAAATTTCTTACTTCAAGTCAGGCTGAGCCATGCTACATGCATATTTAAACAAAGGTGCCCTTTTTGTATTTCAGCAATAATATACCGTGAAGTTTAAAACAACCAACGATATTATCTTAGGCCATCATAAGGAACTGTATCCACTTTTTAGACACACTAAAACACGTCTAGACTATTCAGTTCCTGATAATCCTTTGTATAAAATTAATTGAGCACTACAATGCTTCAAGGAAAATTGACCAGTTCTTTGCTGATGGCCGTAGAATATGATGAGCTCTAGACATAGACTTTGAAAGAGTGATTGACGATTTACTTATTACAAAGCTCGAAAGGTACCTCTTCAATCAATATATTTTTAAACACTATCCAGCACATAGAGAATGCTGAAAAGTTATTTATGTATCAAGAAAATTATAAGGCTCATTAATTCCCATGATTGATAGATATAATTTCATTTCTGACCGATTTCAATGAAATTTTGTTAACTTTTGTTGTAGCTAGGTGAATTGATTATAAACAGAACTTTGTTATCAAGCTGTGTTTACTTGTGAAAGGTAGAGAAAATTATAGAATCTCTGATGTCCCAAGGGCGTTATGATATTGTTACTATAACAATATATTCACTATTTGACGATGGCCAACTTTTAACTTTTCACTTCAATTGATCCAGATTTTCTTGACTGACTATGACTGGTACACAAACCTTGTGATTGGTCAGACCTCGTTTGAGAGATGATGAATTTAACCGTACTCTCCATAGGTTTGATTATTTTACGGTAGAAAATCATTTTACAAAACATAATATCTGGATGATACTGTGCTGATTCGGTATAGTTCGATTTACGTTGAAGAAAATAAGGAATTCGAATGCTTGGAACTGACTTGTACGTTTATACATATCATATATTTCTACTCGTTAATTTGATCTGCATAAACGGTGATGTTTATTTATATTATCACAACACCATTCTAATCATCTATTTCCATTCAATATGAAGAAATGAAATTATCATTTTAATAATTTTAATAATTTTGCCAATTTTGAAAATACAGTCGTCTGTCATAGTCATAGAGCCCAATTATCCTGAGAGGTCCAGTAGCGCTATTCTCGACCGTTCGCATGTTTCAAGATCGTGCGCATCTCAAGATTTGTTTTTGGCGACGCATCGTCGCGAACGACGTCGAGAACAGTGCCCCAGAGTCTCCGAAAGGTCAGAGCCCACGAGACGATGGCTAGCGAAATAACTTACTCTGCTGCAGAAATTGCGCAGCGTTGAAGTCGGCGGCAGCGCCCGCTGCAGACGGCGGCGCCGACGAGAACATTGAGTTCATGGGCCCCCCAAGGCTACTGAGCATGCTCGCCATCGCGGCCATGCTGCCCATGCCGTACGGGGAACCCACTGCAATCAAACACAGACGAAATCGTCATCGGACAATGCAACAGATAGATCTTTTATTTTTGTTTTTTTGAAGACTCACTGTGGAGACATTAGAAAGTGCCCGGACACCAAAATTACAACCATTGTTTGTTTTAAATTTGGTCTTACTTGGATTATCTCACTTTGAACTTTTATGAGCTCCAACATTTATTCAAGGAGATCTCATGAGAACGATCTGTTGGAATTGTTTCATGTAAGAATGGAATGAGTGGAAATAAATAGCTATATGAGGGGTAAATACGAATATTTTTTGTGAAAACTGCACAGAGTTGAATTTTAGGCACATTTCCATTGAGATTTTTTCAAGATGAATTATGAACTGATAAGACAGAATGAAATTTTTTGTGAAAACTGCACGCAAAGTTGAATTTTAGGCACATTTCCATCAAGATTTTTTCAAGATGATCTATGAACTGATAAGACGGAATGATATTGAGAGTTCAATGTTAAAATTAGAGAGTTCAGAAAAGCTGTAATACACTATGACAATAGTCTGAAGAGTTTTCAATTTTGAGGAAATTTAAAATTTTTCAGTGACTACAAAGAGGTTGAAATCCATCCAGATGTATCAAAAGTTGACTGATTTTCAATACATCATTCTCATTGAGAAAACCTGAACCCAAGAAAAATATTGTGACAAACTATATTTTGCTACAAACAAAACTTTCAGAGCAGTTTTGGTTGTGGAAGGAACACAGATAGTAAAAGTGACAAACAAATTTAAGGAGAGAATTCAGTGGTGAAAAATGTTGAAGTCATCTTCCATCACTAATAATTTTCAGCTAAGAAATTTAATACAAATTTGAAACTTTAGTATACATGGGCTATTCAGTGTGAAATGGGAAAAACTGGATTTTTTCAACCTAATGGATCATCGATCATAATGGATCATTGAAAGTGAACAAAAATGTATATTTCTGCAATGTCTTTGACAAAACTGAAAAAACAATGCCATTCTATAAAAGTGTAAATAATTCATCCATAGTCAATCTAGGAAATGACAGTATTGACATTTTCAGCAACAACGTCAAAGGAAACCTAAAATTACTTTTTGTTTCATTTGCCAGATATTTCAAAAAAAATTTTGGATGTTGAAAATTGGTGATTCATGGATTAAGTAGAAAACACTTTTGAACATAACATCAACTTACAAGAAGGGCTCTGCATCATATCATATGTACTAGGATGCATTTGTCCTCCCATTTTAGGATTGTAGCTTCCCATTCCCATCTGCATTTGCCTCATCCGAAGATCAGGTTTGAAATCCATTTCCTGCTTGACTTTGCCTTCTTGTTTGAGTTTATTTTCCCTTGTTTCCATGATGGCAGCAGATGCTGCCAAATCTTTGCCTCCGCCTATTGAAACCAGATATTGTCATTTCATCACTAAATGTTATATAATCTTTCGAAGTACTTTTCAAGAAAATATTGCAACTTCGGTTACTTGGTGACTAGATAATTTTGTCATGGAATATTTCATCACATTGTTGTTCAAAACTTGAACTTACAGAGTCAGTGGAAAATCTTCTATGAAGTGTTGAACTTACCAGGAACTTCAATTTTATCAGGATCTTCATCTTCACCAAAGTCGCTGTCAGACAAATTATCATCTTCATCCGTCATCTTTTTAGACTAGCAATAACAAAGAGTAAGAGTAAAATTTATGTCTGTAATACAAATAATATTGTTAAAACCAAGCAGTAAAAAAATACTATCCCACTACAAAGTATCATTTTTCAAATAGGCATCGTTGATGTAACATATCATTTCACATGAGGAGAGGGAAAAGTTATAAAATATTAACAGTCAATACAGAGGCATTAAGAATTCATGAGAAATATGAGTAATATAGAGCTAGAATTTTTATTCTAAGACAAATATGGCGTGACCAACGCCCTGAATTTGTTGAATATCTTCTTAGGGGTCCCAATTATACATCAAAAAGTGAATACCAGCCCCTTAAGTAAGCCACAGATCGAAATGCAAGTGATGTTTTTTTTTATTTTTTGGTTATGAATTTTTAGCACACTGCGCCCGACGAAAAAGAAGACTTAAAAATAGTATTAATCGATATTTACAGATATTCAGAGAATATGATCAATTTTCAAGGAGTTATTTTGCTGTTATATAAAGAAAAATGCAGAAATAAACATATCAGGCAAGAAAATAACTAGAAGAAAAAAAATGACATTACCATTTTTCACTACTTCACAGACATGCAGGAAATCTATAAAGCGTATAGGAGAAATGAAAATATAATGTGCTGCTATTGAAACTATCCACTGACACTCTTATGAACTTACAACTTTTTTAGAACGCGGCATTATTTTAATTCAAAGGAACAACGAGTAGAAAACAGTCACACTATAACGCCATTCAACTAGGGAATGACTGAGACTGACGCTACCAACATTGATTTCTGGTGACAAAAGAATATCAAAGACACTAAAAATTTAGGGACTTTTTAATTGATATAGTTACCGCCTCCTCCGCCAGAGGACTCTAATGAAAAATCATGGTTTTTTAGTTTCACCATGTTGGCAATTCTACCAACTCCTAGTTTTAGTTCTATGAAAATCACTCATCGTTTGTGCTATAAACGAGAATTTTGACAGCGCGGTGATTGAGAGGTAAGGAGCAATGATCTAAAAAAGGAGAAGAGGATTTTAAGGTTACAAAACAAAAAATAATGAAAACAAAAACATTTTGAAAATGGTAAATTTGAACGAGGTTTGCAGAGCTTGCCTCAATAAAAGTCCAAATATGAAACAATTACTGAACTACAATGATGATACACATCAATTATCTCTCAAACTAGCATCACTTCTACATTCAGAAGTAATGATACTGAATATACATGAATTGTTCTTCCTTTTAATACCAGCTGTTATTTTACAGATTCAGATGAATAGTCAATTCCCAAGCTTCTTATGCTGTGAGTGTGAGGAAAAGTTGGAAATGTCTTACAAATTCCAACAGTTATGTCAACAATCACTTGAATTCATAAAAGAATGTGTTGCTAAACTGAATTCACTGAGTTCAAGTAATGAAGATGATAATGGGAGTGCGAATAAACTTGAAATTTCGTGCACTGATGAATTTGATGCACAATTATGTGATAATCTAGTTGAAGAAATCACAGACAGTGAATATCACAATGAGTCAAACAATGAAAATGCTAGAAAATCTAATAAACAGGTCATGAAGTTATTACAGTACCCCCAAGAAGAAGTCAACTCAGTTATTAAAATAATCAAAGATAAGCTGTTGAAGCAACAAAACTGTCTTTTCTGTAAGTTCACAGCAAATGGCTCTAGGTCATTATCTTTCCACATGAGCAGATTACATAGGTAAGGAATTTCAATTATTTTTCAAGAAATATCTCCATTGTTCATTTATTATGTTAATTATTAATTATTCTGAATTCTTATTATAAATATGACTGGTTTTGATACCCAACCCACATTCAAATCCCAGGTTTTTTCAAATGTTTGCCTTGACCCTCATTTTGATGAAATTATTTTTTTTTCTTCAGTGAATATAAAGATACATGGTGTTCCAAATGTAATGAAAATGTAACAAATCTATCTGCACACTGGGAGGTCGAGCATGAAGATGAATTCAAATGTCATTTCTGTAGAAAGCATTTCAGCAATACTAGCCATTTAATAGAACACTTATCCTGTCATACAGGTAAGGTATAACTACATCAGTTGATCCTTGCAGAAGGAACATTCACTGATGATTCATGGTCTGTTCAGAATATCTAATATTTCCATTTTTGTTTTAGCTGACAGAAAATATTTATGTGAGGTGTGCAACAAATGTTTCATTTCGGCAAGACATTTGAAATCACACAATAAGGTTCATTTTCACAAAAAGAAATACAGCTGTTTGGTATGTTCAGCAATTGTACACACAAAAAGATCGTTGATAAAACATTTGAAATTACACAAGATGCACAAATGTAAGGTGTGTGACGATAACTTTGATCCGCAGACCTATGAAAGCCATAAGTGTTTCATAAAATCCAGTAATGATTCTGGAAAACATGTTTCTGAAGCCAACACAGAAAGGTAATAGAACATTTTTCTCAGTTGTGGATTAAGTTCATGTCATTTAATTTCAGTGAAAAACAGACAAATGATTCATCAAAATGTGGAATAGATCAGGAATCCCGGCATCAGCTCAATAGCTTGCAAAATAAAAATGTGAACAATACAGAAATCAAGGCACTTTGTGTGTATTGTGGAAAAAAGTTCAGGTAATTATTGATGTCATGAACAAACAGACAATTTTTGCTATCTAGTAAATCATCTAATGCTGCAATAAACCCTAGTGCTCCCCAATCAATCTATCAAGATGACAAGATTAATTTATTTCAGAGATGTTGAATATGCCTCAAGTATGCTACTTTTTCAACTAAGTCTATTCTGATTTTGTATCGAGTGTGTTCAGAAATGCACTGTATAATTCAAATGATGATAATTACAGAACACGTTCAAAACTATCGGTACATATGAGGGTGCACACAGGGGAAACTCCATATCAGTGTTCTTACTGTGATGCTAGAGTGACCACAAGAAGTCACCTCGTTGTCCACGAGAGAACTCATACCGGCGAGAAACCATATGTTTGTGATATTTGTGGCAAGGTAGGAACATTTTGAATATTCTCCATCATTCAAGAACCTGAAAATAAATTGATGTGATTTTTGAGAAACCCGAATATATTCCTAGCACAAGTGAAAAATAAAATAGTTTCAACTGACATTTGTTAATTCATATTTGGAAAAGAATTCTTCATCTTGAGTTGTCACTCATCATCACGAAGATGATTTCATTTACAGAACTACTGTGAATTGAATCAATGAAATCAATCTAATTGTCTCAATTGAACTTATTTCATACTTGTATCATACTTTCAAGGGATTCGCACAATCTAGTGTTCTCAGTACTCATAAGAAGATTCACACTGGTCGAACTGAACAATGTTTATTGTGTCCAAAAAAATTCTGCAGACCCTCACAGCTCAGACAGCATTTGAGAAAACACACAGGTAACATGATTCAGCTTATATTTAGCATTTTGATAATCAATAGTTCTTTTGCTATTTCATAATGCACAGTGCATACAACTGTCTTCTGAAATATGTACTTCATACTCATATTTGACAATGGCAAAGGCCAAATTCGAATTCTCCAAAAACAATTTTTTGGGTTTTCAACAGCTCATAAAATATTATAAGATTATAAGATTATTATTTTATGTCTCAGGAGAGAAGCCATTCTCTTGTGAATACTGCAATAAAGCCTTTGTACAAAGAAGTCACCTTGTGGAACACATTTGGACGCACACTGATGAGAGACGTTTCAAGTGCAAATATTGCGAAAAAATGTTCAAACAATCCAGTACACTCAAATCTCATCTTACTATCCATTCGGGTAAGCAAAAATGTCAGATGTCATCTGAATATTAACACTATATAGAGTGACAATAATATTCATTTATTCATTGAATGAGTAAAGTGTTACTCTTTTGCAAGCAGGAAATATTGAAAAATTTGAATTCTGAACCCTACATCTTTCATAGTGCAAAAAACAAACTTGTTGAACTCATTTCGATATATTCATAGTAATCAAACTACATGATGAAATTTTCAGGAAAAAAACCATACCAGTGTTCTAAATGCACTTATTCAAGCCAGGAGAGTTATTCTCTTCAAGAGCATTTGTTACAACATGACCAGCCAAATGAAGAGATATCTTATAGATGTGAAATATGTGATATAACTTTTCAGGACATGGCAATGTTCACTTCCCATTGTTCTAATGAACATGAAGTGGTAACTTTTTCTGAGGAAGGGAAGATAGATTTTGTCCAAGAAAGTGGCACTGTTAGTAACCAACAAACAAAAATTCTTCAAATAATATATTGACGTTTCATTCTTTCTAAATGTTTCATTACTTTCATTTAATGAATCAATTCCTCACAAGCCTGCTAATCTGATCATGATATTTCAGTTTCGCTGTTATATGATTAGGTTACATTGTGTCTGCATGGGCATGTCCAAATAATAAAATACTCATTTTCATTCTATATTCAAATCATTTCACACAATTCAGTATACTTCAGTACCAGTAAAGGAATATAAACAAATAAATAGTGAAGTACAAATTATTAAAATCTCACTTTAATGAAATACAACTCTAAACACTCGTTGTGAATTCATTTGTGTAATCTGGATATTCGTTACTCGTTAGGGTTTCCCATTCCTGTTCATTTGAATCAAACTCGTAAAGACTGAGAATATTCTTTCGAAGTCTGATCAATCGCCTTCTCCTTGCCAAAAAATAAACCTGAAAATGTGATAATGGAATATTTTCAAAGAGGCGTAAGTAGGAACTCTAAATATTACCAAAACTGAAAGTAACATCACTAGGAATAGCACAACTAGAGGAACAATCAGATATCTCTTGTCATCTGATCCAATAGGTTTTGGTGTTGAATCTGTAGTTGTAGCTATTGTAGAATTTTGATAATAATACATCTTGAAATGATATCATTTTGCCTTGCAATAGGCAAAGGACATCCGAAAACTACATTATTTCAAAAATTCAAGTTTGAATTTACCAAAGATCTGTCACGACATAACCTTAAAACCACGGAAACTCGATCAGTGTAGCCAACAAGAGAACATTATCAGGAAACTCTGCTATGTAGCGTTTTGATATTCAACAGTGTTTTGCTAAAAAGGAGCTTCACAGCACAGGAGGAAAAGAGTGCCACTGCTACCAACATTTCGATCATCAAAAGGACTACTAGTGTGAAGATAGCTGAAAAAAACTGAAGCCAAAATGGACCAAAAGTTCATGGGCGTAGGAAGATATATTTTATGAAAAATAAATCCAGAATTTCCACGATATATAAGATTAATATCGTATATAAACTATCTGAATCAATACGTTAATTTTTTATATCTAAGAAAATTGATATCCTGACGCACATGAACGTTATGTAGAACTTGAGAATTCAAGCTGCTATCTTTGTCAGCTATCTTCACACTTGTAAAAGATTACCTTCGTATCCACATCAGAGAAGTCGAGTCGAGTTGACAAAATACAAATGACATTTAATTCTGATATCGATAACCTGATTGATAACTTATCACTTGTGCATTTTCTCATCAAAGAAATGAAAGTTTTTTCAGAAAAAACCAATGGCTGATACATTTTTTGATTTTGATACAACCTTAAATGTAAGTTGAAAAAAAATGTTGCTATACAATGTGGTTTGCTCTAGAAAAGTATCGCCATTTTATGAAGTATGCATTCCAAAAATGAATTGTTTTTATCTTGGATTCGTGTTCAAAATACTTTCTTATAGTGGTTTTAGCAGTTTTCTTATGCTACTTCAATCAATTATAGGAAAATACAAATTCACAGCTTCATTGAAAAAAAAAATGTGAAGCAAATATTTCATTACTGGTATGTTTTTGCGCAACATTTCAACAATAGAGCGCATATCCTCCTTTCCTAGAACTATTGTAATTGTTGGTTGTTCTTAAGTTGTCCCAATTATCCATGATCGTTCATTTTGTGGAACATTTCTTTCAGAATGGGGATAACTCCATTCCTCCTGATCCTGAAGATGATTGTTTAGAAAATGAAGAGGAATATGATGCACTTAATGATGAAACATTTGGAGCACTTGAAGATGTCTCTATCTTAGATGATTGGGAGGAGCAGCATGAACAATATGCAAATGCTGCAAGTTCCAAAAACTCCAGTCATATAGGTAAGAAAATGGTATCATTATAGTGACACACTTCTTGATACATTCTCACATATATGATTCATTTATTATATGCAAATGACTCATGTTGAATTCGTCTGGATTGAGAGATTGTTCAGTGACAAATTATGCAGAACTCTGATTTATATCCCATATGTATGAAATCCACTTTGGTGGATACAATTAATACTTCTTCATATATTAGAAATAGGTCAGTACAGTGTGGCATTGAAAGTTCACATTTTTTGTAATATACCACCAAGAATATGTTGGTGATTTGAATAAACATCCTCACAAAAGAAATTGAAGATCAGTTTGACAAATTGAGTAATGTATGAATTAATGTTTTCATAGACTCATATATTTGATAACTTTCATACTTGTTTTACAATTATAGTACATGACAGCTTGAGCAAAAACTAAATATAAACTGATGAAATAATCCAGACTATATTTTGAATAAATCAATATCCTCAACACACTTTCTAAAGTCCATAAAGTCCGTAATATTATAAATCATTGATTAACCATATAGGTAACTTTTTTGTGTTCGTGAAATTCAATTGCTTGTGGCTGGAAAATTATCTTAGAATGGAATAATTTTCTTCTGCTTTCAGAAAAGACTGTACCTGAAAACGTTTTCAACCTTTCTGAAGATCGCTTGTCCTTATCGAGTTCTGTTTGGTCCTATACCCCTACTCCGAAAAATGGCGACTCATTCAACTCTCCAATTATATCATCCTTGCAGAATTCTTCCAAATCATATGTAAGTATTGTTCTATTCATCTTTCAACTTCAGAAAATCAAAATCTTTCACTTATCCTGAAAAATTCTAGATTGGAACAGGAACGAATAGTCCAGTCAATTCATTCACCAACTTGGACAACATCGCTCCTCTGCTGCCTGCTCAGCCCAGGAAAATTTGTACAGTGGAAGAGTTGGAGAAGAGCCTCATAAATTCGTCAAAAAATGCTGTTGCATCCCCTCAGCAACAGCAGCAGCAACCCCATCTGGTGACACAACAACAACACTTGCCCAGGCCCCTCATTCCTCCTCCTCCTCCTGGACATCTTCAGGGACATTCATATCATCCTATATTGCAGGTGAATTTCTCAGCGGTATTTTCTAGTGATGAACATCGAATGTTTGATTGGTTTCATCTCTCCAAGATGACTTGACTCTGTGCCATGTTATTTGAATACTGAGTTCATTGAATGTATATAGTTTGATACTGTCAGTAGTACGGCTTTCACAAGCCATAAATTAGAGGTTTTTGAAAGAATAGGTGATACTGTTGCTAGATATCCAGTGTAACCAAAGCCATCTCCATGCATTAGATGATTAATATGCAATTCATCAGTCGATAGATATGCACTTTACGTAAAATATATTATAAGATTTATGTTAACCAATTGAGGCTACAAAATTGAAATATACCAGAAGTGCAATAAATATCAACTTAGGCTTAAGTTTTGTCAGCTAAAAAGCATATAAGTTTCATTGTCTCTAAGGTATATAATGGACTACCCAACTAATTTTTTTTTTTTTTTTTAACTCAGATTTGAAAATACATTGTGCTGATGAAATTTAGTATAGTAAGGTAATTAAACAACTATTGTACACCATACTGGGTGGCCCAATGAAAACGAAACAAGGCCGATTTGACATAGTTATCGTTCTCAAAAAAAAAAAACGCTCAAATCGGTCGTTTTTTATTTCAAGGGAGAAATATTTCGCGCATGTTTTCGACTTTTTCACTTCAAACCCCTCGGAGGGGTGAGCTCTAACCCTTGAATCTCGAATGCAATAAGGGGTCAAGTGAAACATCATTTCGAAGGTAAGCGAAATCTCTTACCAACGCTTCCTTGTTTTCGGAATTCAATGCAGTAGTTCTCGAGAAAACACGTTCATGAAAATAATCGGCTAGTGATGGACAGAGTAACGCTTTTTTCCCTTTCATCACTATTTCCTTTATGTGAAATAATGTAAACTATGTACCTGAGATACTGATTGAATTTATTCTCATCATCATTATCAATTTTCAGCAGTCAATCCCGAATACAAGAATACCTCCACCGGGTCTACCGCCGATGGGAATTCCTCCTCCAGCTCTAAGACACTTGAACCCGGCGGTTCTACCACCCGGTATGTTGAGGGTGGTGCCGCAATATTTGCAGTACATGCAAGGCAATGCTCCTCCTCGACCACCAGGGTTCTTGTATCCTCCAGGAAGCAATTCCAATCCGTTTCCAGTGAGTATAATCGTGAATGTCAATCGAAAATGTGTAATATCACCAGAGAGTGACGAAAATTTGGAAATAATTCAACAAATAATGTGATATACGTAAGGCGTATCAAGTAACCAATATAAGATTAAAGAAAACCTAATTGAAATAATTTCCAGAATGTCACAATACAAGAAGTAATAAATAGTTATTTTTGTCTCTTGTGCGCGAAGTGTTACTTTGGTGATTAAAAATTGATTTTTTAATGAAAAAAAAAAACACTAATGGAAAAATTAAACTAACTGTGATATCTTCAAATATCGTATGCCTAAAATTGTTTTCATAGCATTGTTGAATTTAGCTTTGAAATTTCAGTAGGTGTATGAAATTTCATAACATTATCAGTCATAGTAGGAAAGTTACTCATGACTATAGAAATCGAAGTTTTTCAGATCTCTGATTTAATATTCATAATTCATCCTAGTTTGCATCTCACTCCGTTTCTCCCTGTATGTCTCACCAATGAGCAAAATTAATGATGGAATCACCCTATATTCGTATCGAAACCGCATTCGATGGATAAAAAATTCAAAGCGTTTTTGTAGATACTAAGATGTTTTTTGCGCGGCCGTTTTTTTGGTGAATTTCATGAAGGCTTGTGCACGAATTTTTGAAACTATATTGTTGTGATAGTTTCTCCAGCAGGTTCTGGAGGTTTTTTCAAAAAATTTTCGTGGAATTCTATTTTTTTTTTTCATTTAAAAGTTGTACTGCGACGTTGTTTTGGTAAGAGTTGCAAAAAGTTTCTTTTCAGATCTAGTTTGTTTGATGTTGCATTTTGGCAACATCAAACAAGCAGGCATTTTCCATACAAATCACTTTAGGGCTCCCCAAATGAGAAATTGATCTTTTGATTAAAGCTAGAACTTTGTGATCATATATATATCCACTAATAATTTTATATTCTTTGTAAATAGATATATAAATAAATGGAAACAATAAATTAAAAGATCCATTTCTTGTTTGCAGTCTACTTATTTTGCGCGAAAGTCAGTGGATTCGAATAGAAGTATTCAAGTTTAGTCATAGAATATGGTTTACTGAATACCAAATATGTGAAAACTTTGATATTTCTGATATTTTATAATATATGCGCATTCTTGTCCCATCGATTTTCGAAGAGAATTGGAAGGTACATAAAAGAATGTCAGCTGGTCGCCACTGTCTCGTTTGCTATTTTCAAGTTTTGCTATTCGAAATTTGATCAACAATTTCTGATAATTCACCTATGAAATGATATATTCTGATATTATTTGAATCTATTCGTACGGCTATAGGCAGAACAGGACAGCAACATCACGAACCAAGTTTTAAAATCATTCCTTGATGGGCTTTTCAGTAATCTTACTACCAGTTAAACTAAGTCTCTTTATTTCAACACACTAATGAATCAATATAATCACTTTTGATTATAAATTCTCTTGTATTTCTCACATAGATCAGGCAATTTCATCTGCAAATCGAATGATAGGTTTTATTATAAGGAGTACAAGAGAGTTCAAGAATATAAATACAATTATAACACTGTTTAACGCCTATGTGAGGTCTAAACTGGAATATGGCTTGTTAATATGGTATCCAATTTACGATTGCCACATACATCATATTGAAGCCGTTCAAAAGAAAATATTGAAATATTTGTCTTTCAAGGTCACAGGAGTATATCCTCAAAGGGGAACCGATTAGATTATTCTATTCTTCTGAATGAATTTAATGTAATATCTCTGAATCCACGGCGAATTTTTGTAACGATCTCTTTCCTTCACAAAATGCTACATAATAAGATCTCGTTTTACAAATCATCAACTTTCACACTCCACGCCTGAGTTCCAGACATGAAACGACATTTTACTGTGATCTTGGTAGAACAAATAACAATCTCAAAGCACCTGTGTCAATAATTTGTAACAATTTCAATTCAATTTGTGATATGTGCGATATTATTGATAGTTATATTTTGAAATGTATTCTCACTAGAACGTTTAAACTGTGATTTTTTTTCTTGTGATATTACTATTTTTTGTCTTCTTGTTTTAGATTATTTAGTTAGTACCCTGTTTTGTATACTTTTATCAACACCTTTGTACATTTCCAGTAATTGGGTGTATTCCTGTTGGAAATAAAGTGCTATCTATCTATCTATCTATCTAATATATTTCAGTGAATGATCTTATACTTCACGAATGAAAATGTCGTATTTCTCGATAGGGTCAATGGTTTTTCTCTCTCTCAAAGCTCGATCTAGTGGAGAATAAAAATAACATCACGCATCTTTGATGATATCCAACGAAAATCACTGGATTACTTTGGTCGCAACTCTCGGTTGATTGCAGGTGAACCACCCGTTCAATTTTCCTCCTCCCTCGCGCAACATGAACAGTGTGCAGCAATACGGTCCCCACCACCATCCCCCTCCCCATCAGCAAAGACAGAAAATCGGAAGACAGCTGCAGCATCAGCAGTCGAGCGAAGATCGCGAATCGAGAGACGAATACGACGGTCTGATGACGCTCAGAGAGAAACAGTGGCTGTTGAATATACAGATGTTGCAGCTCAACACGGGCACGCCATATTTCGATGATTATTACTATACGGTGAGTCAGTCACGACATTCTTTTTTTCTTTCGAGGAACTTTGCTGGGAGAGGGGTATCAGAGGTATTGGAAACGATCTTACTAAATTATATCTTGAAAATAGATCTGATGAAGCTGAAATGAATAATTGTGAATCGAACACACTATACTGGGTGGCTCAATGAAAACTTAACAAGGCCGGTTTGACATAGTTATCGTTCTCAGAGAAAAAAAAAACGCTAGAACCAGTCGATTTTTATTTCGAGTGGGAAATATTTTGCGCATCTTTTCAACTTTCTCACTTCAAACCCCTCGGAATCGAATCTCAAATGGGATAAGAGGTCAGGTGATACATCATTTTGAAGGTAATCGAAAAAACTCTTACCAACGCTTCGTTGTTTTTGGAATTTCATGCAGTAGTTCTCGAGAAAACACGTTCATGAAAATAATCGGCTAGTGATGGAAAGTAACGCGTTTTTCCCCTTTCATCACTATTTCTCATCATTTTGTAGTTAGAACGATGTTCATCTAAGAAGTGCCTTATGTGTGTGTTTTTTTTAAATCCTGTCCTTTCCAACATTACATAAAGAATCATTTATTTTAATGTCAGTTCCTTGATCTCTCAGTAAAATGCATACTTTGTTTCGTTTTCATTGGGCCACCCTGTATCATTGTCTTCGTCTGTCTTAACTTTGATTTCTTGAATAGCAACTCATATTTTTCATAAAATTTCAAAATTGTACTCGAAAATTAAAAATTAAACTTAACAAATCCTTATGAATTAGATACAGGTAAACAATCAATTTTTCACTATTTCTCATTTTGTAATTAGAACGATGTTCATCTGAGAAGTGCCTTATGTATTTTTTTGAATCCTGTCCTATCCATCATCACATAAAGAATCATTTATTATAATCTCAGTTCCTTGATCTCTCAATAAAATGCATACCTTGCTTCGTTTTCTTTGGGCCACCCTGTATATAAACGAAGAAATACTTTTCTTTCAGTTTCTTTTGGTTAATGGTTATTGCTGATTATTCTCGATATTTCAATTTCGAATTTATTGTATTGTTATTGCAGGCTCAATAAATAAAATATTTCTTGTGAAACAAAAAATTATCAGAAATTCGTTTATTCAAGTACAACATCTTCAGTATCCCTCTTGAAGACAATTCAGAGTCGATAATTTTCAGATATATTTCTCTATAGTGGTCTCCAATAATCTTCAAAAAATCAAGTCAAAAATTTTGTTTCTTTGCCTATATTTTCGATACCTTCACATGAAAACAAGGTAGCATTTTTCGATTTTCTTTCAGATATTCAAAGAGAGAAAAACCAATAGCAATAAAGAAAATATCAATGAGAAAAATATGCATCACCAGAGAAGGCAGCACCGTAACAGTGACAGACAAGAAAATCAGAATACTTTGACGCCCAGATTATACACGCCTCTACAATTCGAGAATTCTCTGGGAAAACTTCAGGTATGTTTTTCAAATTTTATTCGTTGTAATTGATTTTTTTTTATTAATATAATTATCTGTATATGTAAAATCACTGGACTTGCTGCGAATGTATATTGTACATGAAGTAGTCGATAAAAATCTGTTGTATTCTATTTTCAAAGTTTACCAATCATAATATGAGAGATTTCAGAAATGGTGTCTATTTCTATTCGAAAAATTTCGTTAGAAATGTACTGTCGGATATGTAGACGCTTTTCTCGACACATACATTTATGAAAATTTCTTATAATTCAGAGTCAACTCATGAATTCGCGGCCATCACGATATTTTTTCAGAAAATATCAGTGAAAGTCGTGTCCAAATGTTCATTCTGCTTGAGCCCTCAGGAGCCTTGTTCTATTTTCAGTGTGGATCTGTTACGGCTCCCAGGAAAATCATCGACATGGACATCGTGACGCCAGACAAAGACGGCGACGGTTCTCAAGTATCTCGAGACACGCGAAGAACTAAACAATTCCTTCTCGAACTGGAAGCTCTTTACGCTCTTCTTCTCAAGGCCGAAGATATAAATAATCCGATGTACATCGACAATGTGGAGAAGTTGAGAGAAATGAAGCAGAAGCAGAGGTATGAAGAGCTCGTGAAGAAATTGTAAGAGTATAAATTAAGCTCTTCGAAATGAATAGATCGTGTGGCTCAATCTGAAGGAATCTATTTGATTTCCTTTGAAATTATAGTACATCGTTTTTTCTCGTCATTTTGCATCGTATATTATACATGGAAACAGTTCCATTTGATTTTTTTATGCAAATAATAATAATAGTAATATGATTTTCGACATTAATATAAAATAATTAAAACTGATCCAAGTTGAAGATATTTTTTTATCTATTTTCATATGACATGGTGGGATTCATGTACTATTACTATAGACTTTGTCTAGAAGTTATTTCGTTGACTAATGAAGTCGATATTCCATTTCAATTCAATTGTTTATACTGTCTGTAGGACGTTGTGTATTCATTTTTTAGATTTTCTGGGTATCAGGAGATTGAATTTCAAGCACAGTGGCATTTTGTGGCATATACAAATCTGTCCCAACTAAAAATATATTGAAATAGTTATTATATATAAAAAGCAATTGTCTATGTTCAACTACTAATTCTGCTGATCTAAATTCAATATTGATATGAAATTTTTTAATTTACCATCTATTTTTCGTAGACTCAGAGAATTGGATCTGGCCCCGACACCTGAACAAAAACAGGAGGTTCTAAGACTTTTCAAATTAGAAAGCGAGCCGATCATCGAGAATCAGTACGATTATATTGTGCGAATCGTTCAGGGATTGTTCCAAGAAGAAAAATTCAGCAGTTTTCTCAATATCAGGAAAGGGAAGGTGGGATATATTTTTAATATCAACTGTGACCGGATCGGAAATAATTGTTTCTCCGATTGACGTGAAATACTAATTTTGCTGCGAAATAATACTTTTCCTATTTGATATTCTGACAATGAATAATATAGTTTTTTATTCAATTTATCACAACAGGACATCAAGAGATTTTAGGAATAGTCAATTGTAATGGTAAAAAATATTCGAACAATCGGCGAAAAAATTACTCAACCTAATTTGCTGCTACTATTTCGTAACGAATAATGATACTGTCTTCCAGATGCTGATTTTGAGACTTTTGAAGCATTTAACAATGGACATGTTTCCCTCTCAGCTGACGGCGTTGTGGAATAAAACTCTGCTGAGTTTACCGATGGTGGGTAGGCGAGATACAGCAGGCGATAATATTTTACCGAAGTTTTATCCATTCTTCAAACGGTAAATTCAGATTCATCAACATTCAGTGGAATTAGTCACTCATTTTATTGTTTTAGATTCGTTCAAACGAGGAATATGTCCGATATACTAGAGATTCTGAGTGGACTGGTGGAAGTTGTTAGACAAGAAAACAACAGAAGTACTCCTTTGAGTCACTTGGGAAAATCTCCATTGTATTTCGTATTATTGAACAAGGTGAGTCGAAGACTATTTTGGATTTATTGGCAAAAATATGCAAACAAATTTGGCTTGTTTGAATGTTTTTGCATCAGTTTCAGCGAAGTAAATAAAACAATCATCTGATCTGTATTTGAAGAAAGAGTTGTATTTGGAAAGAACATCTTTTCGAACTGATTTAAAACTTCATCAATATCTATTTCACTAAACTCGAGGAACGAACATTTATTTGTTTTTTCTTTTCAGTTTGGAGTTTCAGTGTTAGTATCAGTACTAATACGGGTCGAGCATTTGATAACGACTGAGTCGGTGTCCGAAAAACAGATGACCACTTGGTCAGCATTCCTGTTTCATTGGGCCCAACAGGCGGAATTGGTCAGCAAGGTGGCAACGCCTATTGAATTTGTACCCTCTCAGGTATTCTCCAAACATTTCGATCGTTTCGAGAATTTCAAAGCTGAGAAACGGTCAGTGCTAGAAAATTATTTCGTGGATACTAATTCTAATGTTTGAACTATTCGTATATATATAGTCTTTTCGAGTAGAGATGGATTCAAACAGATTTTATTTTTCTTATTTGTAAAATATTGAGTCTAACTTATTATTTTTTGTATTGAAATGTTGAATTTTAAAGCGATATCAATGTTGAGAAAGCAAAGGTTGGGCTGTAATTCTGACTGTTTTATATCTGAAAATGTCTCAAACTAATGATAATTATCAACAATTCCTGCCTATTGATACACTGATAATTTCCCCGATTCAGAAAATTATGTTCTACTTATAATTTGTTGATGATTTTTTTTAAATTTGTGAAATTTGTGAAACGTTGCCTTGTGTCAACGTCCAGTTATTTTCATGTTATTCGAGAGAAAGGTCCATCATGTGACCTAGGTGGACACTAGAAATACGTATTTTATTCAGTTATTTTAGAATTAACATAATTCATAGGTAGAAAAAGAAAATCATGACTAAAAACAAAATTGTTTGTTACAGTTTTTTTATTGTTCAGAATAGATTCTTTTTAATAATTTTTCGAATTTATCTGAAATTTTTGTATTGTTTGTGTTGTTACTTTCTTGTTTATAATGTTGAATTACGAAGATTCGTGAATATGATTTTCGAAGTAATAATGTTATTATTAAAATCCGGTCTCTTCGAATGGATATTATACGATGCAAAGTACATATGTTTCCCGATTGCATTGCAAATAATTGACACAAATGTTATGTATCCTCTTATTCCTTAGTTTTTATTTGAAGATATCGAAATATGTTTGAAAGATATCATTATGTTATGGTCAGAGCTTTTTTATATAGCTAGCTTGCAGATATGAAATACATTAATTGGCCCTTGAAATGTCTTTTTTTATTGAACTACTAATGAGGTTAAAGAATGTGAATATCGTCTACAACCCATAACATTATGACAATTTTTTTATGGATGAAACTGGAAATGCCTATAACTATTTTCAATAACTTTGTGCATAGGTACCTACATTCTAATTCTCAGAACTCGTATTCTTTATATTCTTTTTACCAGGAAATTAAAACAAAAATACGATGTTTTCGTAGATGACTCGTTTGTTTTCAAATATTTATATTTTAATACTGTTTCAACATATACAGTGCACGAGTTTCTTAACTGTATAAAACTAAAGCTTCATGTAAATACAGAAAGGCATGTAATATAATTGATACACAGGGCATTTTCTGAAAGTGTCAATGATTAAAGAGAAAACTGAGCTAAAACACTTCTCAATAAATTAAGAAAAATATACAAACATAATCACATTTTCGATACAAAATTAAACATGATTATAATTACATAAAAATATATATTCTTAAGTGAGTAGCAAAAAATCTGAGATCAGCCAAACATGAATCATAAAATGAATACTCCACTACAAATCAAATATGTACTACTAGATTATACCAAGTGTTGACATTGAAAGGTACCTCCATATTAACGAAACTGGTGTAAAAATTGTAAAATTCCTAAAAATAATAGAAAACCAGCAATAGACTGAAATACACAAAAAAACAGATGAAAATATTTTTCGATATATACCTATTTCAGGAAATTCTCTAGGGTTCGCGCTTGAATAATATGATCAGCATTATTGATTGCCAATAATTCAGCAATTATTTGAAACAATATTCAAGATGGGTTCACATATTTGAAGATAATGAATGGTCAGATTTCGATTGTATTATTGTTTCGAAAAATACTTTCGGATTTCTTACATGCGACTCTACTAATTTTTGTGTTTTCTATTGATTGAAAATAAGGTACTAAAACTGTTATGCATAATCGAGAGATCAAAATAAATGAACTCATACTTCTATGGCATATATGAATAATCATATAACACAACATGGGACAGTCAGGAGCAGTGCTTTTTCTATACTGCTGTCAAATAAAAATATTTTTTGTTGTGTTCTCAAAATGTATCTCATGATTCCTGCTCTGAAACACTCGAATGATTCCGAAGTGAAGCCGATAAAATAGAGATATGATAAGATTTGCCAACTTCTGTAGATGAGACACTGTGTTTTTTGCTGATTCACTCAAATTTTAGTAGTAGTGGAAAGGAAACAACGAATTCGATTGATTTGATCTCTCGTTGTAGCTGATACTGAAACACTATGACGATATCTCAAGAAATCTATCTTACATACTCAAAGCAATCTAGATATTGTTCCTGTTTTGCCCGTTTTTATTTTATTAATATCTCTACCAAAAACAAATCTACTCATTGGTGTTTTTCATTAGAAATTTGAACAAGGCAATATACCAGATAGTCCTAGGGATTAAGTTTGTATAGTTCAATGGACAGAGCAGTATAAGAGCTCACATTTTTATCTTATCAACACGTTAATAACACTACAAACACTGATTGAAAATCGTTTCAAATCATCGATTTACAAAAATCTACCGTTAACCACTAAGCTATCACAAATGTCGAAAACGTATTATTGAGAATATCTAATACAAAGTATCGTTGAAATCAACTTAGGCCCAACTTATTGAACACCAAAGAGCACCACGCTACTCTGGGAGCATAAAACTGAACAACCTAATGATAAATTAAACGCCTATTAAAAATATTTTCTTTGATATATTAAAGACTAGGTGAGTGTTGTTATATTAGCAGTGTTCATTTCTTCAAAGTGGAGTTTAAAACCTGAAAAAAAACATTACAATTTAATATATCGCACATTGAGCTGAGGTGTTCTTCTGAATCATACAGGGTGAGTTAGCTAAGATTACAGAGATTCATTTTTAAGGAAACCAAAAATATTCGTGTATTAATTCATATCTACGTTGCATATGCTTGCACCGAGTCGAGAAGGTATTGATTTGCTCACACCAAATTATTCATGTAATTGTATGAGTTTAAATGCTACAGTAGTTTGAAATGTATGTAGTACATTTGTGAATGAAATTAGATACAATGAAAACTGTCCGTGATTTATTAGAAGAGGTGGTATATTCATTTTCAATTGATTTTTTGGAAGTTTCTCTCGTTTCTGAAAAAATTTCATTGATAAAACAATACACCAAATTGAACACTTGACAAAAATAATTCCATACATTCATTCCCGGAATAACTGAAAAAAATCAAACGTGTTGGTGACAATACTAAAAATATTTACCTCTATACCTATATACCTCTGCCAGTAAGAATATAAAAACATAAGTACAATATAAAGAGAAGATATAAATTGACAAGTTGAAATTAGCTGTACATATCTGAACAGATCGTAAATCTGATCTTACTACAAAATCCCAGAAAAATCAAAATTGAATTTATAACATTAGGATTTCATTTTGTATGAAATGGTAACACAATAATAATAATTCATTCAAGTTCAATGAGAACGCAGTATGTTGAATAAACCAAGATGAAAAATATGAATGCAGCCAACTTACCATAAATATTGACTAGTTCATTTCGAAAATATATTTTCGCCGCATTTCTACAGGGGGGTCTCTTTTCGCCAGTGAAAACTGTTGGTTTTTGACGCTGGATTCGCCCCGGAAGCGGATTTGCGCAAATTCGCAGCAGCACTATCCAACCCGTTTTTCACGTTAGCAACCAAACGCAGTGCAGGATTCGTCACTATCCCGTTCCTTTTAGATTTTTGATTGCTGAAAAAAAAATAATCATAAAAAAAATATAATAAGTGAGTGAGTGAATATTTATAACAGTTTACCCAACAGAATAAAATCTATCAATCTCGTCACTAAATTCAAGATTGAACTGAAGAAATATTTTCTATCAATTCAACTCACTCCCTTATATTGACTAATTCTGATTCAACTGTTCATCTTCAATTTGACCTGTTCTTTTTTTTCATTCTCTTATTAATTTCGTGAGATGAAGCTCGCTTGAAACTCACCTGGATTTGGAGCTGGGATTCTCCGAAGATTGCTCGGACTTTTTGTCTTTGCTGAAGGGCGAACTGCTGGAATTGCCCAAGATGATCCTCATATGGGTATCTCGAGCGAAATGAGTATCTGGTGCTTTCGCGAAATTATTGTGCCTGAGAACTGGTTGATAGATATTCATTGCCCCTGGAAGTACGAGACACAAACTATAATCACCTGATAGAAATCACACACGTTATGAAGTGAATACGCGTGGAAAAGATTGCGAGTCAGAGTACGACACGTATGAGCAGAGCATGAGGATGACCTCGGTGTTGCCATACGTCCGGTAATTACCGGGATCTACGAAATCAAATTTTCTCATGGTTTTTCATGAATTGATTTCGAAGTGTTTTCTTTTTACTCTCATCGAATTCTTCATGGTCCCGTCACAGAATGTATACAGGGTATCTTCTGGTTCAGCATGAGATAGATGAGAGATGGTGAGGGCACTGTACTATGATCGAGTGTCGAAAAACTAAGAGTCGTCTTACAACACGAATCGTTATGGTCGATTTCCAACAGACTGCACTGAAATTAATAGAGTTCGGGTCGCCACTGGACTTTGAACATTCTGATATTGCACACACACAATCAACGAAACCTAAACTCAAGAAAAGTCATTAAAAGTCGTCCCATTTGATTTCAACATCCTAGTCTTATAAAGAATGAAAGACAAGAATAATCGACTAACATATTTCAAATTTGTATTTGCAAAAACTACTACCTTTCTATGAACGAATATTGAAGAAGGAATCTGTCGTAAACATCTGATATCGATAAGACATCTTCAGTTGGCTATCGAGGATTGAGAAATGAAAAAATACTCACCGAATATATTCGGCGCATCGTTTACTGGGCTCAGAGGAGGAGAAGCGTAAATCGGACTCTGAGGTTCGCTTTGCAGAGGAGACAGAAGCTTACTAAGCGGTCTAGTTTTCCCACCTCGACTACATTGTTGGAGCTGTTGCGTGAAAGACATTGGCTGTGAAAATAGAGAGATCTTTTTTTTAATTGACGTGGGACAAATACACAGGAAGCTATATTTTTCGACAACTAGTTTCGACCACTATTCACTACATACGGTACTTGTTATCAAGTTGAAAATAAAGTACAAGCCCCGAGTACCCACCTGAGTATTCTGAATGGGTTCCCGTTGGCGGTCGCCGTGCCTGCTAGATTGACTGGAACCGGTCAGATTCGAGCTGGATTTCGAGTTCGAGCTGTGGTTTCCCAAAGACACCATGGATCTTCGCTGCTGGTCTGTCCAATCGCCACCACCTCCGGGAGGGTATAAAATGGCGCAAGAAGGCTTGGTTTCCGCAGTAGAGGCTATATCCAACGAACGATTTGTTTGAAATTGATAAACTTTTGATATACGTTAAATATCTTTGAAATCATCAAGGTAAGGTTATTAAATGTAGATATAAACTAGATTATTTAATTTTTCTCAGCTGTTTTGTGTTACTCTCATTGTTTTATAATTATAATTATTATCATTATTATTTTCAATATTCAACTTATATTCACTATTTTCTTGTAACTATTATTATTTTCACTATGACTTTTCCTCTTATTTGTTCTAATATTGAATTGATCTGTTTAGGGATATATTCTGGGCAATAGAAATGTCCTTCTACCTGGTTAAGTTGAAAAACAGCCTAGGCTGAACTTCGCCCTACATCTATGCATTATCAAACACCCTCAATCTTGATGCAATTTGTAGTTTGTAATTTGTAATCGATGAATAAAGACCATTATTATTATTATTATAATTATTATTATTATTTTCAGTGTCAAAACCAACTGCAGGTTGAAAAAATTTTCCGAAGAAATGTGTTTTAAGTGTGTTGAGAACGGGGGCAGATTCGTTCCCGAATCGTCCACCAAGATAAGTAGAGGTTTTATTCTTATCTAATATATTTGTATTTCCAAATTTTTTCAAAAACAAGGTGTCACTGACAAATAGAGAATTTCTCTTTTAGGTATCTAAAGGTTCAATTTCAAGCGCAGTGACATTTTGGGGCAGATCACAAATCTGTCCTTACTACAAATATATTGTAATAATTTTTAATAACTTCCACTCTATTTTTTAGAAACGAGGAGAGAAAATCCCACGAAAAGCTGAAAAACTGTATGACATTATTATCAAGTCATCTTCAATAATGTACGCCCTGATGATGATCTAACAGTCGACAACGCTTCGCTACGATTATTAATCAAAAATTCGGGCGCGCAGTACAAATCTCTCTCTTCGATAGAAAAAAATCTCTTACCCGACGTAATCGAATTCGCGCTGCTACTAGTATGCGCCACTTTGTGCGACCTCGCGTTATACTCCTCCAACAGCCTGACCACCCCTCGGTGCCCCGATTTGGCGGCCACCCTGAGGGCGTTTCTGCCGCAGGCGTCAGAGTGGTTCGGGTCGGCTCCGTGTGCCAGCAGCGCCACCACGCACAGTTCGTGGCCTTCCTGAGCTGCGATGCCTGGACAGAAGAGAAAATTTCGAAATTTTACCAAAAACATTTCGAATCTTGAAATGAACAAAAAAATATGTGCATTCGATAGAAAGCAGTTTTCATTTATGGTACATTCAATTTCATCAATGAGAAGCACATCGTGTAGTGTATACACGGTGTTGATTAATTGAGTGCCGATAATACAGAATGTGTGAATTTTCGGGTGATTTCAAGGAGAATAGCTCATATCAACGTATGTCCTGAACCTCTAAGGGCCGGTTGCATAAAGGTTCATCAAGTATTTAACGTCATATTGAATATTTGACGTAACGTTATTTATGGAACTCGGTTGCATGATGAACATTGATCATATACTTGATGGTATGTTAACTTAATCACCTAATTAACTTATGAAAATGCCCGATTGAGTAAAAAAGCAGTTGCGCAAAAGCCAATCAACTTTAAACGTCACATCAAATCGCCTTAATCCTGGCATTAACTTAATCAGTGCTAGATGACTGATTATGTATCCCGTTTTTTTTTCAAAGATATGGTATCGGACTGTTCGCATTCTATTATATTCTTATATCTGTGAAGGAATGAATTGGATATATGAGTTCCAATCGAAAGATAGGTACCAAATTTTAGATACCATGGTAAACTATACGAATTTTTTAACAATCTCCAGCAGTGTTGTTTTTTCTGATTCCGTATAGTTTGCCCCCCGTTTTTTCTTCAAGCTATCCATATCAATATCCATACTGCCACAGATCTGTGAAACTGCTTCGCCAAATCAAATAATAAAACCTAACCTATAAATGCGCAGAGCATCATCATTTACAAGCACGGAACGTGTGGATTCAGCAAATTAGCCCTGTTGCCACGCATTTTTCGTCGTCAGTTAATGGAACGATAATCATAACATACGAGAGTTTTATGCAACGCAAATTGGATTTAACGTAACATCACCGCTAATGTGGCATCAGATAATCACATGATTAATTTTTCTTTATGCAACCGACCCTAAGGTTGTTGAAATTTCGAGAGTAAAATGAGTTTTTTATCATTATTTTATTTTCACACATTTTTTATCTACTTACGCGAGCATCACTGGTGAAAGTACATAATTTAGTACGAAAGTAAGTCTGGAAACCAAATTCGCTCCAAAATAATGGGGATTTCAAAAATAATTTTGATTTTTAGAAAAATCAGTGGCATTTTTTTTTTCAAAAATTTTCAGTTCGAACCTCGTACGGGCGTCACTGGTGAAAATTTAAAAAAAAAATACGACAAAAAATGCTCCTTGATGATGAAAATTCCATGAAAATATGTGAGAGTGACAAAAAATTATGATAAAAGACTTCTTTGTAAATAATGTTATTGATTGATTGTCCTTAGTAGCCTTATTACTCCTAGACAACATAATACATTTTCTTCTTCTCTTTTTGCTCTTTTCATTAAATTTATTTAATGCATTTAATTCAATTATATCACGAGAATACATGTCAATTTTGGGAAGGGTGGAAGATAGCTTATGGCTAACCCTCTTTCACTTTGTGTGTAAAATTAATTTTTTTCATGCACAATTAACGTTATTATTATTTTCTCCTTAAAATCAATGAGGATTAACAAACCTGCATCATCGGCACTCAATTAATTAACATTCCGTATGTTCTGACATTTAGAAATTCGACAATATAAGTGAGAGTTTCCTGCAAAACATCGAATTTCATCATGAATACGATTTTCTGACTGATTTTCTATAAATGTTACAGTGTATTTGTGGTCGTGGAAAAAGTATACTACACAACTCGATTCGTACGATTTTGCTGGCAATGCCAGTTACCTAGTGCGGTAGCTCCCTGATTGCAAGTGTGATCGGGCGAAGCGCCATGTTCCAGAAGCATCTTGACTATCTCGTTGTGGCCCTGCCAACTGGCCGAATGCAGTGCCGTCCTGTTTTCTAAATCGCACGCGTCCACTTGGGCGTTGCCGTAGGTCAGCAGCAGCGCCACCATTTCCGCGTGGCCTTGCCAAGACGACACGTGCAACGGAGTACGGCCCTGGAGACGAATTTTTTTGTTTGTTATTTTCATCACGAGAAACACGTTCGTGGAAGGAAATATTACGTATTACTGTTTATCATTACGCAGTTCGCACTTTACGGGAAGAAAATATAGATATTAATAAAGTGGAACATGATAAAAAAAAACGCCATCAAGAATACACATTGAAATACTGTTAGTGGTGACAGTTTTGAGGATTCATTTCATTCAATGAGTGTGAAATTACAATACAATGAATTATCAAGATTATCATGAGTTTATAAATGATTGAGGAAAAATTTAATTACGAAAATATGGATTATTATGGCAAATTTCCATGGTATTATTCCTTTGCATGAGAATATGTTTCTTGAATTCAATTTTGAATTGTATAATGTACATAGAATGTTCAAATCATAAGGTAATTCATTGAATTTCTACATAATAATAATCTTTATTATCCCCAAGAATCATGATATACATTTTGAAAACAAGAAACTGGCAACATAACATAATATGCAGCAAAATATGGTCAACTAAATCGATATCCAGATTCACAGAAGAATGATGACAGGAAAATACTTGAGACAATTGAATATTTTGTTACTTCTATCTTGAATTTTTTTACACTTATTCCTTTGTAATAAATACACTTTTTACCAACATCAGATTGAATTTTGATGGAAGAAAACTATCTGCTCATCTTGTTGAATGTGAATGTTTGATATTATTGATTTCAAAATTCACCGCTGGCTGACACGATGCTCCTCAATTATTATAGGTTTCCCTTTCGTGTTGTCAACAAATAAAAAAAATGGAAGGTATATAACTGTGTTTCACAGGATGAATGAAAGTTAGATAATATTTTGAATTTGCCTAATGATTCTTTTGGTTTATACAGGTTTGATATTGGTTCCAAATGATCTATATAATCTCATTTCGAAGAATTCTAAGTGGTTTGATAATTGATGATCTATCTGTTTGAGTGCACAAAGAGTGATAGAATATTGAAATTTAGAATAAATCGAAGAAAAATATAAGTGTTTCAGATATTTTGAGGAAATTTCATGCTTAATTCTGTGAATAACTCCAAATTATTGCCAATATTTTTTCTAATTGATTCAATATGTTTCAACTATGATAAATTTCAATTGCAAAAATATACAAAAATAATTATTAGAACAGATATTTGTTCCAATTAACGAATTCTATTATTTTTCCTGAAAGTATTATAATGAAATCACCATCTGAAATCTCGATTTCAGATGGGCACCATCCACAACTGACCTCTAAGTCTCTGGTTTCAACATCAGCCGCATTCTGTAGAAAATACTTCGACATTGCTATTCGATTGTCGAGCGCAAGCACATACAAAGTGCTCCGTCCATCGGCATCTTTCGAATTAATATCAGCACCTTGAGACACCAAAATTTGTACAATATCGTAGTGACCTTCCAAAGCAGCCAACCTAAAAATTATAAAAATAGATATTCAGAAGATAATGAAGAATATTTGAACAATAATTTATGCCAACTCATCATTTGTATTGTGGAAATAAATACCTCAACGCAGTCTTTCCATCGTGAGGCCTTTGATCTATAGGTGCATTATACTTTTCTATGAACAAAGTGACTAAAGCCGTGTGACCTCCTTGGGCGGCCAGAGCCAATGGGGCTTTCCCCTCATTATCAGTCTCATCTATTCTCGCTCCTGCTTCCAATAAAGCTTCACAGACATCTTGATGCCCTGAAAGTCCATTTGAAATGCACTTCCAAGGAACAAAATCATTTTGAATACACAAAAAATCAATGTCAAGCCGCTGCAAGTGATAAAAACTCCCTCATCGTTGATTGAAAGTGGCGCAGTCGGTAGAACACTATTGAACGGAAAAGTATTCTGGAGATGATATAGAAATGTTGATTATGTAGGGCGAAGGCAAGAGAAAATCCTTTTCATCAGAAAATCCTTTTGGAGTAGAACAGAAATGTTAAAACTCAGGAGACAATTTCAAATAGTACTCGCTACAAGATTTATTGATTTCATCCAACGTTGCTTGATTTTGTATGAGGAAGTTAAAGAGTTTGAATATCATTAATGAAAAGATGAATTTTTCCAATTGATAATCAGCAATTTCAGAAATCTTAACATACCTTCAAAAGCTGAATAATGAAGTGGTGTCCATCCTGAGTTATCTCGGTGCTGTTCATCTAGTCCTCTGTCTAAAAGCTGTCTCACTACTTCAACGCACCCTAAAAACAAACAATCAATAAAAATTATCGAATACCTAGCGGACTCTAGTTGAACAGGGATGTGACTGATATCATCGCATGGTGTGATTTGTTTTGGAACAAGCAACAACTGTAAACAACTGTCTGTGTGCGTAATCGTACTGTGATATGAAAAAAATATACATACCTTGCGCGGCAGCAACAGACAAGACTGTCCGACCTTCGGAATCCATGGTATCGATGCAGCAACCCCAGAACAGTAGCAGGGCCACCACAGGGGCGTGACCCATGCTGGCGGCCGCCCACAGCGGGCTTCTGCCGCCCCTATCGCAATGGTCGACGTCCGCCTCGTTTTCCAAAAGCATTTCGCAAACGTCCCTGGGAACAACGAAAAATTCATTGAACGAGAGTGTTTCACAATCACAGTAGAAAAACTGAGAGTATCATAGTAAAATACTAGCTAATTCGAGAGGTCAATGTTCCGATGGTGAATATTCATGTTCTAGAGAGGGAAACGTTCAATTTGTGGTTGGAACTGTCTTCGCTTTTGGACAGTAACAAACATTGTTTCGTCATCATTATTATTTATTCATTTATAAAGAATTAGTTATCAAACAACCCTCGCAGTTTGGTAATAATGAAATATTTCAGTATCGAATGTTGTGTTTTTTCGGGATTTATCACGTATGGTAAAAAATGAAGTGAAGAACCATCTTGCCCCACCTATACCAGAACGGATAGAATCGATTCGCATCGCATATAGTTCGGACCCTGGTAGTTAGGGCCCAACTCTTGAAGAAGAGGAAGATTTTCTTTATCTTCATTTTCTTTCGCTTTATTCGATTTCGATATTTTTCTTTATACAGTCCATATTTGGTTCATTCAAACATTTTCTTTCATTTCAATCTCCATTAATTTGATTCTTGAACATGCCTCAAGAGTGAAACAGATAGAAAGAAAGAATTGAGTCCGTTGTTCTGGATGTTTTCATTGGTCTGCAACAATAATTCCAAAGCGATAACTGTCAGTGAGTTATTCGAGGAGGTGTTATATTAATTTTTCCGGCTTTTGTGTGGAATTTTCTCTCCTCGTTTTTGAAAGAATAAAATAGAAGTTATTACAATTATTTTAATATATTTGTAGTAAGGACAGATTTTGTGATTTGCCCCAAAATGTCACTGCGTTTGAAATTAAACCTTCAGATAACTAAAAGACGAATTAATTATTTGTTAGGTTTTCAAAAAATTAGGGAATACAAATGTATTTTAATAACAAATTAAAAAAAAAATCCAAAAAAATTTCGAGGCTGAAGTAATCGAGTTGTGTTGAAAAAGGGAGCAGATTCGTTCCCGAAACGTCCACTAAGATAAGTAGAAGTTTTGTTTTTATTGAAAATATATTTGTATTTCCAAATTTTCAAAAAAAATGAGGTGTCACTGACAAATAGAGAATTTCTCTTTTAGGTATCTAAGGGGTAATATAATTTATTTTGTGGCAGATCACAAATCAGTTTCTAATGCAAATATATTAAAATAATAATAAACGAGGAGAGAAAATCCCACACAACGTGAGGATTCCAACAAATTCTGAATCGGTAATAGAAATAAATATAAATAAATGTATATACGTGCATGTAAATCAATAATTGATTATATATTGAACGCTACAGTTAAAAAACTAAAATGAGAAAAAAAAAGGAGAAGTTTACAATCTATTGATGATACATTCCAAAATATATTCGAGAGTGCTCACATTGATATCACATACATCACAGATCAAATTATAATTAGAACACATTAACGACACTGGTGCCCTGCGCATTACGTTTGTTCGAATATTCTCACAATAAAAGGTCGTCTCACTTCTAGAATTAAGGCGAGGAATATGAAAGTTGATTTTTTGTAAAAGTGAACGCAGGAAATACTATTGTGCAGTAAATTGTAGAGAAATGATATTGTACCAAAGTACGACGAGTGTGCAAAGAAATTACATCGAATCGATTCAGAAGGATTGAATGATCGATCCCTCTTTGGGGATACGTTCCTGTTTGTTTGAATAGCAGGTATTTCAAGAATTTTCTTTGAACAGCTTCCAAAGAATTATTTTCAGAATCGTATAATGCATAATCGTAATGCCCCATATTCGAGTTTGGATCTCACATATGCATAGAAAACTGTGAGAATTGTCCCAACATTGTGAGAAACTCCCTAGTACTTCTCATAATGAAGCCCATCATCCTATTTGCTGAAGATATAATTTCCTCAATTTGCAGAGAAAATGTGAATTCACAATCGAACTCAATCCCAAGGTATTTTATCTCCCTGACCCTATTGATGATACTATTATCTATTTCCTCTATAATCTCTTTCCTTCTTGAGAATGACATAATGGAACATTTTGAAATATTCAATTGTAAATGATGTCTCCACCAATCGAATACTGAATCTGCATCTTTTTGTAAATTTCGAACAGGTAATTTTTTTTGCTAAATCATCGATAAAGTAATATGGCGCCCGACGCGGGCGCCATATTATGATGATGATGATTATACACTTATACAGGGTGGTGGTGAATCGTTACCTGTGCCCCTCGAAGGCGGCCACCAGCAGCGGCGTCATCCCCTCCTGGTCCTCGTGGTCGACGGCGGCGCCGCGCTCGAGCAGCGTCGCGACGACGCCGGCGCCGGGCGCGCGCGGCGCGCACAGCGCCGCCACCGAGAGCGCCGTGCGGCCGTCGGCGTCGGCGCGGTCGACGCCGGCGCCGCCGTCCAGCAGCCGCTCGACGACGTCGGCGTGGCCCATGTAGGCGGCCGCTATCAGCGCCGTGCGACCCTCGTGGTCGGTGAGGTCGACGCCGGCGCCGTGGCGCAGCAGCACCTTGACGATCTCCTCGTGGCCGGACCAGGCGGCGGCGCGCAGCGCCGTGCGGTTCTCGGCGTCGACGCTGTCCAGGAGGCAGCCGTGCCTCACCAGCAGCTCCACCACCTTCGATGACATTTTTTTAAAAAATTTTTTCATTGTTACATTTAAACTTTCGCGTATACGTACAGGATGCTTCGGGGAAAAGAAAGGTGACACCGTTGATCACTTATTATTCGTCTGATCGAGTTGATTTTTGTCTACGATGTAGAAAAATGTCTGAAAAATCGATTGGTGGGTCGATCTCATCTGTAAGTCTAACCGTTTCTGAGATATGACGCGCCAAAGTCAACTTTATGCTTTTTTCCGCCGAAATTAGCAGTTCCGATTCAAATTACCAAGTTACCTTCACGAATTGAGTTTTTTCGATTACAGATTCGTTATCTACGTATCCGAAATAGTCCTCGTGATTTTTTTCAGAATTTTCAAACAACTTTTAGAATTTTGGAAAAATCGACCATACGGATAGTCGGAAAAAATGTACATGGAATTTTCGACCATAAACGAAAATCTTTATTATCCGTCTGATCAAGTTGATTTTTGTCTACGATGTAGAAAAATGTCTGAAAAATCGATTGGTGGGTCGATCTCATCTGTAAGTCTAACCGTTTCTGAGATATGACGCGCCAAAGTCAACTTTTTGTTTTTTTCCGCCGAAATTAGCAGTTCCGATTCAAATTACCAAGTTACCTTCACGAATTGAGTTTTTTCGATCACAATTTCGTCATCTACGTATCAGAAATAGTCTATATGATTTTCGTGAGAATTTTAAAATAACTTTTAGAATTTTGGAAAAATCGACCATACGGATAGTCGATAGAAATGTACATGGAATCTTCGACCATAAACGAAAATTTTTATTATTCGTCTGATCAAGTTGATTTTTGTCTACGATGTAGAAAAATGTCTGAAAAATCGATTGGTGGATCGATCTCATCTGTAAGACTAACCGTTTCTGAGATATGGCGCGCCAAAGTCAACTTTGTGCTTTTTTCCGCCAAAATTAGCAATTCCGATTCAAATTACCAAGTTACCTTCACGAATTGAGTTTTTTCGATCACAATTTCGTCATCTACGTATCAGAAATAGTCTATATGATTTTCGTGAGAATTTTAAAATAACTTTTAGAATTTTGGAAAAATCGACCATACGGATAGTCGAAAGAAATGTACATGGAATCTTCGACCATAAACGAAAATTTTTATTATTCGTCTGATCAAGTTGATTTTTGTCTACGATGTAGAAAAATGTCTGAAAAATCGATTGGTGGATCGATCTCATCTGTAAGTCTAACCGTTTCGGAGATCAAAGCGCGTCAAAGTCAACTTTGTGCTTTTTTCCGCCGAAATTAGCAGTTCCGATTCAAATTACCAAGTTACCTTCACGAATTGAGTTTTTTCGATTACAGTTTCGTCATCTACGTATCAGAAGTAGTCTATATGATTTTTTCCAGAATTTTGAAATAACTTTTAGAATTTTGGAAAAATCGACCATGCGGATAGTCGGAAAAGATGTACATGGAATTTTCGACCATAAACGAAAATTTTTATTATTCGTCTGATCGAGTTGATTTTTGTCTATGCTGTAGAAAAATGTCTGAAAAATCGATTGGTGGATCGATCTCATCTGTAAGTCTAACCGTTTCTGGGATATGGCGCGCCAAAGTCAACTTTTTGTTTTTTTTCCGCCGAAATTAGCAGTTCCGATTCAAATTACCAAGTTACCTTCACGAATTGAGTTTTTTCGATTACAGTTTCGTCATCTACGTATCAGAAATAGTCTATGTGATTTTTGTGAGAATCTTAAAATAACTTTTAGAATTTTGGAAAAATCGACCATACGGATAGTCAAAAGAAATGTACATGGAACTTCGACCATAAACGAAAATTTTTATTATTCGTCTGATCAAGTTGATTTTTGTCTACGATGTAGAAAAATGTCTGAAAAATCGATTGGTGGATCGATCTCATCTGTAAGTCTAACCGTTTCTGAGATATGGCGCGCCAAAGTCAACTTTGTGCTTTTTTCGCCGAAATAAGCTTTTCCGATTGAAATTTCCAAGTTACCTTCACGAATTGAGTTTTTTCGATTACAGATTCGTTATCTACGTATCCGAAATAGTCCTCGTGATTTTTTTCGGAATTTTAAAATAACTTTTAGAATTTTGGAAAAATCGACCATACGGATAGTCGGAAAAAATGTACATGGAATTTTCGACCATAAACGAAAATCTTTATTATCCGTCTGATCAAGTTGATTTTTGTCTACGATGTAGAAAAATGTCTGAAAAATCGATTGGTGGATCGATCTCATCTGTAAGACTAACCGTTTCTGAGAAATGTCGCGCCAAAGTCAACTTTGTGCTTTTTTCCGCCGAAATTAGCAATTCCGATTCAAATTACCAAGTTACCTTCACGAATTGAGTTTTTTCGATCACAATTTCGTCATCTACGTATCAGAAATAGTCTATATGATTTTCGTGAGAATTTTAAAATAACTTTTAGAATTTTGGAAAAATCGACCATACGGATAGTCGGAAAAAATGTACATGGAATTTTCGACCATAAACAAAAATTTTTATTTTTCATCTGATCGAGCTGATTTTTCTCACTATAATAGAAAAATGTCTAAAAATCGATTGGTGTATCGATCTCATCTGTAAATCTGTTCATTAGATATGGATGACTGAAGTGAGAGTATGCTTTTTGATATTATCAAAATTATATTTGTATTACCAATTCTCTTCAAAAACAAGGTGTCACTGACAAATAGAGAATTCCTCTTTAAGGTATCTGAAGGTTCAATTTCAAGCGCAGTGACGAGGAGAGAAAATCCCACAAAAAGATGGAAAAATAAATTCAATTTTGTTACCTCCGTATGTCCGCCCCAAGCAGCTGCCCTAAGTGGCGTCCATCCATCAACATCAGCTTGATCAGCATCTGCTCCTGCTTCCAGAAGTACCTGATTTATAACAAAAAAAAAACATTAGGGTAATTTTCATACTTTTTCCTGGAATATCTCGAAAAATATAAGTTTGCCCACGTTTTCATTTCGAAATTCGGGTTCTTGAGGTCAAAATACGTTGTAAAAAAAAATTGAAAAAAACCCATCGCATGTGTTGAGGAATAGTTTGTTTGATTTTTGATTTGTATCACTTTGTATATTCATTAAATTTGTATACATCATTCTAATGATTTTGATTAATGTCAAAAACATGTTGTGATGGTTTCGATATACACAAGAAGAGTTCAGTTGTTAATAAAATATGAGATTCATTTTTCAGCTTTTGATGGGATTTTCTCTCCTCGTTTCTAAAAAATAGAGTAGAAGTTATAAAGAATTATTGCAATATATTTGTAGTAAGGACAGATTTAGGATCTGTCCCAAAATGCCACTGCGCTTGAAATTAAACCTTTAGATACCTTAAACATCGAAAAAAGTTTACGAAGAGAAAAATATTTCAATTGTGTTGAGAACGGGAGCAGATTCGTTCCCGAAACGTCCACCAAGATAAGTAGAGGTTTTATTCTTATTAAATATATTTGTATATCCAAATTTTTTCAAAAACAAGGTGTCACTGACCAATAGAGAATTTCTCTTTTAGGTACCTAAAGGTTTAATTTCAAGCGCAGTGACATTTTGGGACAGATCCTAAATCTGTCCTTACTACAAATATATTGCAATAATTTTTAATAACTTCTACTCTATTTTTTAGAAACGAGGAGAGAAAATCCCATCAAAAGCTGAAAAATGAATGTACCACCTCCTCGAAGAACTTACAGACAGTATTTAAAATATGAGATTGACGAGTTTTTTCTCCAACGAAATAAAGACAGAGATTTACAACCCCTGGTTTTCTCAAAAGTTGGAATGGACAAATAAAATAAAGAACAGAGTCCCAAACAGCATGATAAGTGCAAAATTACCTACATCACCCTACACTCACCCTAGGTATATTATATACTATTTCCTCGTTGGTATACTGAATGATACTCTTCGACGGTTGATAAACAAACCCAGTAAACGGTTTTTTTTTTCGTGAATATAAAAAAGGAAAACCGAATTTTTCCCTACCTTGACGACCTGAGCTTGGCCCAATCTGGCAGCCACATGTAGAGCAGCTTGGCCATGTAAATCGTGGACGTCGAACAGCGGCTCAGGACTCTGTTCGCTGGAGGTGCTAGCCAATGACATCTGTCACACAGACAAAAACTATTATCTCGCGGGAAAATACCGTTCAGAACGTGGTCTGAAAAAAATTGCAATGTGTGCACGATATTCCCAAAGATATAAATAGGCAAAGTGGAATGTTTAAATGACGGTGAATAATTTAAACATCGAATGAAATGACACATGCATTCCTGAGACTTTTCGGTGAAAAGAAACTACCGATTCCTGGTATCGAATACTAGGTGTACTCACTTTTTACGAGTAATCGAATAATGAGATGCGACTAACTGTTCGAACATTTGAAATGCATGCGATTTTGTGGGAAATAAAGCAATGATTAATTTCAATGTTGCATTTAATTGAATGCAAACAACTTCATGAGAGATATTTGCATAAAACGACTGTGATATCCGTACTCGATCTCTTATGTAATTGCGGCAAAGGCAAAGTTAATTAAAAATGAATGTCGAATGAATTGAAATATCATCAATATTCCATAAAATTCATATCGCTTTTCAAGAATAAGCTCGATGCAACTAAAGAATCAGCTATTTCAGTTAATGGATTCTCTGTTTATTTCGATAACTCAGTAAATAAGACGAATGCGATATAATTTAAGCTCCTCTATTAATTACGTCGATCATAGATAATTATCAAGAAAGATAATATGAAATAACTCATTTCAATTAAATAGCAGGCTGGAAAATGCATCGATATAATTTGCTATTATCTAATGGAAACAGTACAGAAAAAAATAAAGATAATGAAATATCCCTGATATCATTCTCAACACACTAAAAATGGATTACTCAGAATTTTATTCATGTCACCCGGTATATTTGGTGATGCAGTTGCTCAAGTAGTATTATTGATTCTAATCGAGATTTTTATATGTGAGGTATAACAGAATGAATCAAAACTTTTTCAATGAAGATCGAGACAAAATTCATGAATATATTAGATATTAATATTTTTTCTTTGGACAGAGTTGACCTAGAAGTTGACTGACAAATCAATCATATTATATGTGAAAAAAGTTGTAGTGGCCAACTAAAGTAATAATAATCCAAGAAACTTGCTTCGACTTATTCTTCGTCTATTATTCCTCAATAATTTATTAATCATCAGATCAATGCCAAAATTTTGTGGCGAAGATATAAGTTATGGATTATAAGAACTTTTAACATTTAACATTTATCATTTAAAAATCATTTGAGCTTTGTAAATACTGACGTTTCTTTTTATTAATTGAATAATAAATTCCAAACGCCGAAAGCATTAAAAAACTGGTTAGAGTAATAATACCCATGACAAAAATCCGCAAAAATCTTGAAAACACTGACAATATTCTCGTACAGTAAAAGATAACCTCAATACAGTTTCCAAGAAAAGCGGGAAGCAGAGGTGTCACTTGTCGACACTCCCGAAAAACATCATAGGCGAACATGCGCACATCTTATTTTCATTTATGGCCATTTAACAATAATTTCTTAAGTTGGAAGTTGGGCATCTTCTTAAATGATAAATGTTAAATGGAAAGTCTTGAATGGTTTCATAACATGAACAATTGTATTTCCATGTTCCATCTGCCTTAAATGTGAAGTCTTAAATGTTAAGTGGTAAATCTTAGGTGATAAATTTTTTCATAAAGCCACCATGAGTATTATGCTAGAGTCAATTCATATTCCAAGATAAACACAGTGACTCTGAAATTCATGCAAGTACTTTGATTTTTTTTCCAAAGTGAGACAGGATGTAGAGTGGGATGTATTCATATGTACCAAATGTGGCGAGATAATAATGCGACTATTGACCAATGATAACAAGCTGATTAGCGCATGTTAATGAACTTGATTATTTTATAATGGTTTATATTATTTCTGAACATCTGGCCTCACAGGTTTGCTATCGGAAGATATAATATTTCATTCGAGATGAACTTGATAGCGTTTAAACGTCGATAGAAAGTCGCATTACAGTGCATTTTCAATTTCCATTGTGTCAAATAACTGAACTTCACATTGGTCAGCAGATTTGTTAGTCAAATCGGTTTAAAACCGTAGGCTTCGAATGATTAATTATAAAGTCAAATTGCTCATGTTTACATCAAGTTATGATCATCAAAACATCAGAACAATCAAGTGAAAATTACACCTTCTTCTTTCTGTAAAGTCGATTGTATTATTTTATATGGAGTTGAGGTGTCTGCTACCTTTTTTGTACCATTTTCAAGCATCCAACATTGGAATGGAACGTTCTTGATGACTATACAGTGTGTTATTTAAGATGAAACCACTCCCGTATTTTGGAACATCTAGATTGGATTTTTGTCTTGGATTGTGTCTCTTGTATCCGTGAAAACAAATTTCAAAATGTTTTCGTAAATTCAAATATTGAAAAAACAGATATTTTCGCACTTCATGCTTTATTCTGAGATTTTTGCATCAGTATGAGCCTCGAATTATCTTCAGATAGCTTCCTAGAATGGGAGGAAATTGAAACTATCAGTAGAGTGGAAATTTAACAGACAAATAATTTGGGTTTCTCCAAATTTTTCAACTGTGTTAGAAAAATACATTACAATTACAATTGTACAATGTAAGTACAAAATCAACAAATAATCGAGGTACCATGTTCAATTTTGAATCATGAATACAAATTAATTGATTATAAAAAAATCGTAAGGTGAGCAAATTTTTAGTTACCTGGCTCTCATAGTCACATCCTTCAGCATCAATTTCCTCTACAGCACCAGCTTCCAGAAGCAGTTTGAGCACCTTGGGATCAGTAGGCAGGAACGCCCCAAAATTAACCCCAGTTATCTCGTTGCCTTCCAGAAGACATTCCTCAACGTTACATCCGCTGTTGATGAGCCACAAAACTATCAGAGTGTGTACATCTAAAACCGCCCTTTCAGGAGAATCTTGAACATTCGTAGAGCTGGAAGAGTTCAGGTTATTCTGAAGTGCACTGTTTTCTATGCTGTGAGATATTTCGGGAGGTTTATGTTGTTTAACCCTTTTGTTTTTCTTTATTTCTGCATAGATTGGGTTTTTTTCTGAGACCGGGCTCTTGACGTTCACACTTTCGTATTTCGTCTCGGTCCTGGATAAATCTAACTCTAGATTAAACGGACTATCGTCCAAGTTATTCTGACTGTTTTCTGTTTCCACGAAACTTGCTTCCAGATTGCCCATTTGGAAGCTGAGCTCTTTTTCGTAGTTCTTGGTGAGTTCCTGGAGTGCTTTCAGATCTGAATATATCTCTGTTGAAGTTTTTTCCAAGCTGTTCTCTCCTAGAGATACGCTGTTCCTTTTTTCTTGTGACAACTTGTACATAAGCGTTGGACACTTTTGTGCAGGCTTCTCATTCAAATATTGCTCCATTCTGGTCAGATGGAAAGCGTAATCATAAATCTCTTGATTATTCAGAGCTTTGGCATGCAGCGAATAATACATCGATAAGATACAGTGTCCCAGGAAAATATTGCATAAATATTTTTGTGTACAATGCTTAATATCTAGAAGCCATTCTGCGAAAGAATGGTGGAATAATCTTATTGCTCCTCCTTTCGAGATCACGATGATCCTCTTCATGAGGTGAAATCTCTTCCTGAAGTCCTCGATCGCCATTTTAGGACTATACACTTTGATGATATCGAACAGTAGTGTTTCATTCAAAGCACATTTAGCCGCCAAAATGACATTCAACAGAGGTTGTACTTTGGCAAACTGTCTCCTGTTGAACAACCTCTGACACAACCACAAATAAAGTCCGTTCAAAGTACCAGGTATCTCTCTCACTTCCCGCAGTACAATGAAATTATCTGACACGCCATCCAGCACTTTTTCCAAGTACAGAAAACACCCGTTGCTCTTGATATGCAACTGGTTGAGCATCTCGGCCGTATCTCTACTGATGTGCTGCCTCAGACTGTTCTCCTGGTCCAGCCTAGCTAAGATATATTGCTGAACATCTCGAACCACCTGGGATTTCCGCAAATCGTCCAAACTGAGCTTCCTGAAGCCGGTGAACATTTTCGCGATGCTCTTGGACTGTTTTTTAGCCGTGCAAACTAGCAACAACCATTGCGGGAATAAATGATGGTGATTGGCCAAAAGTTCAGCAATCGTTTTGCTCTGCGAAGTCCTGTCTCTAGGCTTGGACCTCGTGAGGGTGGAGTTCGAATAAACGAAGGAGAGCTCATCTATCGAGTCGATCAGGATGAACAGCGAGGTTTTCGGCGGGTCGATTTCGAGTAGCGGGAATAATAAGGCTCTCTTGAGGCAATCGTCTGGATTCATCTCGATATTCTTCGCTCGCAGGGCTATTTGGATCTCTGGATCGGATTTCAGTTTCTCCAAGTAAGCGTCAGCTATGATAGTACGAGGATTAGCAGGTAGGCTGGGTACAGGGGGAGTTTCAGACGATTTCTTGGCTTCCAGGGTGGGAGACAGCAAGCTGTCAGAATAGACATTACTATACAGACTCTCTTGAGGCAAACTACAATTCTCAGAAAGGTTTTGCTCGTAGGAAATATTCTTGACCAACTTTGGGCTGCTGAGAGAGGCCTCATCTGTTTTTTCCTGAACCAACTTCCGGCGGATGCTCCGTTCTTTATGGCTTTCAGTGGAATGATTCAGAATTTGTGTCACCAGAGATCGAATAAATTCGCTCAACGATAAGCTTTTTTCGTTATGGCCTTGCAAGAAGTGGTAGCCGAGTAATCTTCTGTTCAGTGCTCTTTGTTGTCTGCTGGCAGGTCCCTGAGAAGGCCAACATAGTTCTGAGCAAAATGTTGTTTTTCCGCAACCAGAACCTCCCAGCAATAGAGCACCACAGGTCTTTGAGGCAGGTCTCTGATCTAGGCAATGTGCCAATTTTTGGAATGCCCATTCTCTGCAGTAAAATTTCTTTTTGTCTTCGTGTACAGCCATATCCACTTATCTCTACTTTCAAAAATATATCTACGAATGTTATTTGTCGAATAGGACGTTGAGTTAGGATTTTTGCTTCTTTTGTAGGGACAGTCTCCACTTGTTTATTACGTATATGAAATTTGCATGTTATTCTTCAGGAAAACTACATGTTCAACTAGTTATTTCACCTAGTATTGCATAGTCTAACGATTTTAATTCCTCGAAGAGTATGTTCCTTGCCTGTTATCATTTTATGTGCCATCAAAGGAGTTTGAATTGTCTGCAAAGTAAGAACAAAATTGATACTTCAATGGAAATGATGCAAGCAGAACTTTGAATAATATCTGTTAATATTATACTAACGCAATGAAAATTGAAGTTTTTAAGGTCAATAATATTGTGAGCTAATATGACTCATACATACCATGAGAAAACCAAGTAAACACAATAGGTAAATTATAGTCCCACGATTTCTTGATGAACTTGTATGCGATGTATTTGAATAAAAATGACGATATTTATTGTACATTAGTAGAAATGCAGAAAGATTTCAGGTGAAATGTATTCGATTTGTAGGAAAACAAACCATTATTAAAATAGTTCATCTATTTTTGACGTGTGATTTCCTGAGAAAAAGTAATATATCCATAACGTTTTGATAGTTTTGAAGGTAAATAAATAAAATGTGGTCCCACATCGTATAGGACCTATAAATAACTCTATAGAAGGTGCTTCATAAGTAATTCCTGACACCTACACTATTTATTCTGTTCGAATGAAAAATGAAGATTTTTCTCACTCACCAGATATTAAAACATTCAAATAGGTCACTTCAACACGGGTAACATAAATATTGAACAGGATTTTCAAGAACTTATGTGGTTTTATTTTAGAATGTTCAACTTTTACCATTTCTCATTTCTTATTTCTTGGTTATGAGAAAATTTCACTGAGATTTTGCTGTCAATCGCTTCTGCTTTTGCCAAGTTCACCGCTCGGAAGCGCCACTAGTATGATGATTGACGCCTCTTTCCGCGGCAATTTCAAATCATGACAGTTTTGTCAAGTAATATCAAAATTCAAAATTAACATAAATTGACATTAGTGTGACACTTCGTATACTACTCTCATTGACGAAATTATCAGTGAATGAATTCATTACTCGTATTCCTTGTGAAAATTTGAAAAATGACGTGTGCCCGATGTGGATGTGGAGTTTATGAAGCAGAAAATCAAATAACTTTGAATAAAATATGGCACAAATGTTGCTTTTGCTGTCGTAAGTAATCGATAGAAAATTTAAAACAATACACTGAACGGATGATCCGTAGTGAATTGAATTTCCAGGAAATCTTATTATTTTTACAAAAGTCTTTGTTACTCATGGACGTATATCATATTGATAGTGACATCTGTTTTTAAGACTTGACATTGACGTAACTTCAGAGTTCAGCAATCTGTAGTGACATTCAATTCACTTCCGCGTGAATTCTAAAATCTCCGGTGAATTTTCAAGATTCTTCAAGTTTCATATTTCAGGAAACTGCAACACCAAATTAGACAAATGTACGGCCAAAGTTTTCCAAGGTGATATATACTGCGCAAGTTGTTATGAGAATATTGTTGGAGATTTGGAAAAATTATGCCCACCCTATTGCAGGCCTTGTCGGGTAGTATCTTCCCCAAGTTGTGTATGCCTCAAAAAAGAAGATCGTGCAAACGTCCCGCCTTTCGATTATTGTAAAAAGTACAATATTTGCTTTCCACCCGAGGAAAATAAGGTAAATAAAAATTTAAATTTTTCATGCTATGCTATTTGAATAAATATTCGTTAGTTAGATTAACATCTACCTCATTTCGTCATGGAAGTGTCTCATGCACATGAAAATATATATAAAGATCGAATGTTTATCAAAAAATATATTTTCTGTAATGTATGTTTCATTTTCAGGCTAAAAAACCTAAGATTTCTCAGTCCTGTAGCTGCATTATAGACACAAAGAAAACTAATCAGTCCTATTGCTTTGCTTTTCCCATACCGAGAGAAGTGGCTAATTACTACAATAGAGCTAATATGAGAAAGAATAAGGGACAGTATAGGTGAGTGGAGAATCCATTCCAGTTCCTTTTGAATTCATATCATTTGCAATTACTGTTTTGGTGGACTTGTGAAATATCATCAGTGCTGCCAACAATAACACAGCTTGAATATGTTGGTAGAGTTGATTATCTTCATCAGGCGCACCAACCGTAACGTGGGTATAACTGTAGCGCCAGCTAGTTAAATTCCAACTAAATCAATGTAAACTGTGAGATGATTCAATGTATAGCCGAGTGAGGGCGACTCCGACGTATGATGAACTTGATTCGTGATGATGCGTTCAATCACAGACGTCATGTAATCATTATTCAGGTTTATTTAACTTTATAAAACGTGTATCAGTACATCCAATACTGCGAGAAAAAAAAAGAAAGGCAGCGGCACGCGGTGTTCCCAAGCGGTCACCCATCCAAGTACTGACTGCGCCCGACGTGGCTTGACTGTCGTGATCGGACGAGTACGGGTATATTCAACGCTTCGATCATTGAACAGACTAGATAATTGATCCACAGCCCTGGCAATACAGTTTGTTTGGAAGCAACATCTATAGTATCTATCTTTGTCTAAACAAGGATAGCAGGAGCTGATTCTCCCAGCACCAGTGCCGTGTTGTTAGAGAGGGTCGAATTTATTATTAATTCATGATGAAACCAAATTGGAAATCCGTAACAATTTCAGTAGTACTTTTCAGCATTTCTTGGTGGGAAAATGAACAATGACAAGACACTGTCGCAGCTGTCCTATGGGTATAATCAATATAATCTAATCAATTCAATTTAAATTCATTTCTATCCGTTCCATTTGGGAAAATGCTTCAAAATCTCATCGAATGATACGACAATGGTAACTCACCAATGAAATGACGTGTTATGATCGCCGGTTCAAATTGTCTTTAACACACCTCACAACGTCTCACCATTATATCAAATCACCAAAACAGGAAATAAACTGAGTTTGCTGAGGAATTCTGAGTACACAAAACTAAACACAAATTGAATAATATCGATAAATCGAAACGTAAATGATGACAGATACCAAACAAAGCAATAATCGCCGTCGACTGTCAATATCAAATGGCGGTGTTGCAACGTTGAGCAAAAAGTATTCACGATACCCATACTGGTCCTCGAGCCCCCAAGAAAGTAAAATTGCTAAGTCTCAGAATAATGTAGCAATCTTCTATTAATCAGAACTGATTCATAATCGTCATGACCCAAATTTATTATTATATTTGTGCATTGAACTACATGAATTCATAAAGGACTTTAAATATTATCGACTATTTATCACTTTTTGATGATTGGATATGACAACACTGGCGACGATTGGGTACTAATATCATGATAATTCTGGGAATTAATGTCAGCATCAGAATATTTGTTTTGTGATCCTTCTAGTGGGTTTGTTGTTCGGAGATTCAACGTGGTTCGGTCGTTGTCTACCAATTGTCGCCACTCTCAAGGTTCATAAGAGTCATTAAAGCCGAAACCAGGAAACCCTTATGAATTACCATGAATTTTGTTGGGCACCCGGACCCATTCGAGGACCCACCAAATTCATTTGAATGACTCATTCCAGCAAAGCGCCCAACTGTTGCGGGAACGACGATTCCTTCGCTACTCCCAGACGCGCCGCTTGCATAAGAGTGCGCAACATATCACCCCCGCAGCAAAAAAGGCGACCCTCGCCTGCGAGATACAGGAGCCCTTCGCCCAAGCCGCGAAGATGCTGCTGCTGCAGTCACTGCCGGCCACCGGCCATTCCCCAGCCGCCCGCCGGCTGTCCGGCGCACGGCGCGCCGTCTTACCCGGCGCACGGCGCGCCATCTTACCCGGCACACGGCGCGCCATCTTACCCGGGTAACAACGCTCCATCTTACCTGGAACACGGCGCGCCATCTTACCCGGGTAACGGCGCGTCATCTTACCCGGGTAACGGCGCTCCATCTTACCCTGCGCATTCTGCGAACGGATCGCCGTGCTGCGTGTGTTGTGTGTCGAGTAAGCCTCGATATCGGTCGCCTCCGCGAAGGTAAGTGGATTATTTTCTCTTTGGGTTCATATCGTGTATATTTTATAAACAAAGGTGTTATTTTGGGCGACAATTGAATTTTGTAGGGGCTTTTGAGTATGTTGTTCGTCGAATTGGAACTGGAACTGGATACCTCTCATGGTTCTTTCGTTGATCTCAGGTTTTTGTCATGATCTTATATTTTTTTTTGAGTGTTTCATGTTATGATTGCCGCGATTTTCATTCTTAATTGGTGATTCATGTGATTTGTGAGTGTGATTCGACGGTGAGTATGAACAGCGACATTTTATATTTCGATAGGCATGATGACCGTAATTAAAAAATCACCGAAATTATGGATTCATTCAATGAAACTTGTATAACGAAACACACATTCATTTTTTTTATTGACATTGATTGATCATCATTTCGTTAAAACAAAACTGCAAAATGAGGAAGTCCGCCATGATATGTTGAACACCTTCGATCATTGAACAGACTAGATAAGTAATCCACACCCCTGGCAATACAGTTTGTTTGGAAGCAACATCTATAGTATCTATCTTTGGCTAAACAAGGATAGCAGGAGCTGATTCTCCCAGCACCAGTGCCGTGTTGTCAGAGGGGGTCGAATTTATCATCAATTCATGATGAAACCAAATTGAAAATCCGTAACGATTTCAGTAGTACTTTTCAGCATTTCTTGGTGGGGAAATGAACAATGACGAGACACTTTCGCAGCTGTCCTATGGATATAATCAATATAATCTAATCAATTCAATTTGAATTCATTTTTATTCATTCCATTTGGGAAAATACTTCAAAATCTCGAATGATACGACAATGGTAACGCACCTATGAAATGACGTGTTTTGATCGCCGGTTCAAATTGTCTTTAACACACCTCACAACGTCTCACCATTATATCAAATCACCAAAACAGGAAATAAACTGAGTTTCTGATGAATTCTGAGTACACAAAACTGAACACAAGTTGAATAATATAGATAAATCAAAACGTAAATAATGACAGATACCAAACAAAGCAATAATCGCCGTCGACTGTCAATATCATAGACTTATTATCCTGAGGAGACGGAACTATTTACATTTAAAGAAGATCAGACATTGCCAATATCTGGTCCACTGTAGGATACTATTGTGACCGATTGGAAAGTGTCGTTGCCATATTTCCAGATTGAGAACGAGATTTGCAATAATTATTGACACGTTCATATCATTTTTTCATTGTATTGCAAGTAATACAGTCTCGATGGAACATTTTTCTGAACGGTATTTTTATACATAATGAAAACCTGAAATGTACACGTTGGAATTACCGAATATTCATTTTGTGAACTATCACATTGTAGCATCATAGGATTTGTTACCCGCAAAGCGACATCGGCGCGTCCAGGCCACGCCTATTGTATGAATGATTTTTACTACGAAACTACGATCTGCCCATTTCTCGTTGCGGTGTTGTAGACGAGTGATCTTGTGTTTTGAAGTGTTGTTTTTAGTGATTTTGAATAGATATTGTGGAATTCAGAGTGAATTTTTGGACAATATGGTCCGTCACTGCCGAGTGTGCAAAAAACTTGACATTTCCAGCCCTGATGTTTCTTTTCACAAGTAAGTTGGAATACCTAACCTCCAAATTTGTTTGTTATTCCAGTGGCGTGAATATATGATGATTAGGTACTGTTTATTCATGATTGTTAATGATTTAGGTAGTGTTCATGTTTCCATGGCATAGACTTTCTTGTTCATTGCATCAAAAATTCTAAGCAACTTATTCCTGTTAATCTATTTCTCTATTACTTCAGGTTTCCCGCTGATAGTGAAAAAAGGAAAATTTGGGCATCTCTTCTTGGCTGGCAGGAGAATCGTCTGAGCAAATATCTTTATGTATGTTCTGATCATCTCGATTCGAGGATGTCATAACAAAGAAAAGTGGTAACAAATACTTGAGGCCAGATGCAAATCCACTACCATGCCATTCAGCGTTTCAGTTCGCATCTGATAGGTAATTTGCAGTTAATACTCCATTGTTTCAACATCACATTTTTCCAATACAGTACAGAAAAACAACAAACTATGTTCACGAGCGACATCATTTATTTTCTTTGTGAATTGTCCTTGTATTTAATGATATATTGTTTTGTATAAAAATCCAAAAATTATTTGCAGTTCAATTTGAACCAACACCTTCTTTCCAGTAATGAATCAAAATGTGTCATCATTATCCGAATAAATTTGTTGTATTATATGAATATTAAAAGTATGAAAGCTGTGTTTTTTGTTTTCATCAAAGCGGAGAAATCTGTGTGCAAATTATAAGGAAATTCAATTTCATACAACTGTCTGAATGCATATGATATTGCACTTGTTTCAGTTGAACATAATATCGGGAATTACAGATACTGACAAGAATCTGGTTATATATTTCCAATGATGTTTCATTTTTCAGAATGTTGATTGACAAATACAGAGAGAAATTACATGTTTCCATTGAGAGCACATTCGTAGCTTGTTCATAATCAAAAGGAATTTGTTTGTCTTCCTAACTAACAAACACGACGCTTCCACTCCGTACAGAACAATATTTAATAATAAAGTTATAGATAAAATATATTTCCAAGTCATGGAACCATTAGGACGGTACGCCACTGGCTGAAATCAGGGAAACAAGACACATAAACATAACAGCGTTGCCAACAAGTTGGAGAAGACAAAGAGGTTCGATCGGTAGTCTTTCTCATACTTGTTCAGTTTATTTTCAATCATTGCTTCAAAACAAAAGCAGTTTTATGAATGAGATGTTCCGTCTCCTCAGGATAATAAGTCTATGGTCAATATCAAATTGCGGTGTTGCAACGTTGAGCAAAAAGTATTCACGATATACCCATGCTGGTCCTCGAGCCCCCAAGAAAGTAAAATTGCTGAGTCTCAGAATAATGTAGCAATCTTCTATTAATCAGAACTGATTTATAATCGTCATGACCCAAATTTATTATTATATTTGTGCATTGAACTACATGAATTCATAAAGGATTTTAAATATTATGGACTATTAATCACTTTTTGATGATTGGATATGACAACACTGGCGACGATTGGGTACTAATATTATGATGATTCTGGGAATTCATGTTAGCATCAGAATATTTGTTTTGTGATCCTTCTAGTGGGTTTGTTGTTCGGAGTTGAACACCAATCAGAGCGAATGACACTTTTGAGTGAACTAAAGAACAAACGACTGGTTCTTTGTGATTTTATGTAGTAAGGAAATGTTCAGTTAATTCATCTTCCCTCTTTATTGTTCTTATTTTTTTTTCATCGTCCCTCATAGAGTTCTGCTAGCTTCACCTGTATAGTGTTTTCCACAAATTTCATGCATAAATATACTTGCAATACAACTTTCAGATGATTATTCTTCATTTCTTGGTTTCGTATGAGCAAGAATTAATTTCCCTATAGTTGTTTTCACTCTGAACTTGTCACCAATACGTTAAATTTTTCACAGATATTCCGGGAATGTATGGGATTGAAGCGTTATGGTTTCATATTTCAACACTGCATTGAATAGGAATGCTCGCACTAGTCTAATTTCATGACGAGGTTGAGTTGTAGAACATCATCGACACTTTCGGTATTGAAAATTCGATGGTCAGGCCATAGTCGGCTGAATACGGACCAAAAATCTAGCTAGCTAAATGTTCTGGTCTGCCTAATTTGCGCGAATCGACTACGGCAAACTTCTGCAGCCGATACAGTGCTGCCACCATACGGTCAAATTGAGAAAACAATGATTTCTCTGTCTGTCTTTGTAGCGTAGTTCAGTCACGCCATGGTCGCGTTCACACAAGTTTAGGTCTTGTAAATAGTACATGTAGTTACGTGGAGACTGAGACACTCTAGAGCCCTAGATGATACATGAGAGGGTCACAAAATACGGGATTTTTTGAGCAACTTCTTCCCGTGTTTTGTCGCCTCAAGATATTCCTTCTCGAAATGGTTGCTACAGACACCAGAATAGTCCCCAATTTCGTAACGCTCAACACCCGAATTAAATGAGAGGTAGAATCAGTATCAGTACTAGCAGATTATTAGCATTTGATCAGGGCTTTGATTATCTTACCTGTAACACTCAATATCGAGTGTATCCACTTATGTCGCGAAGAAATATCACTTGGAAATCCATGAATGGAGACGGTTTCAAACTTTCTGGATGAAAAAAAAGGTCCGGCACAAATAGGAGCAGAAATAATAACGGAAAATCAGAATGAAACTCAGGACAAAAAAGTCAGAGCGAAGCAAAATTACGATTAGAAGTACAGACTGATCAAACGAAACGACAAAACTACTATACTAGTAACACAACACGAATCTATGAACGTAAGGAATATTAGAAGAATGGACATTGAAGAAAAATGAATTTTTTTGAAGCAAAAACACGATACAGGACACGATTTCGATTTCACAGGACAGCTTTTGACAACTCAATCGTTGTTACATAACCACAAATTTGTAAAACAAGTGAGAATCATTTCGTCCGATACAGTAACGCCATCGGGTGATCATTCAATGAACTGAGTCACAATTCAGACCCGAACATACAGCTCGCTAGATTTTTCACTCCACATCCAGCCGAAAATGATCAGACAATATGAATTCGTCTCTTTTCGTTTTTTTTTTTTTCGTTACTCGCTTGACGATTCGACGGAAACTCGATGATGTTCGAGTCGATTCGCAGTCGAACGATGATCCTTTTAGCGCGAAATTTCCAGACAACCGTCGCCGCCGCGACGTCACCCCCCGCGCGACGCGTCGCGGCCGCAGAAATGCAGCTGCAGCGGCGTCGACAAGGGGGGCAAGTACTGCGTTTGCGGAAGGCAGAATCCGTGCAACTGCAAGATCAGCCAGATCAGAGCGGTGTGCACGTCGATGTGTGTCAGATGCGGTCATAAGGTGAGCGGTTTCCTGATGATTGTCGAAGGTGTCTCTCAGAAATATTCGCGGTTTTTATGCCATGACGTGGAAAGAAAAAATTATTCGAGGTTTACTCTGGAACTTCGAGTGCTGGACGAAAACCGATCTGGGTGGCCGGGGCTCGATTTACGTGAGAAAAACAATGGCGCAAACCGCGGTCGTCTATCTCGATTTCCGTGAGTCGAATCGAAAAATCAATAGCACATTCTCAGATGAAAGTGAAATTATGAATTTCACGGTTTTCGAGATGTCAGCTTGACTTTTGTTTCCACCAATGGGACACCCTGTGACCCATTCCACCAGACGATCGCCATTTCAATAAGCTTTCCAACGATATATCACAAGTTATATTTTCTTTCATAAGAAGTGGTTGTTTTTAGAGAAATCTAAACATTTCCACACCGCATCAGATTTTCAAGGAAGCGATTTTTATTTTTTTTGAGCGAAAACCATGCGTCGGACAAATTAAATCTGTGGGATCAAAAATGCTCGAAAATGATTGAGAATCTCGATAGTAATTTTTATTTCGAGAGAAAGCAATGGCGTACTATTTTTTTTCTCAAGAATATCCAATTCAAACCCGTACGGACGCCACTGGTAGAAAATCCGTTATATCAAAAATGCTCAAAAATGATTGAGAATCTCGATAGTAATTTTTATTTCGAGAGAAAGCAATGGCGTACTATTTTTTTTTCAAAAATATTCAATGCAAAACCCGTACGGACGTCACTGGTAGAAAATCCGTCAGATCAAAAATGCTCAAAAATGATTGAGAATCTCGAGAGTAAATTTCATTTCGAGAGAAAGCAATGACGTAGTATTTTTTTTTTCAAAAATATCAAATGCAGAACCCGTACGGACGTCACTGGTAGAAAATCCGTCAGATCCAAAATGCTCAAAGATGATTGAGAATCTCGATAGTAATTTTTATTTCGAGAGAAAGCAATGGCGTACTATTTTTTTCTTTTAAAATAATCAATGCAAAACCCGTACGGACGCCACTGGTAGAAAATCCATCAGATCAAAAATGCTCAAAAATGATTGAGAATCTCCAGAGAGAGAAAGCAATGGCGTACTATTTTTTTTCAAAAATATTCAATGCAAAACCCGTACGGACGCCACTGGTAGAGACAATGGAAATTTTTGTGCATCATAAAACGCAACTTGATGCGAAGAAGACATGTACCAATTTTCATCGATATGTCTAGAATATTATTTGAGTTATTATTGAAAAACTGTTTTTTTTCTTCTAAACTCCAACACCCGGTATCTCAAAAAAGGAGTTTTTTGGGACATAGGTGCATGGAAAGTTTTTTCTTGAAATGAGTCAAAGAATGATAACTTTCGAGAGAGGAACACAAAACTCATACCTGTGAGTTTTTATCCAAAAACTGATGCGTGTTAGGAACTAGAGGGATCTACTGCCTGCGGATGAATCCGAACCAGTTTTGAGAAACCCGATTCGACTTTAGGCTAGCAACTAACTGTGTTGGACTCTGAATAACCTTCGAATCGGTCTCATGGAATTGGGTTTTTGGTTTTGTAGGTTTATGCGGCCGAGAAAATATCCGTTTCCAGCGGACCGTATCATAACAGCTGCTTTTCGTGCTACTGTTGCCATAAGTTGCTCGACGTCAAAAACGTTTACGAAAACTGTAACGAAATTTATTGCAAAAGTAAGTGGGGGTGAGTTGGGTTATTGCGGATTGACCTGTCACTAAGCATCAATCGATATTTTGCAAAGTATCATCATCATTTTTTTTTTCATTCTATGTACAGTTCAAGCCGTTCTACTCATGCAACCACCCTTAACAACTCTTTATTGTTTCAACAATTTCAATTTAAAAAACATTTCGCTGTCGTAAACTTCATTTTCAAGACCTAATTGTGATTTTTTCTCACAAGTTTGTAAACAGAAAAATATTATTAGCGACTTGGATATGGGAAAAATATGTGAACATGGAAAAATATTCAGTTATCAACAAGGATATCATGAAATTAAATAATGAACTTCTTCAGATGGAACCGACCCCGTGAATCATTTATTCAAACCAATTCTAGGAATTTTTCGTGGAGAATGGAAAATTCAACTACAAAACAAAGTTTCACGTATGAAAACTCGAAAAATTCGATAAAAGAGATCTACGATATCACTAAAAATTCTGAAAACTGACATCTGGCAAATTGAGTTTCGTGATAACTTTGTGATCGATGAATATTTTTTCATAGAATTTTGAAAGGAGCAGTTTCAGAAGCTAGAGAACCAGAAGGTGTAATCATTTTTTCATGAAAATTCCTTTTTACTATTTTGCTATTTTCAACTCGACTAGGATGCCTTGAAAATGAATTTTGGGCCATGAGTTTCATTGCAAAGTACAACTCTTTATGCTTCATGACACTAAAATCGTGCATCCTCAGAAAAGCTATGGAAAAATAATACTCCACCCTAATATTCATATATTTCTTTTGATTTCAGGCTGTTATAACAACTTTTTTGGAGTATCATATTACGGCTACAGCTCCCAGTACTGTTAACTTCTATTATAAATATCCCATTATTCATTATTTTGTTCTGTACTTAAAATATATAAACTCTTCGAAAGTATCTTGTTTTCCTAAATATAAAGCTACTCGGAGTAGTATTATAAGATCATACTTCCGTTCAATAAGGATTTTTTCGTAATTTTTGGTTCCAACGCAAACTTTGATCAATCAGTTTTGTAGGTATTAGGTAACTTCGATATCGAAGTTCCTTCTTAAATCACTCTGTTGAAATTAGTTTTTCTTCAACACCAAACCGTTTAATGAATAAAATGGAGATTATTTATTGAAGAGGGGTGATAACAAAAGAGTTAGAGTAATATTCAATGCAGCCCCACCCTATTTGATGAATTTTTAAATTATGCATTATCTTCACTCGAACTTTCTTCCTATTTTTGGTCGTTGGCAGGCAGACCAACTATGGGAAACCCTGTAGCAAAAAACCCTGTGGCGAGGCATCTGTAATGAATTTTGGAATCCCCATAATCTGTGGGAGTAGTATCGAAAACATTAAATCACCAAAAAAGCTGCAGATTGAAAAGCACCCCATTCATGTAAAAAACATCAGTAGACACCCATATATACAACGATACAGTTAACTTTTATGCCCTTTTGTCGAAAAGGTGGTGAATATGTACATAATATTACTGCTTTCCAATTATGTGGGGATGCGATTCATTCACAAGGGGTGAAATTAGGATAATTCATCATTCCGGGCACGCCCAAAGTGTGGAACTACATGAAAAGGGAAAAAGTTGATTGAGTTCGCCTCCTTTCATGGAATACACATTTTCGGTGGAAAAAACCATCGATATTGTGTTCTTCGCTAGAAGAGTTATACATACAGTTTCATAAATGGAATTATTTAATGTCATGCTCAGATGTGGAAATAAATCAACAGATCGATTGTTTCGTTAATTGTTACTCTCCACTGAACGATTCGAATTTTTGTATGAAAAAATTTCCATTGCAGGCTAGAAAGGAAAAAAGTTATGCGGTTTTATGAAGCCACGTGGCGAGTAAAACTTTCTTCCGAATCGTAGATATTTAGGTTGCATAAAGAAAAATCAATCATGTGATTATCTGATGCCACATTAGCGGTGATGTTACGTTAAATTCAATTTGCGTTGCATAAAACTCTCGTATGTTATGATTATCGTTCTATTAACTAACGACGAAAAATGCGTGGCAACAGGGCTGATTTGCTGGATCCACACGTTCCGTGCTTGTAAATGATGATGCTCTGTGCATTTATAGGTTAGGTTGTATTATATGATTTGGCGAAGCAGTTTCACAGATCTGTGGCAGTATGGATATTGATATGGATAGCTTGAGAAAACGGGGGGCAAACTATACGGAATCAGAAAAAACAACACTGCTGGAGATTGTCAAAAAGTACGTATAGTTTACCATAATATCTAAAATTTGGTGCCTATCTTTCGATTGGAACTCATATATCCAATTCATTCCTTCGCAGATATAAAAATATAATAGAATGCAAACAGTCTGATACTATATCTTTGAAAAAAAAACGGGATACATAATCAGTCATCGAGCACTGATTAAGTTAATGCCAGGATTAAGGCGATTCGATGTGACGTTCAAAATTGATTGGCTTTTGTGCAACTGCTTTTTCACTTTAATCGGGCATTTTCATAAGTTAATTAGGTGATTAAGTTAACATACCATCAAGTATATGATGAATGTTTATGCAACAGAATACCATAAATAACGTCACGTCAAATATTTTATGTGACGTTAAATACTTAATGAACCTTTATGCAACCGTCCCTTAGAACTTGAACTCGATAATGATGTGAAATCAATACTGAACGAGATTGTTGGATAAACAATGAATTTCAATTTCGATCTGCGTATTGGAGTACGGAATGTACACGGTTAGCTGATGCGAGCCATGGGCGCCGCCAGCTTTACCCTATTTGAAATCGCCTCGTCGTGACACTATTAGTTATGATCAGTCCACATTCGAATGCCTTTTTGTTTACGCATACTCACACAATGACAATTCGAAAGCCAGTACCAAAACCAGTCCCATAATTTCGTTCGGAAAGAAGAACCTGAGCAGGCAGAGGCAAATTCCCGGCCGGCCTGTCGCGTTACGCCATATTAGTATCTCGTATTTTCCGAATCAATCGGAGTGTGAAATTGAAACGAAAACACAAAGGACGGAAGGGTTCGAGAGCCCAATTGATGATGAATCGACGGATCTTTGTATGTAAATGAATCGTCGGAACGACTGCTAATGTAGCAGATGATGACGACGTCGTTGTTGGTGCAGATGAGCCAGGGTCGATATTAAAAATAACTTTTTAATATCCTCATTAATATGCAGCGCCGAAGGTTGCGTTAACAGGCAATTAGGCTCGAATAAAGATCAATGATTTCTACCTAAAAACACCTAGGGCTATGATGGATGGATCACAGTCTCTGTGTGTATCATGAAGGAATACATAGCCTGGTGACAAAAGCTATATTGTCGGTTGTTCTCGATTTTTGAGCTGGTCCAACACTGATCGATACGAAGGCGTAGAAGGGCCAACAACAATAAATTTTTTGAAACAATTGGAATTGCCACTTTGAAGTGACAATTGCCACTTTGAAGTGACATTGGCAATTGTCACTCTGAAGTGACATTGGCAATTGCCACTTTGAAATGACAGTTGGCACTTTGAAGTGACATTGGCAATTGTCACTTCAAAGCAACAATTTTGCCACTTTGAAATGACAATTGTCACTTTGAAATGACCATTGCCACTTTGAAGTGACATTGGCAATTGTCACTTCAAAGCGACAATTTTGCCACTTTGAAATGACAATTGTCACTTTGAAATGACCATTGCCACTTTGAAGTGACATTGGCAATTGTCACTTCAAAGCGACAATTTTGCCACTTTGAAATGACAATTGCCACTTTGAAGTGACAATTGCCACTTTGAAATGACAATTGCCACTTCGAAGTGACAATTGCCACTTTGAAGTGACATTGGCAATTGTCACTTCAAAGCGACAATTTTGCCACTTTGAAGTGTCAATTGCCAATTTGAAATGACAATTGCCACTTTGAAGTGACAATTGCCACTTTGAAATGACATTGGCAATTGTCATTCCAAAGCGACAATTGTCGCTTTGAAGTGACAATTGCCACTTTGAAGTGACATTGGAAATTGTCACTTTGAAGTGACATCGGCAATTGTCACTTTGAAGTGACAATTGCCACTGTAAAATGGCAATTCCAATTGTTTTGAAAAATTTATCTTTGTTAGCCCTTCTACGCCTTCGAAGTACGATCCTGATTAGGATATCAAAGTATTACTATCTACGAAAAAAAAAATCCAATCTGAGTCTATATATGAGAATACAGGGTGGCCCAATGAAAACGAAACAAGGTATGCATTTTACTGAGAGAACATTGACTGACATCAAAATGAATGATTCTTTATGTGAGTTGGATAGGACAGGGTTAAAAAAAACACATAAGGCACTTCTTAGATGGAAGGGAAAAAAGCGTAACTTTCCATCAACTAGCCGATTATTTTCATGAACGTGTTTTCTCGAGAACTACTGCATTGAATTCCAAAAACAAGCAGGGGTTTGAAGTGAAAAAGTTGAAAACATGCGTAAAATATTTCCGCCTTGAAATAAAAATTTTTTTGTTCTGAGAACCATAACTGTGTCAAATCGGCCTTGTTTCGTTTCCATTGGGCCACCCAGTATATGGCAAGCAGCCGATGCTGTTGGACGCATCATTTGGCATTTCCCTCTGTGGAAATAAATCTCTTAATATCGAGTGAATCGTACCGAGAAAAACTAAAACATATATTCGAATCGTTTCGATTTCTGTTTCTGGCATATTTGAACGTTAACTCTCTATATAATATGAATGCTTTAACTTTGCCGGGGCCTTTCCAGTTGTTCAGCTCATTCTTACCTCCCGTAACCGAGCACTCGACAAATAAAGTGTTCTGGACCGCATTATAATGCATATATAATGTTATATTGCAAAAAAGTTCGGAGCCGTGAGCCAACAACCTCGTCTACTGGATCTGCTGGAAAATGTGTGCATACTAAATCGAGGACCCCTTTCTTCGTTTTCCAACTTTTTACATTGGAATTTATTCCACCAGAGCCAGAGTTAATTACGTACTCATTCCCAAGCTGATATTAATGCATCAGTGTTTGAAATTTTGTCGATACATTTTTCATGTTCCGTTTGGCGCCTAATTTGGTCTGCGTGAATGTTTTTATCAACAGTAAAAACACAAGAGCTTTTTTATTGGATAAATTTCTTTTTGTAACGAAATAATTTTGCCAATCAGTAATTTTACGAGAAAAACTGACATGACAAAATCGCGAGCTCGAAGGTCGAGTTATTTTGTCAAATGTCAGTTTTTCGAGCAAAATTACTGTTGGAAAATTTCGAGTTAAAAAGAAATTTATCCTTAAAAGAAAAGCTCGAGTGTTTTTTGGCAAGATAAATTAACGACTCATGTTGTAATGGTTTAGTATCAATTATCAACAATGCCCAAATAACTGACAGGGCAGACATTAAAGTTACGTAAGCATACTAGATGTGGACGCTTAAGAGGAACATGCGTTTTTATCGGTGATAAAAAACGATGCACCTTTTTTATCGCTGTCAAAATGACAAAACAGTCGTCTTCAAATGACACATTTTATACAAGAGTTAATTTATCACAAATAAAACAGTTTGAGTGAAACAAATGGAAGAATCATCTGATAGAATTTGAAGAACGAGGTGTACCTATTTTTGGGAGAGATTCTTTTTGAACTAGTCTCTCCAAAACCACCTGACGGAGAGATTTGGCTTTAAGAAGTGTGAGTTTTTATCATAATTGTTCATCACTCTCGGGGTCGGTTGCATAAAGAAAATTCAATCATGTGATTATCTGATGCCACATTAGCGGTGATGTTACGTTAAATCCAATTTGCGTTGCATAAAACTCTCGTATGTTATGATTATCGTTCCATTGACTAACGACGAAAAATGCGTGGCAACAGGGCTAATTGCTGGATCCACACGTTCCGTGCTTGTAAATGATGATGCTCTGCGCATTTATAGGTTAGGTTTTATTATTTGATTTGGCGAAGCAGTTTCACAGATCTGTGGCAGTATGGATATTGATATGGATAGTGGAAATGATAAAACATAAGTGATGAAAAATTATGATGAAAAACTCACTTTACTCTTGTATCTCAAAAACTGAGAGTTTCAGGACATATTATGTAGATACGAGCTTTTCTCCTTTGAAATCACCCGAAGATTATCGTCACTCGATCAATCATCACCCTGTATATTCATGCACGCGTTCGTACGATAGTCCCAACTTTCCGGATCTTTCCTTCGAACTGAAGCTTATTCGCACACATCCATCCATTTCGCCCGCCTTAGTACGAGTATGATATTAATCTTTGAGCGTCTGCGGTTGATGTATATTATATTGGATATTATAACCGAGGAAAAACCAAAGCTCTAGCAGAACCTACCGCCATCGCCGTGGCTGCGATACCGAGCAAAAGCTCCACTCGGTTTTATTGTGTCTATATTAATTAACAGCTTTGTGCGACTGTCGTGAACGTATAATGCAATACGAGGAAATAACGATAATAGTAATGCCTAATGAGAGAGTAAGACATTAGTTTAGAGATCTCACTATATTTAATCAGTTGCTCAAGCAACGAGACTCCCTTTGAGATGATATACAGGGTGTTGTTACAGAACTATGGGATCGAACTTCTAGGGGTTATTCAATGCAACAGTAGAAAACATTTGAGTAGACGCGTTAAAATTTAGAACGACGATGAATTGCCTGAATGGGAATTAATGCATTTGATTTTTGCCTTTTGTTGTACATGATATCATCACAACAATTGTTCAAAACGTCTTCCTCCAACCTGAATAGACCGATTTAAACGTCGCACATGATTGACTATAAATTTGATCCTCGTTTTGAATGATTTCAAATGCTGCTGTAATTCGTCCAATTAAGTCTCGCTCTGTTTCTACTGGAGTTTCGTAGACCAAAGATTGCCAGAGGTGGAGCAGTTTCTTGGCCTCCAAGGTCACCCGATTTAACGTCAGTAGATTTTTTCCTGTGGGGACATGTGAAGTCTTTGGTCTACGAAACTCCAGTTGAAACAGAGCGAGACTCAATTGGACGAATTACAGCAGCAATTGGAATCATTCAGAACGAGGATCAAATTTTTAAAAATAGAAGTTATTAAAAATTATTGCAATATATTTGTAGTAAGGACAGATTTAGGATCTGTCCCAAAATGTCACTGCGCTTGAAATTAAACCTTTAGATACCTAAAAGAGAGATTCTCTATTGGTCAGTGACACCTTGTTTTTGAAAAAATGTGGAAATACAAATATATTTAATACGAATAAAACCTCTACTTATCTTGGTGGACGTTTCGGGAACGAATCTGCTCTCGTTCTCAACACAATTGAAATATTTTTCTCTTCGTAAAATTTTCTCAATGTTTTCGATTTTGGCACTGAAAAGTGACAATTTGGCAGACGGAGGAATTCTGGTTACAAGGTGTTTTCATTAATTGATATCGAATTTTCCATTTTCATATTCAAGTTGAGACCGGGAGCAGATTTGTTCCCGAAACGTCCACCAAGATAAGTAGAGGTTTTATTCTTATTAAATATATTTGTATTTCCAAAATTTCTTTCAAAAACAAGGTGTCATTGACCAATAGAGAATATCTCTTTTAGGTATCTAAAGGTTTAATTTCAAGCGCAGTGACATTTTGGGACAGATCCTAAATCTGTCCTCACTACAAATATATTGCAATAATTTTTAATAACTTCTACTCTAATTTTTAGAAACGAGGAGAGAAAATCCTATTAAAAGCTGGAAAATGAATGTACCACCTCCTCGAAGAACTTACAGACAGTATTTGAAAAAGATAATGTCAATAAATATTCTTCGACAAAACGTATTCTGATCGACTTCTTCGAATCCTTCCCAACAGTGGAAGTGACCAATAATGATGTGGTTGATTTCCATTGGAACTATGCAGAGCCTTCGATACTCTCAACTCTTAATCATAACAGGTAAAATAGAAAGTTGCTTTTCGCTCTGATCTTATGAACAATTTGGAGAAATACCTCGACACCTTCGATCATTGAACAGACTAGATAAGTAATCCACAGTCCTGGCAATACAGTTTGTTTGGAAGCGACATTTATAGTATCTATCTTTGTCTAAACAAGGATAGCAGGAGCTGATCCTCCCAGCACCAGTGCCGTGTTGTCAGAGGGGGTCGAATTTATCATTAATTCATGATGAAACCAAATTGAAAATCCGTAACAATTTCAGTAGTAATTTTCAGCATTTCTTGGTGGGTAAATGAACAATGACAAGACACTGTCGCAGCTGACCTATGGGTATAATCAATATAATCTAATCAAATCAATTTAAAATCATTTTTATCCATTCCATTTGGGAAAATGCTTCAAAATCTCGAATGATACGACAATGGTAACTCACCTATGAAATGACGTGTTTTGATCGCCGGTTCAACATTGTCTTTAACACACCTCACAACGTCTCACCATTATATCAAATCACCAAAACAGGAAATAAACTGAGTTTCTGATGAATTCTGAGTACACAAAACTGAACACAAGTTGAATAATATCGATAAAATCAAACCGTAAATAATGACAGATACCAAACAAAGCAATAATCGCCGTCGACTGTCAATATCAAATTGCGGTGTTGCAACGTTGAGCAAAAAGTATTCATGATGCCCATGCTGGTCCTCGAGTCCCCAAGAAAGTAAAATTGCTGAGTCTCAGAATAATGTAGCAATCTTCTATTAATCAGAACTGATTCATAATCGTCATGACCCATATTTATTATTATATTTGTGCATCGAACTACATGAATTCATAAAGGACTTTAAATATTATGGACTATTCATCACTTTTTGATGATTGGATATGACAACACTGGCGACGATTGGGTACTAATATTATGATAATTCTGGGAATTCATGTTAGCATCAGAATATTTGTTTTGTGATCCTTCTAGTGGGTTTGTTGTTCGGAGCTCGACACAGTCGAACGGTAAACGGAGTTGCATATCTTATACACCCTAGTGTGCCCTACCCACCCCACTCCATATTAATTCAAGAAATCTTTCCGACTTTTAATAATCCTCACGGAGAGAAGGAGAACCAGATGATTGAGATTAGCGTGCGCTTTGAATGGCCCGATGGAAATTACGGAAAGAGTGAAACGAATACTCCGTAGGTCGATTCGCTGAGGGTGAAAAACGGTTTAAAAATTTAATTATCTTGACATCAACAGCGGAAAAATCGTCGAGTGGAAAGGCTCCTTTCAGAACCAATTAACTTAAAATACGACGACCGTTTCGGCAGATTTACTTCGTTTATATCGCACCGTAGTGGCAGGTTTTATATTCGTACTTTTTTAATGAACTTCACATTTGGGAAACTGTTGTCGGTTGGAAAATCACTAGGCCAGTAGTTTTGCATCAATGTCTAAAGTACATACTACTAAGATATTACAAAAAAATGAAGTAGAAGTTATTTAAAATTATTTTAATATATTTGAATTGAATTTGAATTATTTTATATATTTAACACCTCGTTTCTGAAAAATTTGGGGTAATTTCGCACTTATCATGCGATGTTTTTTTTTTCGATTTTTTATGGCACTTACGTATTACGACCTCAGGAACCCGAATTTCACAATAAAAACGTGCGCAAACTTATATTTTTCGAGATATTCCATAAATAAATACATAAGTAAATAAAAAAAAGTATGAAATTTACCCTTCTTGTTTCGGCCTGTTTTGGGTAGGCACCATAGCCATTCGAAGTTTCATTTCTCACAAAAGATACTCTTTATATCTTCCTTATACATTCTAGGAGGTAAAAAAGAAGGAGAAACATCCTCTAAGAAGTTTAATTCATCGTCTTTAGCATCTTTGATGAATCCTTCTGTCATATGGACGGCGCTGTCAAATGTCAATCTGTGATATTTTGACTCACAGAACTAGTGATTCTGATGAAAAATGCTGGATCCACCTTCCTCCAAGATGCTAAAGAACGTTGATTTAACTGATTCGAGGATGTTTTCCCTTCTTTTTGACTTTTTGAATGTTCAAGGAAGGTATAAAAAATATCCTGTGTGAGAAAAGAAACTCCATGCCTACCCAAAACGAGCCGAAGAAAGAAGGTTGATTTTTATGCTTTTTCCTGGAATATCTCGAAAAATATAAGTTTGCGCACGTTGTTATTGTGAAATTCGTGTTCCTGAGGTCGAAATACGTAAGTACCAAGAAAAAAAATCGAAAAAAAAACCATCGCATGATAAGTGCAAAATTACCAAATTTGGAAATACAAATATATTTAATAAGAATGAGACTTCTACTTATCTTGGTGGACGTTTCGGGAACGAATCTGCTCCCGTTCTCAACAGAATACTTTTCAGTGGCAAAACCAACCAACATTGAAAAATCTTGTTCTAATTGTGTTGAGAACGGGAGCAGATTCGTTCCCGAAACGTCCACCAAGATAAGTAGAGGTTTTATTCTTATTAAATATATTTGTATTTCCAAAATTTCTTTCAAAAACAAGGTGTTACTGACCAATAGAGAATTTCTCTTTTAGGTATCTAAAGGTTTAATTTCAAGCGCAGTGACATTTTGGGACAGATCCTAAATCTGTCCTTACTACAAATATATTGCAATAATTTTTAATAACTTCTACTCTATTTTTTTAGAAACGAGGAGAGAAAATCCCATTAAAAGCTGAAAAATGAATGTACCACGTCCTCGAAAAACTTACAGACAGTATAAAATGTCCAGTTTTGATAAAGCTGTTAATGAGCGTTTGAAACTATTGAAAATCAAAAGAATCTATACCAGAAACAAGAAGACATACCAAATGGCGATATCTCACTATCTTTCTTCGTCGGAGAAGTCCCGAAGAAACGCCGTTATAAATATAATTTGCCCATTCGTCAACAATTAGAAGCGGAAGCAGGGCGAGGTTTATTGTACGATCTAATTTATGTGACACATTATAGCGAAATGAAACACTTTTTTCACAGCTATTAGTTCGTAAATCAATATTTATTGATACGGAATTGATTCGAGACCCAAAGGGGTGCGATAGCGGGGAGATTTTAAAATTTATGGCACAACAAAAACTTATAACCGTCTGATTTATCGGAGCTCGCAAGTGCATGTTGCTTACGTTTTTTGAATTATGACCGGCCCCGTATGTGGAATCTAAACGGGTCCGTTCCAAGATATCGGAGGGTTGTTTATCATTCGTACGAACCATATGAGGATGAAGAATCACATTTTTCCGAAATACAAGGTGGTGGAGAGAAGGAAGGTGTTGGAATTTTTTTTTGGAAGTTTGGAGGTTGTGAGCATCAGGAAAGACTTCACTAGGCAAAGAATTCCACAACTTTGCCGTTCTATTGATGAATGATGCTTGGTATATAGATGTTCGACAGGTCTCGAGCCTGACAGTGTAAGGGTGACCAGCTTGAGTTCGTCTGGTTCGTCTACTAGGAATCGCGCGTGGTAGCTTAATAGATGATATTTCCGTCGAGCACCGACCATGGAAGTACCATTAAGAAAGGCAGAGATCGCCGACCTTTCTACGATGATCTAGAAAGGTCGATGATTCGGTGAGTGTTGTATCATCGACTAGGCGAATAGCTCTCTTCTGAACTGAATCTAAGAGCTTCAATGATAGTGGAATAATTCATCGTCCAATTGCTGAAATTTCCAAAGGAGGAAGAGCTGTAAGCGTTGATATAGCAGATGAAGATATGGCACAATAGATCCATTCAGGTCGCATGAGACCATCCATTATTATCGAGACTAGCCCACCACTTCTAGTTTGTTAGCGTCTGAATCGATGAGAAAAATACTTCTTGTAGTTCTATAATGTTCTGACATCTACTGTTTTGTTCCTTGCAACGCATTTCCTTTGATGTGCGTTTTTATGAACTGAAATAATCGCGTCATCGAACAAGGGAAATCAGAACAGACTAATCTCATTCGACCTATCACTTGCATCATTCCGGACAATCTAACTTATACAGGGTGGCCCAATGAAAACGGAACAACTGACATAAAAATGAATGATTGTTGGATGGGACAGGATTTTAGGAAAAACAGATGAGGCACTTCTTAGATGAACATCTTTCTAGCTACAAAATAAGAAAGCGTTACTTTCCATCACTAGCCGATTATTTTTATGAACGTGTTTCCTCGAAAACTACTGCATTGAATTCCAAAAACGAGGAAGCGTTGGTAAGAGATTTCGATTATCTTCAAAATGATGTATCGCTTGACACGTTACCCCATTTAAGATTCAAGGGTTGGAGCTCACCCCTCCGAGGGGTTTGAAGTGAAAAAGTTGAAAACATGCGAGAAATATTTTCCCCTGGAAATAAAAATCGACCGGTGCGAGCGTTTTTTTTTCTGAGAACGATAACTCATCGTCAGATCCTTGTTGTTTCGTTTTCATTGGGCCACTCAGTATATTCCCATCGAGCTGCTGCCATTATATCCAGTCTGAGCAAGTCTTAGAGAACCAACAGTCGATGGAACGAAAGGCCACGTGTCGTTGCGATTGCGGTTGTAGTAGGGACCATACATAAATGTCACTTACATGTCTCTGTCCAGAGGGTGATGGGTCCGGTAATGGGGTATTTAAACGCCGCCTTAGGGTAATTGCTATTAATAGTGTCTGCGTCGGACAGCATCGCCTGCCTTTGCATGTTACCGACACGATAAGAGAGGAAATCTCGACGTTGCCAGAAATTTCCTATCATAGTCCGTTATTTCAAAAAAATCGAAATCAATCGCTTTCTGATCGTTCGTTGAAGCTGAGACCTATCTGCAAGAGTTATTCGAGCCAGAATTCCTCGAGGTCGTGTCGAAATGTCATCTGTCTGCGGAGAAGTTCTTATTCTAACCCAGAGAAAATCCTTGGATTTCCAAAAAAAAATCCTAGATCTACGGAAAAACCAGTAGGGTCGGCAACATTGCTGTCTCCTGCCGAGCCAACAGGAGGAGGTGAGGGATACGCAAGCCCCGTGATTTCTCAAGGCTCGTCCTCATGGATAATTTGGAGTTGACGGAAGAAGTCAATAAGCATATCAGTTCCATCACTCTCCGTGTTTCTTTTGATTTTTTGAGTTCGATAGCTTATATATATAGACTTTCCAGGGTCGGTTGAGACGGCGATGAAAACATTCGTATACATTTATTTTAATTTTTAATTTTGAAAATAGAATTTATAGCAATCATTTCAATATACTCGAACTTTTAGATACCTAAAAGAGAAATTCTCTATTTGTCAGTGACACATGGTTTTTTGAAAAATTTCGAGATACAAATATATTTTTGATGAAAACAAAACTTCTACTTATCTTATAGTGAACGATTTTCAATGTACTGGGTATTTTGGCACAACAACAAACCATCGAAAATATTACGAAGAGAAAATATATAAATTTTGTTTTTGGAAACTCGTTCCTGAAACGTCCACTAAGATAAGTAGAATCATTTTCCAGCTTTTTGTGGGATTTCCTCTCCTCGTTTCTAAAAAATAGAGTAGAAGTTGTTAAAAATGATTTTAATATATTTGTAGTAAGGACAGATTTAGGATCTGCCCCAAAATGTCACTGCGCTTGAAATTAAACCTTTAGATACCTAAAAGAGAAATTCTCTATTGGTCAGTGACACCTTGTATTTGAAAAAATTTGGAAATACAAATATATTTAATAATAATAAAACCTCTACTTATCTTGGTGGACGTTTCGGGAACGAATCTGCTCCCGTTCTCAACACAATTAAAATATTTTTCTCTTCGCAAAATTTTTCAATATGTTGTCGGTTTTGACACTGAAAAGTGACATTTTGGGGCAGATTTTGGGGTAGAAGTTTTGGTGGTAATAAAAAATTTATTTGTATTTCCAAACATCATTTTTTTTTGGTTTCAAAACTTCGTGGTGAAATTGCAGATTCGAGATATATGAACCGATATCGACCGTGGTGTGCCTCAAGGATCAATCCTAGTGCCTTCAATATTCCTTCTTCGTGTCCATGACCTACCTCAACAGTTTTTCTTCATCTGTTGACAACACGAAAGGGAAACCTATGATGTTCGAGGAACATTGTGTTAGCCAGCGATGGAATTTTGGGAGCGAAGGAAGGTGTTGGAATGTTTCTTGATGAAAGTTTGGAGGTTGTAAGCATCAGGAAAGACTTCACTAGGCAAAGAATTCCACAACTTTGCCGTTCTATTGAGGAATGATGCTTGGTATAGCGATGTTCGACAGGTCTCGAGCCTGACAGTGTAGAAAACAAGGTATCACTGACGAATAGAGAATTTCTCTTCGAGGTATCCAGAGGTCCGTTTCTGGGACAAGAGGCAAGAGTTCCGATTCGATTGATCGCCATAGTGTTATGGCCTTTCATTTGATATGGGTCGCAAAGTGGACGGTGACAGGTCTTAGGATTGCCGTTTGCATGATTTATAGCCAAAGTTTATTGCATTTCATGGAAGAGAACTCGAATTAGTCGAGCTCTGACGAGGGTGATATTGTCGCCGGAGCATAAACAAGGAGTCACACGTGTAGCATAAGTTTGTATTCGAATATGGGAAATAACTCTCAGTATTCCATGCATGAACTTCGATAAACCTCGAACCGACTCTGCTTAGGTGTTTATTGGCCTGTGATGGTGAACTTCTGAATGCATTAGAAGAGTCGTTTTCAAAATTGTTTTGTTTCGAAGTATTGTTGATAATTGTTGATCGCAGTGAATGAATGACATTGAACCCGTTCACATCACCTCATTTTTCCGCTGATCTGAGGGGTGGCGAACAAAAAGTCCATGCCAAATCTAGACCGAAAATAATTTTCCAACTGTAACCAATGGTCTTTTCGATGCATTAAAATCGTATCGAAGGGAAGGGGTGTGCACGATGAAGGGATGTGATCGACCGTGGAAAAACGGACAAAGGGATGGGCAGACATATGCGATCGGAGGAAGCGTGTCCTTTTCATGAACAATCCCAATGTTTTTTATTTATTAATTTAAAGCTATTAGATACGGGGACGACTATGATACTGTGATGAATTTCGCACATTTGTCAAGATATGCGTTGATGGTACTCTATTATTTATTGGCTTGATATATTGGATGCGACTAATCGAGAAATATGTCATTCTAGCAGATCTTATATACAGGGTGATCCAACATTCGATTCGAATATTTCAAGGACGTATTGTCGGTAGCGAAATGAGACTTTTTCTTCAAATAAACATGTGTCCTGAAATGCTCCCTTTACGAGCTACAGCCACTGTGAGTTGGTAAAGAAAAACAAATATCAGGAAGTATGATTGAAATAACGAATCAATTCTTGTGGAAATTGGCATTGTCCTTCTTTGCTTCGAAAATTGTGTATACCCAGTTTTGGAGGGGGAAGAGGAGAGTGTACACTTTTATCGGCACAAATTTTTTGTTTGTAAAAAAGCATTAGTCTTTTGGACCATGAGGGAATGTAAAAATTCGGTCTCTTGCATTTTTTCCATAAAACTATTCGCCAGAAAATCATGATCAAGGAAATTAAACAATCATTAACCTCATAAGAACAGGTTTACTATTTATAAACAATATTAGCAGATTCTACTGATACCAATTCTGTAATTATTTCAAGCTATCTCATATTTTGAGAACTTTCAATGAACTATTATTGCTCTGGTGTTAGCTCCAACTATAAAAAACACTAACTATATAAATACCTGCCTATGTTGAGAGTTCTTATTTATCTGTTGATGGTCATTGCTATTATTTTTGTTTCCTATTGGCTAATCCAAGAGTCTGGACGACCTCTGGTGGCTAAATTGTGAACCTACTTAGTGAGTAATCAATAATGGATACTTGTTCGTTTTATCAATGAATCATCGTTATTTCGGCGTGCTTGTGCGATATCAGAGATTATTGGTGGATTATGTTGTGTTCTCATCGTATTTGTAGATTTGTGTGTAGAGCGAATTTCAAAAGTAGGACTCTAAACGAATAATTTTTGGGATAACCCAAACTCGAAAGGTATTCACAGGAATGATTTTATGCTTTGAGTACTTCCATAAACCTATATAGTTTCAGGGTTGAGATACTCAAAATAATAATGAGTGGAGAACCGAGTCAAAATACTGGCACGACTAGAAAGACATCGCATAACACTAACTGTTGTGTTTGAAACTGTTCTTCCAGGAGAAATAAATATATAGGACATTTCCATGCGTTCCCAAGAAGGATGCTTCTAAAGTCCATGTCAAGAATGATTATAGTATACTTGAGAAAGTTGATCGAAGAAAAGCATGGACAAATGCTTTGTTGATCGGAAAACTTGTGACTCACTTCATTCGAGTTTGTTTCCTTCATTTTATTCATTTTATTAGACATTGAAAAGCGTTACATTACCTCACAACATGATAGTTCTTCAACACACTATCAACTATTGTCCAAAACACACACGAAAATCCAAGATATCACTTGTTCAACGTTCGAAAACAACTAAAACATACACACAATAACCACGCCGAACAGAGAGATTACTCACTATCCGCCATATTTGTTCACGACTCGATTACTTTAATGATTTTACACCGTAAATTATAACCATTTTCAGGTTATTCTTCCTGCTTCGTTTAATATATAGATCACGGGTAGCGAGTGTCAAATGTCAAAGTCACGATGACGCTTTTTACAAAAATACGAGCATCTTTCAATAGAGGTATCATATTATCATAACCTCCGAACAACAAACTCACTAGAAGGATCACAAAACAAATATTCTGATGCTAACATGAATTCCCAGAATTATCATAATATTAGTACCCAATCGTTGCCAGTGTTGTCATATCCAATCATCAAAAAGTGATGAATAGTCCATAATATTTAAAGTCCTTCATGAATTCATGTAGTTCAATGCACAAATATAATAATAAATTTGGGTCATGACGATTATGAATCAGTTCTGATTAATAGAAGATTGCTACATTATTCTGAGACTTAGCAATTTTACTTTCTTGGGGGCTCGAGGACCAGCATGGGTATATCGTGAATACTTTTTGCTCAACGTTGCAACACCGCAATTTGATATTGACAGTCGACGGCGATTATTGCTTTGTTAGGTATCTGTCATTATTTACGTTTTGATTTTATCGATATTATTCAACTTGTGTTCAGTTTTGTGTACTCAGAATTCCTCAGAAACTCAGTTTATTTCCTGTTTTGGTGATTTGATATAATGGTGAGACGTTGTGAGGTGTGTTAAAGACAATTTGAACTGGCGATCAAGACACGTCATTTCATAGGTGAGTTACCATTGTCGTATCATTCGAGATTTTGAAGCATTTTCCCAAATGGAATGGATAAAAATGAATTTAAATTGAATTGATTAGATTATATTGATTATACCCATAGGTCAGCTGCGACAGTGTCTCGTCATTGTTCGTTTTCCCACCAAGAAATGCTGAAAAGTACTACTGAAATTGTTACGGATTTTCAATTTGGTTTCATCATGAATTAATAATAAATTCGACCCCTCTGACAACACGGCACTGGTGCTGGGAGAATCAGCTCCTGCTATCCTTGTTTAGACAAAGATAGATACTATAGATGTTGCTTCCAAACAAACTGTATTGCCAGGGCTGTGGATTACTTATCTAGTCTGTTCAATGATCGAAGATCATAACTAACATCGGTTAGAGGTTAGATGATCAGTGGCAGTCATGTTTATTTTGGATACCCAGTCGGTTGTCTTTTGTTATATCGATATGTATATGCAAATATGGTAATCAGTCGGTGAATCCAGAGTGCGATATCAACCCTTCATTTAGGTCTTGTCACAATATTTACCCTTCGGCTAGCTCGTGTAACTGATGCAGAGAAGGTCGATTTGAATACATATGCCGATGCTATAAAATATACAATATTTTGTTTACACGGAAATAGAGTGTCAATACTCATTTGCATCAATGCGGGAATTGAATGGTGCTGTTTCATTGGCTTTTATCTCGATGCTGTTCAAATATCGTTTGAGCTGACGCGGTCGAGGTTTGCGATTGTATGGAACGAGAACTTTGACGTTATGATTGACAGATGTCACGTCGAAGAATTTTTTTTTCATTTTACTTTTGACTCTCAGACAGAATGGGCACGTTTAGATAAATAATTTTAAAGTGAGACTTTTATCATTCGATAGTAAAACTTACCCTAGCTATAGCTTTCTGGAATTAATCGTCTTCCTACATTTATTCAAATGATTGTTGAAATTCGCGATTTATATATTTACGAAATATATATATTTCTGATTATTCGTCAATTTAAGGGGATATTTTTTAGAGTAACTTCACATGTATATCCGCAACAAAGATATGATATTATATATTCTCTACGAAATAACATGACTGTTGGCATTGTCGAAACATTTTGATGTGTCATTCCATTGTATCGAGAAATACGACGTTCTCAGTTAATTCCATTCGAATCGACTCAATCAGTGTACGATTATCCACTCAAATCTATAGTTTAGCAAAGTTTATTGATCCATAAGTGTGTTAAAACAAACACTCTCAGTTTTACTTGTTGTTGATTGAATATAAATTGTTGAATAATCCTAGTTTTTTAATAATCCTAGGATTACTCCTACCTCTTCATGGTTCAGGCATATCTGTGACTTCTCGTCCAACACTCCAAAATGTCCACATTATTATATTCATGATAATTATCATTTTATATGCGGTATTCCATGGCGAAACAATTAATTCGACAACATCGACATTAAAAGGTTCATTAATTTAATGATTGATGTCCGAATGGATGATTTGTTATCACCAGACATAGTCGTTCACATGGAATTGTCACGTATGATATCGAACTATCAAATATACATCATGTTGTACAGGGTGCTCGATTTGGAAAAAATAATCCGGAAGGGCCAATGTGATTCATAGGTTATTGATAGATGCTATGGCTAGTGGTGGACAAAATCAGTCGATGATACGCTCTGGTATAGCAGAAAACAATTAACTAACCGATTTTCTTCAGGAACGTAAATTATTCAAGTTCCAGTAGGAATAAAATACATTGTAGATTCCAGATTTGAAAGTCGCGCCAAAACGCTTGTCACTGTCATGGCGCCGCTAGTGACGTCACGTTTGAGTAAACGGAACGTCAACACTGGACGTTCTTTAGAAGATCATCGAATATGAATGATACAGGGTACATAGAAGTATCTAAATTTCTAAATTCTGCTGAAGAAAAGTCGTTATTTGATTATGAAAACTTTATCAGCATAAACTCGTCGATTTAAGGCAAATTCGCACTGTAAATCCTTGTTCTGTGACTGGTTATTTCACTTTAGATTCAATATTCGCCATAAATGAGAATGAATCGTGAATAAAATCACAGAGAAGCAGTCGTTTTTCATTTGTTTACTCAAAAGTGAAGTTATTCGCTCTGATCAAGGCGGACTGTAAAGCGTAATTTGTAGTTTAATTTCATCAAAACAATCATCAATCTCGGTCTTGATGAAAAAAATTAATGCGTGTTTCGCATTCCAAGACTCAAGTTTGTATGTGATTGTATCAATTCGTCGATTTATTAGTTGCAACTTTCCAGAAACACCCTGTTTTCGACCCTCGGACGCCTATGCATTCAACTGAACGAACATTCCGATGATTATATGAAATTTAAACTGGAAAAGAGAAAATTCGCTGCTCATTCCGTTGAGAATGACAGCTGTCAAGTCCAGCACGAAAAAAGTTCCATTGGAATAACAGTTTTTGATATTGTTTTTTTCGATTCAGTAGGTAACACAATATAAAATGTTGGACAGTTCAGTTGTTCCGAAATATTGCCGGATTCAGGTCTGATTATTTCAATTTATTGCTGTATGCGGACACCGAATTGTTATTTGTTATGTGTTCCGAAATATTCATTCGTGAAAATCATAAATTTCCAGTATTGAAAAAAATTCTACTTCGTGGGAGCATCGTGTTAGCTAGCGGTGGAATTTTGGGAGCGAAGGAAGGTGTTGGAATTTCTCTTGATGAAAGTTTGGAGGTTGTAAGCATCAGGAAAGACTTCACTAGGCAAAGAATTCCACAACTTTGTCGTTCTATTGATGAATAATGCTTGGTATAGCGATGTTCGACAGGTCTCGAGCCTGACAGTGTAGGGGTGACCAGCTTGAGCTCGTCTGGTTTGTCTTCTAGGAATCGCACGTGGTGGCATAATAGATGATATCTCCGTTGAGCACCGACCTTGAAAGTACCTATAGAGAGACTGCCGACCTTTCTACGATGATCTAGAGAGGTCAATGATTTGGTGAGTGTTGTATCATCGACTAGGCGAATAGCTCTCTTCTGAATTGAATCTAAGAGCTTTAGCGTATGTTTGGGGGCTGAGCTCCAAACATGTGAACAGTACTCCAGGACAGGTCGAATTTGTGCTTTGTAGATCATAAGCAGTTGCTGGGATGTGAAGTGTCTCTTCGCAGGGAATAGAAAACCAAGTTTTTGTGAAGAAATCTAACAAAGTGACTATTGGCTTTTTTGATTTTTCCGAAGTCTTAGGTTTTCTAACTTCCAAACAAACTAGATTGTTTCGTTTTCATATTTTTTTGGGCGCTCTCATTACTAGTATAGTATTTTTGAAAAACAAATCCCAGAGAGAAAATCCTAGAAATCTGTAAAAATAATTATCCTCGTTCGATCTATTACAGTCAGTAATCACCATCTTGTAACGCCAAAAAATATGTTCCATAATTTTCGCTTCGACCGTGAAACAAATTGATATTTTCTAAAGTCATGTCGAGCAATGCTTGATGGTTATGAAGTACAACATCGAATTCAATCATTCGTTTTATACGGTCGAATTCCCATACTCGACTTACATCAAAACCAGCCGGAAAAATGCAATTTCTTTCTCAAGATAACATCATATTTTGCGAACCATTCAAACGATGCGGGCAAAACAAACTATTTATCAAACAAATAAAAACCCTAATCGCTCTCAACGAGTCTTTGTCAGGATTTTAACCCTCTAGGGGGCGATTACGGACCACCCTTGATGTGCAAACCTTAATAGTTCACTGTAAAAAATTGGAGCATTGAAAGTAATCTTCTGGTAAAAAATGACAAATTGTTTTCTTTTTGTAGTCAGGTTAGGTGTAAAAATAAGCGAAGTGGAAAGTGAACTGTTTTGTTCGGACGACAATAGCGCACATGTTTTGAACGGAGCGATTATATTTTTCGAAAGAAACAGATGAAGATATCGGAGATTTGTCCAGATTGCGCCTTCAAACCCTTGCTATGTCTATACGGATGTGTTGATATTAACAACAGTGAAATATCATAACGATTTAGATCAGGAAAAATTTTCAACAACACACAGTAACGGGAGCTCAGAATGTTTTTATACAGTGTTGAGATAAAGTATCGAAGTAAATATCTTTTAAACGAAAATTACGATATTGTATGAAAATTTGCAGGTGAGTTCAATTGAACAAAATGCATTTGATGTACATTTTTTTGTTAATAATATACTTCCGGTTTAACTGGAAATGCCAGCAACTTCTTTAATTCAAATGGGACACCCTATATATTTTTTACAGATTTTGAAAGAGCTTGTTATTTTGAATTCACACATACTGAGTTTAGTGTGAAAAATTTCTTGTAAAAACGAGCAATATAGCACTTTAATCAACCTCCTTTGAGTTTTTTGCATAAAAGCAAAAAACTATTTAGATAAACTAATTGATGTTGTTTGTATGCATAGTAATGAATAAACGAGTACTCTTTTGTTATCCAAGTGTCAAATTCTAATTGACGGAAATAAAGTTTACGATCACCATAACCGATAATTAGAATTTTTCACTCGATTGAACCATTCTTGAATTGTACAATTTGTAAATTGTACGTTTATTTATTACTATGCATACAAACAACATCGATTAGTTTATCTAAATAGTTTTTTGCTCTAATACAAGAAATTTTTCACACTAAACTCAGTATGTATGAATTCAAAATAACAAGCTCTTTAAAAATCTGTAGAAATATATAGGGTGTCTCATTTGAATTAAAGAAGTTGATGGCATTTCCTGTGAAACCGGAAGTATATTATCAACAAAAAAATGTACATCAGATGCATTTTTCATAAATATCGTTCTTTTCGTTTAAATGAGATTTACTTGGTTCCATACTTCATCCCAACCCTGTATTTTCTTGAGTGTTTCAAAATCCCTCTAGAGATCCTTAAAATTCAGGTCTCGTTTCTAAAAATAAAAATAAATATAATTATTTCAATATATATGTACTGTTAATTGATCTCCACCGAAATGTCACTGCTTTCGAAATTCAGCTTCCTTGATGATCTTCCCAAGGAAAATAATTTGTATAGACAAATATACCTATATAAATATCCAAACATCTCTTTTTGTATTTCTGATGGACATTTCGGTAATACAAAAGTGATATGAAGAAGTTTCGATTCGATTTTGAAGTGTCCATTTTCAGAGTCAGATTTGAGAAGAGATTGCCAAGTGCTACCAATATCAACTAAACAAGAGCAATATTATCATCTCTGTTGAAATGAATGCAAACGACTCTTTAATTTTTTGTTGTTATCTTCTTTTTCTATGATTTCAATGCTCGTCAAGAATATGTTCAGCCAATTTCGACTTGTCTCATCCATCTTCTTTCAATATTGTTCCAGTGTTATTTCGTGTGATTTTTACGTCGACCTCAGTGCAACACAAACTTCCGGAATGGTAAAAAAATCTCTGGTTTGGTAGGATTCGAAGACAAAACATAATGAGAGCAGAAGATGTCGACGGTCTCTAAACGACCCCTATAAAAATATCTGGGAAATTGGAGCACTCTTATTGGAAAGATGTGGAAACATATTGCATTCCACTGAATTGGATATCTATCTTCCCTTCATACATATAGGAAAGTATCGAATTTATCGATTAGGCCATCATTTAGCGATCCATTTGTAATTGTATACGTCTGAAAGCGTGTGCCAAATATTTGCAGATACTCTGGGATTTTGCGAAACATATGTTCGTAAATATTTGTTCATCATCGAACTGACATGTGGGAAAAGGACCCAGAAAATTCACGTCGTGAGTTGAACTCGTGTAGGTAAGATAAGGTGTTGTTCGTGGGAGTTGTTACCCTCCCATGAAAATGAAGCTATACAGAACTCTTCCTATCATTGTAAAACTTCAACTGAGGTTGTGGGAATGACTTGGTTGTAGTTTTTCTACAACTCTATCCCACTTTGTGACATTATGGAAAGAGTTTTCCTATCCTCGTTATGTAAAATGCCTCATACAATGACAGATTGCTCATTATGTTGATGTCAGGTCCACTATTTGTATTAAGTCGTCAATATCCGTGCTTGGTATCACCACCAACAGCGCTCTCTCATGGGACGATCATGTGAGGTCCATTGCGAAAACTGCCTCCTTCGAGTGTTTTTGATACCATGGTTTAGTGCCAAATTTGTGGTGAAAGTTTGAGGTGATTCTTCTAAATCGATTGCAGTATTTGGTTTAACAGTTTCGTTCGTTGCAGTCCGAGGTCTTAGCAAATGTTTTACCATCCCAGTTGTATAAAAACGTTGTAATATTTCAGTTACTATTGAGCGTGATATAGGATTTCTCTCCGGATGCAAATCATTAAAAATATGACACACTTCTTCATGAGTTCCAACACGATCACCATAACCGATCATCATTAAAATTTCAATACGCTCTTTTTCACTTGATTGAACCATCTGAATTGTACAATTCATTTCCGTCGATTAGAATTTGACACTTGGATAATGAAAGAGTACTCGTTCATTCATTACTATGCCTTCAAACAACATTATGAACGAAACAGTTTCAAATCCATAAACATTAGCCTCAGACAAAGCCAAGGTGTTTTCATTAATTGATATTGAATTTTCCATTTTCATATTCAATTTTCAGAAATGGGTTCCAAGTTCTGTCTAGATAGAACTTGATATTGAGAACGGGAGCAGATTCGTTCCCGAAACGTCCACCAAGGTTTTATTCTTATGAAATATATTTGTATTTCCAAAATTTTTCGAAAACTTTTTTTCACTGACAAATAGAGAATTTCTCTCTTAGATATCTGAAGGTTAAATTCAAGCGCAGTGATATTTTGGGGCAGATCACAAAATATGTCCTTACTACAAATATATTGAAATAATTTCTAATAACTTCTACTCTATTTTTAAGAGACGAGGAGAGAAAGTCCCACAAAAAGCTGGAAAATTGTTCTTTTCGTTGGAAAGATATTTACTTGGTTCCACATTTCATCCCAACCCTGTATATCCCACAACAGACTAATACAACGAATTACTAGATTGGTGTATGAATATCTATTGTGAGTCAATAGCTGTTTTCCATTCATTATATATTTCGTTCAGTTGAGTGTAATATTTCTGTTTCCATCTAAATCTAACTGTACCCATTCCGTCTTTGATATTCATTTTGTTCCATAAGATTCCATATTTTTCACGTATACACATACCGTTTACATAACCTCACATGAATTCCTCCATGTTCCTCCAAGTCTCAGCCGGTGTTTTTGAACCCCAACGGCGAATATCTGTGCCTGCTCCATAGGCGCATTCATAGACTTATTATCCTCAGGATATGGGCGCTTTCAGTTCAATTATCGATACACTTTTAATAAGCGTATCATTACGACAATTCTCCCGACGTATGATCGATCGATGCGAGAGGACACACACCTTTCCTATCGAACCCACCGATCTATTGTCGAGAGATCGCAACAAAAGGTCCGATGACAAATCACTTTCTGTGTCCGTAATTGATGGATTATTTTGGTGAAGTGAATTCTTCCACTGTGCACGGTTCGCAATGTTATCGAGAAATGGGCAATTCGCGTGATATTTTCGATTCATTCTGGTAGGGTGCGAGTTTCATTCGTTTTCAACGTATTTTTTTTTCGTCTTTTGACAAGCACGATAACAAAACCTTCGTTCGTGGAATATCTTGTGGAAGCTGCTGGATAAATTTCAGGAAATCATGATGACCAGCCTGAGGTCGTCCAGTTTCAACTGGCAATTAGCCCTAATTGCCAGTTCAAACTGGCATTTATCCCTAATTGCCAGTTTAAACTGGCATTTATCCCTAATTGCCCGTTTAAACTGGCATTTATCCCTAATTGCCAGTTTAAACTAGCATTTATCCCTAATTGACAGTTCAAACTGGCATTTATACCTATACTGGCAGTGACCTATTCATGTTTATTCACAATGTATGAAACTATTATGTATACTATTTGAATTTGAATTTGAATAAACATATCATTATTATTATTATTTATCCCTAATTGCCAGTTCAAACTGGCATTTATTCCTAATTGTCAGTCTGAACTGATATTTATCCCTAATTGCCAGTTTAAACTGGCATTTATACCTAATTGACAGTTCAAACTGTCAATTAGCCCTAATTGTCAGTTCAAACTGCCAGTTTTAATTAACAATTGGGGTTAATTGCCAGTTTAGACTGACAATTAGTGCTAATTGCCAGTTCAAACTGGCAATTATGAAAAAAAGTCATCATGTCCTTTCAGCGCTTTCGTAAAAAAGAGTTGAGGGATTATGATTATTACCGTCAAAAATTCTGGCAGTAGGTCAGAGTCGAAGAAGAATAAAATAACCTTTTGAATCTGATGATATATTCGATTATCTGTAACAACTCGTGTAAATTCTGCGATAAAAATGCACAACGTCCTGAACGACGGCGTCAGACGTCGAATTTCTGGGGTGGAAACGCATTGATTGTTTGCTGAATGCGAAAATTATTATTCATGGAAAATTAGGCCACGCATGTTTTGGAATTACGAAGCTCGAGAATTCGGGACCTAGAAGCGGCTGTTATTGTAAACGATTGTCTCTTCAACTAGGTCGAGTCCTGAACTCAAAATGGGCCCGAGCGCACGAAATTGGTGAGAAAACATCCCTATCACAACTGTGAATGAAAAAAAATGATAGAATACTCATGAGCTGTTTCAATAGATATTATCGAGATACAAAAGCGCTTCGCTAAAATATAGTGATCATTCTTGTGTTTTTTTTTCATCTGTGGACAACTCGAAAGGAAAACCTATAATGTTCGGGGAACATCGTGTTAGCCAGCGGTGGAATTTCGGGAGAGAAGGAAGGTGTTGGAATTTTTCTTGAAAGTTTCTTGAGAGTTTCTTGAAAGCAGATTCGTTCCCGAAACGTCCACCAAGATAAGTAGAGGTTTTATTCTTATTAAATATATTTGTATTTCCAATGTTTTTTTCAAAAACAAGGTGTCACTGACCAATAGAGAATTTCTCTTTTAGGTATCTAAAGGTTTAATTTCAAGCGCAGTGACATTTTGGGACAGATCCTAAATCTGTCCTTACTACAAATATATCGCAATAAGTTTTAATAACTTCTACTCTATTTTTATTTATCGAGATATAAAAGCGCTTCCCTAAAATATAGTGATCATTCTTGTGTTTTTTTTTTCATCTGTGGACAACTCGAAAGGAAAACCTATAATGTTCGGGGAACATCGTGTTAGCCAGCGGTGGAATTTTGGGAGAGAAGGAAGGTGTTGGAATTTTTCTTGAAAGTTTGGAGATTGTAAGCATCAGGAAAGACTTCGCTCAATAAATATAGTATTTCTGATTCAAACAGTGATGGATTGTATGTACAGGATGTTTGGTTCACAAGGTTAGCTCAATATGGAGTTGCAGCTCGAAATCAAGAAAAAATGGCACGTCCGTTATACACCTTTGTTCATTGTGAGTAAGAAGAACACAATTCAGGTGGGCACCAATAATGATAATAATAAATCGGCTTCATTCAGCAAATGTACATATACATTTGCCCTCTCAAGAGGCGAAGATTAGCTGAAGCTACTCTCAAACTCTTAACCTTTTCAGTTTACAAATCAGATAAAAACAAAAATAATAGTATAAACATATAAAGAGAACTATTTCCAATTCCGATGATACTGATGCTACAATGTGGCTAGTTTTGCTGATTCAGCAGTTCATTTTTAACGACTCTTCTAAATTTGTTTAGTGGTGTTGATAGGTCTGGTTTGAAGGAATTACTAGATATTTACGTTACTAGTCCGGTAAGAACACTTTTACAGTACGAGTGAGATGTGAATTTCGAAACGAGTACTGTAAAAATTTACCGGACGTGCGACGTATAACATTTTATTTCATACTGCTAAAAAACAAAAATGAACAGTGAAAAATAAAATATTAATCTTTGTTGAAGTGCTACAACAAAAAAATGGGAATGTATCAGCAAGTAGCAACTCCCTAATAAATAATCCATCCAATGGAGCTCCTGGTATCCATATTCATGGGAACGAAAATTTCACGGTTAATATTAATATTAGCAATAAGTAATTTCTGTGTATTGTTTTGCTGTTGAATTTTTAATGAATGTATTCATGCTTTTGACGCAGAACTGAGTTTCCAATATTTACAATCCGGTAAAATTTCATTACGGGATAGTAGCACGTAATGAAATATTACGTGCGCCTATCCTGTAAATGTCTATTTTCCGGACTGAAATCAGGTACGTAAAGGTATGTTCTATGATGCAGTATGAAATGAAAAGTTTTACTGCATTGTAAGTAATCAGTATTATTTATATAGACAACAAAATCCACTCAATACAAGACTTCGTCAAATTCTCTTGCCTCTGCCGAGATCACAATCGGTAAAAAATTCTTTCATTAACAATGGAGGAAAGATGTTTAATCACCTTCAACTTTCGGTGAAAAATATAGGAGCCCATGTACTAACCAGGAAAGCGGTTAAAGAATTTTTACTTTGTAGACCATACTATGAGATTTGCGAATTTTTTGAAGAAAGAATTTGAGATGTTTTTTGATTTTATAAATGCCTATTCTCTGTGTATTTTTATTGATTGACTATTATTTCATTCATAAGATTCTAATCTGCATAACCTTTGTATTGTTTGTCCTATTGACACTCAGTTTTATATTTGCTTCGTCCATAAGACGTATCAATCTTTGACAATAAAGTATATTTGATTGATTGATTGATTGATTGATCAGGAATCGAACCGTCGTCGAGGGACCGATACAGCCCCATTATTAATTGAAACGAGTCAAAAACAATGCCCGTCGTGCGGTAAAAATCAATCGAGTCTGCCGAGTGCGTATTTGCAAAAACGGGCGTTAATCGCATTATATACTATTAGTCGACCGGAAGCGCCCCGAAGGGATGCTTGCAGGACGGGTTGCTGCCGATGACAGGTTTTATAAGGGTGTCGGAGTCCTGCAGCGCCCATGGGCGTCCGTCCGAAGGGGGGCGAGAAACCGAAACGATGCCCTTTAGGCGCTCCGTTCCACGTTGTGAAGGGTGTATGCGATTGCACGAGGGCGGATTTCTTCGGGGATCGCACCACCGAAGGTCTAACGAGAGTATGAAAGATAAATAGGAACCCGAAAAACACAGCAGACAATATCGTGGCGTCGATAACAAACGGATTGATAGAATAGACGACAACGAAGACAACCAACACTGATAACAAATATAATCCCATACATTCCCACAAAAAAATGTGTTTATACAGTATACCATGTGTTGGTGGAAAATACTATACAAGTGAAAAAAGCAGACCTCTATCAGTAGGGATGAAAAAAAACTAATAAACTATTATTGACAACCTGATGGAGATTTCAGATTTCAAAATATACAACAAGCACAAAGACTGATAACAAACACTGATAAAAACACTGATAACAAATTTGATCCCATACATTCCCTATACAAAAAAATTATCAACAGTGTTCAAGACTGAAAATACAGTGAGATCCATTATAACTCATACGATACCGATAGATGAAGAACAATCATCGGAAATTTGTATATACAGTTCACCATGTGTTTGAGGAAAATACTATATGAAGGTGAAAATAGCAGACCTCTAATAGTAAGTAAAATATTAAGAAAATATATATCGAAAAATCAATATTAGCTGAAGTTCTTCGAGGAGGTGGTACATTCATTTTTCAGCTTTTAATGGTGTTTTCTCTCCTCGTTTCTAAAAAATAGAGTAGAAGTTATTAAAAATTATTGCAATATATTTGTATTAAGGACAGATTTTGTATCTGTCCCAGAAATTCTCTATCAGTGTCAACATCGGAAACATTGAAAAAAGTTTACGAAGAGAAAAATATTTCAATTGTGTTGAGAACGGGAGCAGATTCGTTCCCGAAACGTCCACCAAGATAAGTAGAGGTTTTATTCTTATTAAATATATTTGTATTTCCAAAATTTCTTTCAAAAACAAGGTGTCACTGACCAATAGAGAATTTCTCTTTTAGGTATCTAAAGGTTTAATTTCAAGCGCAGTGACATTTTGGGACAGATCCTAAATCTGTCCTTACTACAAATATATTGCAATAAGTTTTAATAACTTCTACTCTATTTTTTAGAAACGAGGAGAGAAAATCCCATTAAAAGCTGAAAAACAAAGAAGAAAAATTAAAGAATCTGCTCGTATTTTTCTGAAGCATTTTTCTGAACGGAGACAATATTATTGCTTCTTGTTGAGGTGATATACAGTGTAGAACAGCCAAATGAAATAAATTCGGGAACAAATAAATGAGGGAGTGTTGGGAAAAACGCTTGGACATGTCGATTTGTATTTTTGAATACGCATTTTTTTCAAAAAAAATTATTTGTATAGTGTGTCATGTGACAGTGTCATGGCAGTGGCCATGTGATTGAAACAAATATAGGGTGGTGCAGAATTCAGAAAATTGATCATCCTGTATCTGTCCCAAAGAAATGTCAGTAGATAGTACATCGATAATTGAGATAGAGGCATGTGAGTCGTTTCGACCAAAAATGCATAGTTTCGACACAAAAAAATCCTAAAGTTGAAAAATCTCGATTTTTCACACCCTATATCTCTGTAATCATATCCGCTAGACACCAAGTGTGGTGTATCGATGAAATCAGCTCTTCAGTGAGAATGGAATGAAATACAGGGTGTTCCATTTGAAAGATGGTATTGGCCACTGTCACATGACACACTTTATATAATTTAATTTTTCTGAAGAAAATGCGTATTCAAAAATACAAATCGACGTGTCCAAGCGTTTTCCCAACACACCCTCATTCATTTGTTGTCGAATTTACTCCATTTAGCTGTTCCACACTGTATATAACTTGGCATTCACTTCTCAAAGAAAATGGTAAATTCAAGGTCAATTAATGAAGAAAGAAACACACGGTACCCAGTGTGTCACAGTTCAGTGTCAAAGCGAAAAAATTATAGAGGAAAATATTATCCTGTGCTGAAAACGGAAGCATATTTTTTTCCAATTTTTTTTTCGACACAAAGTGTCACTTGGACACACAGAGAATTTCTTTTTGAAGCAGATCATATATTTGTCCTTACTAAAAATATATTTGAATAATTATTATAATTTCTATTCTTATTTTCACAAACAAGAAGTGAAAATCCTTGAAAAAACTAAAAAATGAATATGCGAACTCCTCGAATAACTCACAGACACTATTGCTTTGTTATTTAGAAAGTAGCTCATTCCACACGAAGTCGAAAGTGAAAGGCACTAGTGTGAAAATATTTGAAAATCGCACGTTTGCAGCGATTGATCAATGTAATGTTATTTCACCTGGAAATTTCACTACTGGTACCATTAAATATGATACATTATTGGTATTTTAGATTGATTTTGCTTCCCAACCTTTCGGAAAATGATTAAATCCACTATCTTCCTTGCTTCCCAGTGGGTGAAACTCGGAATGATACTGACTCAAATATTCATGGTCGTAGGAAAAATAGTGGGCATAACTCGTTAACAGGGTCCCATCGGAATATCATCAGGAAGAACGACAGTTCCAGTTGACAGGTTCCAACATTTCGTGACAGTAAGAACAACAAATCCTGAATTGATAAAGCGATATTCGCACCCTTGTGTCTAATCCGGCGACACATCTCGACTAAAGTCCGAACAAAACCGGAAATGAAACTACGATAGCGCGTCATCTACGCAATACATTTCATCTTCCGTCGAGTGTGCTAGCACCGAAAGTAACCGACGGCTTCCGAAGGCTGCCGAGCGTTGGGGGACGATATTAAATCTCCGACATCTGGCCGCTTCTTTATGACATATTACTTTATTACTATAATAGAGGGAACATTGAATTATTAATATAAGATTATGAAGGCACATGGCGTTGCGCAAAAACCGGGCGGCCGTTTTGCTCCTCTCTCTTATTCCTATTATGATTCCGTTTTGGCAGAGAGAATCGCTTTATTGAATGTGTCGAATGCTCTGACATTTCGATTCGAGAAAATGATTTCTATTCACGGGGTCGAAATATGAATACTAGGTTCACTTTATCGGAGGATCCGCAGATCGACGGTTTCTTCTCACTTTCAATGTTACACTGCTGGCTAACACGATTAACATTAGAGGATTTCCTTGCGTGATATCGAAACATGAATGGTTCGTACTGGAAGTTATCGACAGTTAGGTTAATTTTCTCCTTCTGATTTTTATTTCAATCAACACTTCTAAATCAGAAATGAAAATCAAAATATACTTTATTGTCAGAAGATTTTGCATCCCATTGACAAAGATTTGTGAGTATAAATATAAACACTTTTTGATATCTTTCCTACAATATTTTGTTCAACAGTTTCGTTCGTTGCAGTCCGAGGTCTTCCAGGTTTTAGCAAATTTTTTACCATCCCAGTTGTATAAAAACGTTGTAATATTTCAGTTACTATTGAGCGTGATATAGGATTTCTCTCCGGATGCAAATCATTAAAAATATGACACACTTCTTCATGAGTTCCAACACGATCACTATAACCGATCATCATTGAAATTTCAATACGTATAAATGAAAACTGGTAAATTACAAATGAATTGAATAAAACAAGTACAAATACAATAAAAATAAAATGGAATGCACGTATTTTCAAAATACACTTGTAGGCTATAATAGGGTCTATCAGCTAACAAATTTCTAACTGCTCTCTCGAATTGTACGTTGGTCGCCAGTTTTGTTCATGCAAGAGTATTGTTATTCCTGTCAGAAATTATGAGTATGACATTTGAAAAATCGTAGGAGGTATAGGGCCGGTTGCATAAAGGTTCATTAAGTATTTAACGTCACATTAAATATTTGACGTGACGTTATTTATGGAATTCGGTTGCATAAACATTCATCATATATTTGATGGTATGTTAACTTAATCACTTAATTAACTTATGAAAATGCCCGATTAATTAAAAAAGCAGTTGCACAAAAGCCAATCAACTTTAAACGTCACATCAAATCGCCTCAATCCTGGCATTAACTTAATCAGTGCTCGATGACTGATTATGAATCCCGTTTTTTTTTTCAAAGATATGGTATCGAACTGTTTGCATTCTACTATATTTTTATATATGTGAAGGAATGAATTGGATTTATGAGTTCCAATCGAAAGATAAGTACCAAATTTTAGATATTAAAATAAACTTTATGTACTTTTTAACAATCTCCAGCAGTGTCATTTTCTCTGATTCCGTATAGTTTGCTCCCCGTTTTTTCTTCAAGCTATCCATATCAATATCCATACTGCCACAGATCTGTGAAACTGCTTCGTCAAATCAGATAATTAAACCTAACCTATAAATGCGCAGAGCATCATCATTTACAAGCACGGAACGTGGGGATCCAGCAAATTAGCCCTGTTGCCACGCATTTTTCGTCGTTAGTTGATGGAACGATAATCATAACATACGAGAGTTTTATGCAACGCAAATTGGATTTAACGTAATATCACCACTAATGTGGCATCAGGTTATCACATGATTAATTTTCCTCTATGCAATCGACCCATACGGTAATAAATAAGTGTAAAAGTTCGCAATCGTGACATATTTGTATAGTCTTCAATATTCTCAATCCGCTCTTGCTATAAATTGTTTGAAGTAGTTTTGTATCACTAACGACATCATCACTATTATTATCATTGCAGCATTATTACTTATAAACTGAGTTCCCGAGGAACATAAACTGCTAGTTAGTGAAACTCCAGAGAGTGTCGCCTGTTATGAAATATTTTCCAGTTATTGCATTTTTCTGAGATCGATGCGAAAAATACAATCCGTTTTCCTCCATTACATTTTTATACGACACGTTGCATCTGACGGTGTGATTTTTCACTTTGATGTTCGGACAGGAAGGTGTGGAGGTGACCAAAGCAAATACTCCATTTCATATTGTGCGTTGTGTGTACAGTTCACACGATAACCAACACTGATTTGAAGCCGTCCACGAATCGTATTTATATACAGGGTGGCATAGAAAAAAGTACATTGCAAAGTGCCACACTAAAATAAAAAAAAAATCCTTGCACTTTGATGGGTTTTTTTCGATTTTTTTTTCTTGGTACTTACGTATTTCGACTCAGGAACCTGAATTTCAAAATGAAAATGTGCGCAAACTTATATTTTTCGATGTATTCCAGGAAAAAGCATGAAAATCAACCTTCTTTCTTCGGCTCGTTTTGGGTAGGCATGGAGTTTCTTTTCTCAGACAGGATACTTTTTGTACCTTTCATGAACATTCCAGAAGTCAAAAAGAAGGGAAAACATCCTCGAATTAGTTAAATCAACGTGCTTTAGCATCTTGGAGGAAGGTGGATCCAGAATTTTTCATATGGACGACGCTGTCAAATGAGAATCTACGTCAGAATCACTAGTTCTGTGAGTCAAAATATCACAGATTGACATTTGACAGCGCCGTCCATATGACAGAAGGATTCTTAAAAGATGCTAAAGACGATGAATTAAACTTCTTAGAGGATGTATCTCCTTCTTTTCAGCCTCTAGAATGTATGAGGAAGATATAAAGAGTATCTTTTGTGAGAAATGTAACTTCGAATGGCTATGGTGCCTACCCAAAACAGCACGAAACAAGAAGGAATATCTCGAAAAATATAAGTTTGCGCACGTTTTCATTGTGAAATTCAGGTTCCTGAGGTCGAAATACGTAAAAACAAAGAAAAAAAAAACGAAAAAAAAAACCCATCGCATAATAAGTTTAAAATTACCGTTAAAAGATATGAGGTGTTGATTTTTTTTTTAATATCTTCAGCCAGAGACGCAACAAATGGATAAAATGTGGTATACAGGAGTTTTTCATCATGCTAAATTCAAATATGATCTTAGTTTTTTGATTACTGATAGAGGGCGCTACATACAGGGTTCCATCCCTATTGAATCGGTCGTAACTTTTTTGCCATACACTGTATGTCATTTTCGACTGAAAAAAATTTTTATCCCTTCTTTTATACTTAAGAAAGGTATACTTTGTCCAAGTCGCTAGAAGCAATGTGTCGAGTACGAAAGCATCTAAAAGTCGACAATGCACGAAACTTATTCAAAAAATGTATTGAAGTACAAGTGCAACAATTTGAACATCTTCTGTCCTCACTACAAATATATTGCAATAATTTTTAATAACTTCTACTCTATTTTTTAGAAACGAGGAGAGAAAATCTCATGAAAAGCTGAAAAATGAATCTTGTGAAAACTTGATGTTTTGTTTGAATGAATCATATTTTTCATATTTATCATTGTTTTTGCAAATAAATAAAACGAAATTAAATTCAACACCGTATCCGTATCTCTCAACCTGAGGCCTTGCGTTGCCGTGTTCATGGGAACTTTTTTTCTTATTTTAGTGTCCTCTATTGTGTGACACTATGCGATGCATTTTTTTCTATGTCACCCTGTATAAAGGAAACAGAGGAATTTCCAAGATTAATACAGAACATTTATCAATTGATGTATGAAATTAAATCCAATTAAGAACCAAAAGAATTCCCACTACTCTACGAATATCACAGTATGAAAATGAAAGAAAAAGGTTGATCTAGAACCAATAAATCACCCTGTATCTTCGTTAGTTAGCAAAGTATCATAAGCAAGCACAAGAAAAAAAGAAGAGGGAAGGCAAATGAGGCTAAGATCATAACACATATGAAGTGGAAAATTTCTTAGGATTGGTAGTAGAGTCGATTTAAAATTTCAACTACAAACTTCCAGGAAAAAATCCAATACCTTCATTTTCACCCAAAATTCCAACAGTGACTAAGAAGATATTCTTGTTCATATCGTGTTGAAAGATAACGAAAAAAGAACAGAAATTTGCTGCAAAAAATCTGTTGGCGGTAATAGATTTTTTTATTAGGTACCAGAATAATAATTTATCGAATGTTAATTCGAATGAAAAAAGCGGATTGTTTATTGAGCCGATTTAAAAGCAATTTCGTACACCCTCTTCCCTCTCTGACGTGAATGTGAGTTGCCTTCCTTCCTCCTTCCTTTTTTAAATTAATATTTTCCGCAAATTTAACTCGAGGAAGACGTCTTGACGTAGCCGTTGCATTTGACAAGTCAAAAATTATATCGGGGTGTATTTAATTATTCTTTATTAAATGAATTAATCCGTTTTTCTTTTCCCCATTCGCTCTAAATGAAAAGAAGCCTCATTAGGAATGTTGACAATGCTCTACTCCTGCTTCAATTTATTTCTTTGTCTCTGGAGGAATGAGGCCGCATTTTTCTTGATTAAATAAGCAGAGGGATGCTGGGATATAACCTTTCCTTTGATAACCTGGAAAAACTCAGTACAACACTTGAATTTTTGTCATTAGTTAGTACTTAGTATAGCCAGAGTTTTTTTTTATCTGTGGACAACACGAAAGGGAAACCTATAATGTTCGAGGAACATCGTGTTAGCCAGCGGTGGAATTTCGGGAGAGAAGGACGGTGTTGGATTTTTTCTTGAGAGTTTCGAGGTTGTAAGCATCAGGAAAGACTTCACTAGGCGAAGAATTCGTGTTGTGTGAGGATATGGGTTCATTTATGATCTGTACAGTGTTTATCATAAAGTTCTAGAAGAAGAAGGTATGGAACCAGCCCCAAGGCCAGAGTGGAGATGAGTAACGTTAACCATTCACCAAAAAAGTATCCTTTTCGAGAAATATTTCCATTCTGAAGTTCCAGTTCTATTGAATCAAAAAACTATTCAGATGAAGTAATTGATGTTGTTCGTATGCATAGTAATAAATGAACGAGTATTCTTTTGTTCTCCAAGTGTCAAATTCTAGTTGACGGAAATGAATTGTACAATTCAGATGGTTCAATTAAGTGAAAAAGAGCGTATTGAAATTTTAATGATGATCGGTTATGGTGATCGTGTTAGAACTAATGAAGAAGTGTGTCATATTTTTAATGATTTGCATCCGGAGAGAAATCCTATATCACGCTCAATAGTAACTGAAATATTACAACGTTTTTATACAACTGGGATGGTAAAAAATTTGCTAAAACCTGGAAGACCTCGGTCTGCAACGAACGAAACTGTTGAACAAAATATTGTAGGAAAGATATTAAAAAGTGAAAAGTATCATCCGTATAAAGTACAGTTGGTTCAAGAATTGTCAGACGATGATTTTGACCGACGCCTGGAATTTGCGAACGGCTAATGGACATCTGTTTATGGACATTATGTTTATATTTATGGACATTATGTTTATATTTATACTCACAAATCTTCGTCAATGGGATGCAAAATCTTCTGACAATAAAGTATATTTTGATTTTGATTTTGATTTTGATCTGTAATGTCGACGAAAATTTTGCTTCTAACATAGTTTCTTCCGATGAGACAACTTTTCGTTTGAATGGAACAGTTAATCGCCATAACACAAGGTATTGGTCAAATGAGAATCCTCATTGGATTCATGAAGCACATACCCAGCATCCACAGAAGTTAAATGTTTGGATGGGAATTGTCGAAAATAGGCTTATATCGACGGAAACTTGGATGGTGACAAGTATTTGGATCTACTAAATAACGGAATTATTCCTGCACTTCAACAGAATGGGAAATCACCACAAAATGTTTGGTTTCAACAAGATGGAGCACCTCCCCAGTATGATAGACGGGTTGGGGATTTTCTGGATGCGAATTTTCCAAATCGATGGATTGGACGTGGAGGATTCATAGAGTGGCCTGCTCGTTCTCCGGACCTCAGCCCGATAGATTTTTTTCTTTGGGGTTATCTAAAATCACGTGGTTACGTTAGACGATCAACAAACTTACAGGAATTGAGACAAAGAGTTATCGATGAATGTGAACTAATACGTGGAGAAGTCTTGGAAAGAGTGACTCAAGAATTTGTTAATAGGATGGCATATTGTTAGCAAAAAAACGCCGAGCATTTTGAACATTTGGAGTAATTTTGTTTCTCATTATTCTGAAATGATGAAGTGTACACCTATTGTACAACTAACAGTGAGTTATTCCTCGGTTATATAAATTTTTACACACTAAACTCAGTATGTATGAATTCAAAATAACGAGCTCTTCCAAAATCTGTAACAATATATAGGGTGTCCCATTAAAATCAAAGAAATTGATGGCATTTCCAGGTGAACCGGAAGTATATTATTAACAAAAAAATGTACATCAGATGCATTTCATTCCATTGCACTTACCTGAAAATTTTCATGAACATCGTTCCTTTCGTTTGAAAGATATTATCTTGGTGCCATACTTCATCCCAACCCTGTACATCTAAACACAACAGTATCCAATCCATAAACATTAGCCCCAGACATTCGCATGTTTATTTCATTGAGCACAAGGGCGTTTTCCTATACCGTCTCGCACAAATCCACAACAGATTGTCACGAAAGCACCGCGCAAAATATGCAGATTCGATCATTCTAATGAGCCGCGTCGCCCTTATTTATTTTGAAAATATTTTAATAAAGCCTCCTCGGCCGACCATAAAGGAATTAGTTACGGGTATCTTCGGGTAATGCCTTTTGTATTCGGCCGAGGGCGAGAGAGGATCGGAAGTCGAACTGCTCGAGTCTCCGGGTTATTAAAAACTGCCCCAACATCAACGAACCCTCAAAACTGACGTACATTTCATCATAATTATAAAGCGCTCGAAGAAATATAACTATGATGCGAACTACTTGCTGATGTTCCGTCTAAAATGCACATCAGAACACTCTCAACGAGTATTTCCTCAAGAAATCATCCTATATCCAAGTCTTCTCGTTTTGGTAATATATGTACCATTTACCACCCTTCAACAGATGGAAATCGAACTTCAAATGTCGACATTTCGAGCATATTGAGTAGCAGTTAGTCGGGTTTGGCTTTGTGGCAATTTTGTGGATTGCGAAATATTCAGAATGTGGGTTTTAGAGCAAGCGTTACCCTTACTTTGTTCCATGAAACTCTTCTACGAAATATGTTGTCAATCCTCAGCATACAAACTGTGCTACTAAGAGAGAAAGTTATTTGAGTCCAACCAGGTGGATGTTTATTGGTCATATAGTGTGCGATATGAGAACACTTTTAACGAAAATAATGTTTTTCATTGAGTTTACAAATTCCATATATTTTTTCTCGAGTATTCTCTCAAGAAATCATCCTATATACAAGTCTTCTCGTTTTGGCAATATATGTACCATTTACCACCCTTCAACAGATGGAAATCGAACTTCAAATGTCGACATTTCGAGCATATTGAGTAGAAATTAGTCGGGCTTGGCTTTGTGGGAATTTTTCGATTGCAAAATATTCAGAATGTGGGTTTTAGAGCAAGCGTTACCCTTACTTTTACTTATGAAACTCTTCTACAGAATATTTTGTCGATCCTCAGCATACAAACTGTGCTACTGAGAGAGAAAGTTATTTGAGTCCAACCAGGTGGATGTTTATTGGTCATATAGTGTGCGATATGAGAACACTTCCAACGAAAATAATGTTTTTCATTGAGTTTCCAAATTCCATATATTTTTTCTCGAGTATTCTCTCAAGAAATCATCCTTTGTCTAAGTCTTCTGGTTTCGGTAATATATGTACCATTTACCACCCTTCAACAGATGGAAATCGAACTTCAAATGTCGACATTTCGAGCATATTGAGTAGAAATTAGTCGGGTTTGGCTTTGTGGGAATCTCGATAGGTATATTAACTTTGGATTGCGAAATATTCAGAATGTGGGTTACTCTTACTTTGTTCCATGAAACTCTTCTACAAAATATTTTGTCAATCCTCAGCATACAAACTGTGCTACTAAGAGAGAAAGTTATTTGAGTCCAACCAGGTGGATGTTTATTGGTCATTTAGTTATTATGGTTGAGAATGTAATATGGAATATTATTTCGCATATTTTTGTCAGATTTATAATTTTTCAACATTCATTATAGGATATATCGAGAATATTGAGTCCACTGTCAATATATACAAAAACTGGGAAACAATTTCTTATACAGAGCGTTGATTGAAGCAGTGTGAAATTTCAACATGACCACTATACAGTGTGTAAAAGCCTCGATTGTATAATTAGTTGAATACCGAAGGGTAGAAGTCAAACGGACTAAATTCATTATTTCGGTTACTGTACATATTTATGAAAAATCCCAAAACACGTCGAATTGAAATTATAAATTGACATTCTTTAACGTCAAGATGTATCACAAACCTATACATCCCATTTAAAAAATTGTCATTCGAAGGGAATTATGTCAATTCTTAATCTAAATTTGACCTGTTTCGGAATGAATTTATTCCGTTTGGCTTTTACACCCTGTAGGTATACTATCTAATTTACCCTCACTGTTTTATCTTCGCTTGCATGTATTTCATAAGCACTGGGAATTTGCTACAATCGAAAGAAAAATAAATTCTAAAAACTTCAACAGCAGCGGCAATTCTTTTAAAATGCGAGCAAGTCATTGTGAACTAGTTGTTCTCGGCGAAAAAAAAAATCCATTAATAATTTCGCAAGTGCAGTTAGTTAGAGTGTTGATTCAGAATTTAATTTCGTTTCTAGGCAAAAAATCACTCTTTTCACGATTTTAAATTAAATCAAATACAGAGACCGTCGTGTTCCACACTCATTATAACAGATGAGTAATTCTCAATTTGCTGAAATAGATTGGATAAAAATGGCGAAGTGGAAATTTGACAAAGAACGTAAATTCCCCTACCAGTGGCTTCTGAATGTATTTTCAACTTTAGATCAACTAGAACTAGAATAACAATGGTTATCCTTTCTGATGGGTGATGGTATTTTTCCCTAGAAGCCACCAAAGCTAGTCAAAGAGATATTTTTTAAATTATTTTCAAACTAATATTATAATACACAGGGTGGCCCAATGAAAACGAAGCAAGGTATGCATTTTATTGAGAGGTTAAAATAAATGATTATTTATTTAATGTTGGATAGGACAGGATTTAAAGAAAAACACATAAGGCACTTCTTAGATGAACATCGTTCTAACTACAAAATGAGATGAAATAGTGATGAAAGGGAAAAAAACGTTACTTTCCATCACTTGCCGATTATTTTCATAAAACGTGTTTTCTCGAGAACTACTGCATTGAATTCCAAAAACAAGGCTGCGTTGGTAAGAGATTTCGATTACCTTCAAAATGATGTATCACTTGACCTCTTATCCCATTTGAGATTCGATTCCGAGGGGTTTGAAGTGAGAAGGTTGAAAACGTGCGCAAAATATTTCCTCCTCGAAATATAAATCGAGCGTTTTTTTTTTCTGGAAACGAAAACTATGTCAAATCGGCCTTGTTTCGTTTTCGTTGGGCCACCCTGTATAAAATTATGTTAGCCTATATGGAATCAGAATTATTATACCGTGAACCTTGCAAAATGTCAATAGAATAGCCTGATTTTCACCCGGAGAGAATTAAATTCTGTCGGATGATTTTCACTCCACATCATAAACAAAATGCATATATTTTCTGAAATGTTAGTGAAGATATCAATCTCCACAAGTCACTTCTGTAATTAAGTAACGAAACTCTTTGTGCATTATGTCAAATCCACGTATGCAATTCCATTCTCTGGAAAATTCGAGCCAGAGGAGTTTATGTCTATACCGTTAAATAAAAATAAAATTCATTTCCCGGGATTCTGAAAAAATCATTGATTTACTGCAAGTCTTCGTCAGTCGAGCGGTGGGGGTAGATCCGAACCAATCGAATTAGATTATTTTTCGGGACCGCCTTTCATAAATGAGCCCTCTTATGTTTTTATTCCTTTTTTTATGGGAGTTTAATAGCCCCTACCACCGCAACAGAATGTTCTCCTTTTTATTTCCACATGCCCAACTGCATTCTACATTAGGAAACATCGATAACTCGTGCACGCTTCGTGATGAGGGCTTCATATTTTCGTAGATTTCGATGAATTGAAACTTCAATTCACCCGATTCATGAACTGCGTGCGATCAATTTTCGTTTCATGTCTTCTTTGACTCGTCCACAATTTTCTACACACAGAAAAATATACCTACTACAATCAAATATAATCTTTGAATACACCAAAGTTGTAAAGAATGTCATGATTCAAATCTATTGCTACCTTCGGTGACCCAATATAACATTTAATGATAGGATTGAAAGTCGAGGTACCTCAACTTTCAATCAAATCATTATACATGTATGAAGAAAAGAATTATCAAATCATTTCATGATAGAGCCAAATCTGTATCGTCTGACCATCAAATTTTCAATACCGAAATCAACGATGTTCTACTCTTATCCAAAACATTTCATTGACGAAACAAAGCACCGAATTGAAATCAGACAGAATTTACAACAAGCACAAAGACAACAAACACTGACAACAAATATAATCCCATATATTCCCACAAAAAAATGTGTGTACAGTATACCATGTGTTGGTGGAAAATACTATACAGGTGAAACTAGCAGACCTCTATCAGTAGGGATGAAAAAAAAACTATAAACTATTATTGACAACCTGATGGAGATTTCAAGTTCAAAAGTGGATATTCCATTCTAATTCGATTGTTCATACACTTTGTAGGAGACAGTGCATTGTGTATTGATTTTTTATTTATTTTTTCTGAGTGTAACTCGCCGGTTAAATTTCTAGAGCAGGGACATTTTGGCACAGGTGATGAATCTTTACTACAAATATATTGAAATAATTTTTTCAATCTTTTCTTATTTTTAGAAACGATGAGATGAAATTAACGTACGCAGAAAAGTATTAAGGAATCGTTTATTCTTGAGAATTAATTGAATTTTTGTTCTTGTAAGTATGATTTCGTTGGAAGCATAGCCTGAAAATCGAAACAGTAATATTAGCGAGTGAAAAAACAACAGTTACAGGCTTCCTGACCGATAATCGAAGAAGCGTTTACTTTCTGGAATTGAAAACAACAGCAACTGACTTCCCTACCGACAAACCGACGAAACTACATAATTCAGCTGTGCATGAAAACATGACGCCAATTATTACATTTTCAATATATTAAACGCAGAAACGCTAACGCCGTTATAAAAGCGCAATTCGAGGGTGCTACAACCCCGAGAACACAATCGAATCGAGATACAAAGAAAACTCCTCCCCTCGCAATCGCCGTGGCCCGTCCCCTTCGCCAGTCTAAGGGTGGCTGCCGCGACAAATATATCAGAGCAGTCGAAACGCCACCCTTGCGCACGAGGCAACCCCCGGCAGCCCTATTCTTTCCCACCACGTGCACCATGTCGGCTTGATGGAAGCGGCATTCGCGATGTTCCAAAACACCCTGCACTTGGTGAACGCTCACAGGGAGACCATGTTGAGGGGCCACAACAGCCCCTTCTCCATGGACAACCTCCTGGCCGGCGAGATGAGGAGGAAGCACAGCCCGTCGCCTCAGGCGAAGACCGAAGAAGACGAGGACAGACTGTCTCCGATGTCTTCCGGCAGTATTCCTCCGGGGGACAAGAACGAGCTGTTCTTGAGGTTCAATGATTGTTTGAGGAGTAGGATATGTTCGAATTGCGGCAGGTTGGACTGTCATTTTTTGCATTGCAGACTCAGTGAGGGCGTCAAGGACTCCAAGCCCGTATTGAAGTTTAGTGTTAGTGCCATTTTGGGGGATGATAAGTTGCAGCAGAGGAGCGGTAATAGTGGTGAGTGTTGGAATTCTTATTGTTCTGGATTTCCTCTGATAGGATTGATGAATCCACCCAGAATTCACCGGAAACAATCTCATCACGGAAAAAAATGAATTCGTTGATTCAAGCAATATTTACTTCGATCAACCAAATGAAAGTGTCATATATGCACGACAAAATATAATGTTGAGACGAGTAACATTTGATCTTGTTTCAAGAGCGAATTCAAGGTTTCAATCAACTAAATTTCCTTTGGATGAACAATATATCATGTCCAACCAACCACATTATGTTTTATTTCAACTGATTCGATCCAATTGATTATTTTGTTGATCGGAATATGGAAAATGTTTGAATCAACCAAATTCTATGTCACATCAACAACATGTATTTATCAATTTCATGCAATAATTCATCAACCAAGTGATTATTTCGTTAATCCGAATGTGAAAAATGTTCGAATCAACCGAATTCATGATCATATCAATTGTTTGGATTCATACACACTTTCGGATCAGTGAAGTAACTATTTTGTTGAAGCAACTCTAGTAAACGGTTGGATGAAATTTGCTCATAATTGGATTGACAAAATGTGTCATTCAATCGGAGCATTATTACGATTCAGTGTAATCAACTCTCTTGGTCTACTGAACATATGTATCCATTGAACAAACTAAAACTGTCATCAAAGTAAGATATCATTTCGCTTGTTCATGGTGATTCCATTCCAATATTTAATATCTTGACACCGTCCTCCAATTGGTATTTGTAAACAGAGCCATCTATTGACTAGTATCATGATGGTAATATAAGTATTTCGATCCAATGTACCAAATTTACGTTTGATTTCCTCATTATTTTCTGAATTATTGTATAACTGATATAAGAAATGATCGAAATTTCATTTAGATCTAATGAGGTGGGTACTTTCAGGTATTCCATAGGGTATTAGATTTGTTATGTAATAATATATATTGGGTAATTCACCCTAATGATTGACCCATATGCCAATAATTTTTGACAGTGATGAAGTAATATTCTTTTCGGTATACTCAATATATTCACTATCCAAAAAAATTATTATGCTGAAATATGATTTCAATTATATAGGTACCTAGAATGGAATAATTCACTCGATACACTCAGGATATGGAAGTTGTTGAATTTTGAAGAACAAATGGGTACATTTTGCTCTAGTTAGTCAACTTAGTTTTTTGTTTCTGTCCAACAGTTTCTGCTGAAATAAAATGACTCGTTGAAAACGTGGTGTAAACTCAAATGAAACAACATGATTCTCTTACGAAGAATCGGTAGTAATCTGGTACGGCTCAGCCGACCCTGTAATCGAAAAAACACAATTCGTAAAGATGACTTGGAAAGCATAAAGTTGACTTTGACGCGCCACATCTCAGAAACGGTCAGACTTACAGATAAGATCTTTCCACTAATCGATTTTTCAGACATTTTTCTACTACGATGGGAAAAATCAACTCGATCAGATGAAAAATGAAAATTTTCGTTCATGTTCGGAAATTCCATGCACATTATTTTCGACTGTATGGTCGATTTTTCCAAAATCCTAAAAGTTATTATGAAATTCTGAAAAAAATCACACGCACTATTTCGGATACGTAGATAACGAATCTGTAATCGAAAAAACTCAATTCGTCAAGGTGACTTGGTAATTCAACCCGGAAGTGCTTATTTCGGCGGAAAAAACAAAAAGTTGACTTTGACGCGCCATTTCTCAGAAACGGTTAAACTTACAGATGAGATCGACCCACCAATCGATTTTCCAGACATTTTTCTACATCGTAGACAAAAATCAACTCGATCAGACGATCGTTATACCGATGAATCTCGCGATGAATAAAATCAATCTGCTGATATCATGTAACTACAAAAACTCAAATATCTCACGAACAGCTCAATTTTTTGTATTTGAATAAGAGTACCTTTTTCATGTAATTTTCTTCGCTCCATCGAATGCTCCTGTTTTTTCACCGAATATAATACAGGGAAAAAAGTTTTCTATAAAAAATCATGACTCACCCTCTGAAAACACCATTTATAACAATATCAGAAATGTGGAAGTGTGACGAAAAAATGTATTTTGACAACATACATTCATGCACAAAATTTCAATCGGGTGGCTTTCATCGTTCAGAAGTTATGCGGAGAAATGATTTTAATTTTATCAACTTTGGAAGGATATATCTCCCTCGATATGCATTTTGGGCCATGAGTTTAATCATCTAACTACACTTATTTTTCAATGTTCTATCACCCCCAGAAAGCTCGGTACACATTTTTGACTCACCCTGTATAGAGCTTTTTCGAAATTGATGGATTGGGTCTCATGAAATTCTCACATATATAACTCACATTCGGAGTGTCACCACGCCCATGGAAAAAGCTCAATATGCACGCCCATCTCTCCCTGCTTTTTATACCGGGAGATCATAAAAATCGCACAGGACCTTAAAAAAACAACCGACGGACGATCATATTGCCCATTATTGAATAATATTGTTGGATTTATTGCGATGAAAAGAACAGTCACAGCAGCCTTATAAAACACAATGTATCGGTGGTTCTAATAAACGAGCTTTTGTGGGGCGGTTTCTCAAATCCCATGTGTAAATATACCGGAGGATTAGCGAGGAAAAAACCCATTGTGGTCGGACAATACAATGGTTTGTTGAACATTGTTAATAGATAGCACCATAGTGGGATGTTTTCATAAGGTGTTTTCGAGCGAGGGGAGTTTCTGAGTCGTATAGTTTTGATTTTAAATCGCTTGAAATAATATGGATGTTTTATGGAGCATTCGATTTTTTTTAGCACCATTTCGTACGAAACCAGATATTTCTCACGTCAGCCTTCGTTCACTTATATCATTTCATGCGATTCTATTATTCCTTCAGGAACATTGTTCACGTATGGTATTCGAGCTGTGTTGTTGGTCCTATCAGAAGGAGAATAATGAATAGATATTTTGAAGGAAATCAGCTCCATCAGACGAAAAATGAAAAATTTCCGTTTATGGTCGAAAATTCCATGCACATTTTTTTCGACTATTTGTATGATCAATTTTTCCAAAATTCTAAAAGTTATTTTAAAATTATGAAAAAAATCACGTAGACTATTTCGGATACGTAGATGACGGAACTGTAATCGAAAAAACTCAATTCGTCAAGCTCAATTCGTCAGCTCGATCAGATGAAAAATAAAAATTTTCGTCCATGGGCGAAAATTCCATGTACATTTTTTCCGACTATCCGTATGGTCGATTTTTCCAAAATTCTAAAAGTTATTTTAAAATTCTGAAAAAAATCATATGGACTATTTCTGATACGTAGATTACGAAACTGCGATTGAAAAAACTCAATTCGTCAAGGTAACTTGGTAATACAACCCGGAGTTGCTTATTTTGGCGGAAAAAAACAAAAAGTTGACTTTGACGCGCCATATCCCAGAAACGGTTAGACTTACAGATGAGATCGATCCACCAATCGATTTTTCAGACATTTTTCTACATCGTAGACAAAAATCAACTTGATCAGACGAATAATAAAAATTTTCGTTTATGGTCAAAAATTCCATGTACATTTCTTTCGACTATCCGTATGGTCGATTTTTCCAAAATTCTAAAAGTTATTTTAAAATTCTGACAAAAATCACATAGACTATTTCTGATACGTAGATGACGAAACTGTAATCGAAAAAACTCAATTCGTAAAGGTAACTTGGTAATTTAAATCGGAAGTGCTTATTTCGGCGGAAAAAAACAAAAAGTTGACTTTGACGAGCCATATCTCAGAAACGGTTAGACTCACAGATGAGATCGACCCACCAATCGATTTTTCAGACATGTTTCTACAGCATAGACAAAAATCAACTTGATCAGACGACTAATAAAAATTTTCGTTCATGGTCGAAAATTCCATGTACATTTTTTCCGACTATCCGTATGGTCGATTTTTCCAAAATTCTAAAAGTTATTTTAAAATTCTGACAAAAATCATATAGACTATTTCTGATACGTAGATGACGAAACTGCGATTGAAAAAACTCAATTCGTCAAGGTAACTTGGTAATACAACCAGGAGTTGCTTATTTTGGCGGAAAAAGCAAATAGATTTTTTCGACGCGCCATATCTCCGAAGTTTGATGATATTTTCTTCTCGAATGCCTACACATTCATTGATAAAAATGAAACATAATAACAACTCCCCTGCTAACTCGTGAACCGATCGAGATGATATTTATAAATTTTCAACTGCCAAAAAAAAGTTGATTTTCAAACAAAGATGGCGGAATGATCGTGCGATATCTCTTTTAACAGCCGTTTCCACACGTAGAGATTCGAATTCCGTGTTTTCCCAGCGCTCTCGTTCATGTCAATGTCGTCCAGAAGAAGTTGAGCCACAACTCCGAATCCTCCTCCAATCCCAAGTACACCCTGTAGGAATATCTTCGTGTTACTCGAGGCGTCGCTGTTGCCGTAGCGACGCGTCCACAGAGGGCGCGCACACTTGACGGAGGTGTTGAAGTGCGTGACGTCGTTCTATACTCCGGTGCTCGACTTCGCACTCCCCGGAGTCGGGAGTTGTTGTGGAGCCGTCGTCGACGACAACTCGATATTTGTGGGGGAATCCGGGGGAGGCGAAGGACGGCCATTATGCGTTTCTCAGTTTCTGAGACGTCGGCTTTTCCGGTCTTCTAGAAATTTCCACCACTCTCTGAGAAATCACAAACTAAAAACAACCTACTTACTAATAATAAAAGAAATAATGATAACTTTATTCAAAAACAAACAGAAAACACACAAAACTAACGAATAATTGAAATGAAAAGTGCTGTTGCATTTGTTTCATACAAATTCAATCAATTAAGTAATTGAGTAAATTGGAAACTTTTTATGATTACCTTCATCATGAGTATCATGTAAAATATGAATAAAATTAATATAGACAGAGTACCAGTAGAATAAAATACAATTAAGATAAAAGATATACATAAATATACATTTTATATATTGTATGAATAAAATGGTATGAAATAAAACAAGTGTATGACTAGTTATGAATGATTTTCAAAGTAACTCGAAATCATGCATCATGGTCTGGAAAGTATAAACTCTTTCACTGTCTTTCCAAATCTTGTTGAATTCTTTATTACTCTTATATCATCTGGTATGATATTATATAGTTGTGAAACCGTTTTTAACATCAATGATGTTTCTGTCATCGTGTTTTGTGTCGTCTGAAACGCTAACGCCATTTTCCGCTATAATGGCCTAATAATTATGAAACTACCCAGAAGATGGTGACATTTTTACAGATTTCTGTACGCAAATTGTTGACGTTTTGAGATTGTAATTATGTAGTTCGATCTAAAATTGAGAAGTAACCTAAATTACTACTTCTGAATCAACATTTTTAAAAACACCGATTGTGCAATGATCAGTAATACTGATAATGTTTTCATTTTTGTGTCGCCATCTAACAACTGACGTTCGAGTGATTTTCCGCTATAACGAATAAAATGCTGTTATCAAGTTAGTTGTACGTTAGAGTTCTGGTTGAAGAAATAAGTGTTCTGTACATCGTTATGTAGAGATTCAGTACATTCAATCTGATTGAGAAATCGCATCTACTCTGTCTGACAAACTACTCTTCTGTATATACTCTAAGTGAGTTGGTGATTACGAACAACAAACAATCGCAGGAAACTTCCCCTTACACACAGTTTTCCCAAAGTGTAACATGAGCAAACGCACGGTTTCCAAAGATATTTCGATTTATTCCATCCTTCAGATGATCATTCAATATAGGTACCCATACATGGAGACCTCGACGAAGCACTTTTGAAGTTTGCTCCTATTTTATCGACACTTGCGCGATTGATATGTCGTGATGATCGTTCTTATTTCTATCTTTCAGTGGAATGTCTTCGTGAATGGGTACCTTTTGTAACATGACACTGATCTGACAGGGAGGTTAATTGTTCAAACTACCATCAGATAAAATCTGTGCATGTACCCATAGCTATATGAGAGTTTACATTATAGTTTACTTTCTCAATTTGAATTGTATTATATATCATTGATGATGATGTTTTGAATGTCAGTGAATAGTTCAGATTTATCTTTGACCAGTTCATTCATTACAGAATCTAAATTGATTGGGGTCCAATTTTTTCGGAATTGAAAATGTTTTTTTGTCACTGTTTTTTTGTGAATATTGTTTCCAATTTTAACCAACTCTTCTGAATAAACGCTTCTGATAATAATGACCAAAATTTCAATTCATGTTCTCCCTTGTACACCGTTCTGAAATTCAGAAATTTGACGATAAAAGTGTAAGTTTCCCGCAATGCATGAACCTCCATCAAAAACTTAATATCATGACGATTCGATGACGTCAATGTTAACCATATGGCGCGAACTTCTTCACCCACACTGTTCTTGTGGTCGTAGAAGAAGTACAGTACACAACTCGAATTGTACTGCAATTACGCACTTGTGCAGTTACACACCACACACCGCTTGGCGTGTAATATGTGATTTACAACTCTTGTTGCTTAATAGACTGTTATAGTGTAGGTCATTTTTTTTGACCTTTTGAATGTATGATGAAGATATTGTCACAAATATGACTCTTATATTATTGGTAGTTGGAATTTCTGAACACAATTTAAAAGGTCATTTAAAGCGAATAAAGCAAATAGAAATTTATCGAATATTGACGCTGCGAATTAAGCTTTGATTGGCTATGATCTCTCTTGGAATATCTCGAAACATTCAGGTTTGTGCGAGTTTTCATTGCGGAGGTCGAAATACGTAAATGGCAAATAAATTGGAAGTGCAAAATTGAAATAAATTGGGAAGTCGAAAGTGGACGAATCGTCATTTTCGGCCATATATATCCGACCATAACCCTACACGATTTCATTGCGGTGTCCTTATATGAGGGCTACATTATTATACATCCACGAATCATTAAGGCCGAAATGAAACCGACGAGCTTCTAATAAACAAAGCCATATTGTCCGCTCTAGGAATAAAGAGTCCGAGCTACAAGGGTTGATTCGAGCGCGCGTCAGCTGCGAAGCCACTTAGCTGGGCTACACTGTAGCGCTTCGCCCTTAGAGACGACGCCCCAAGGGCCGGAATGCCACCCTCGGATCCTGTCGGAAAAATATGCCGCAGCTTTTCGCACGTATTAATTCAGACGCGCCGTTCCGAATGCTAAATCGGGGAATAAATTGACTCGCATCCCGGATTTTATTTTATTCCGTTCAGACGAGGTATCATATAAATCAGGAAAGTGTTAGGGAAATTTTCTCCTGCTCGGCGGGAAAGCGGTTTTTCACGAGAGGGAGCCTATATCGGGATCTGGATGTGTATGACCTCGAACAATGCGACTTTTTCGTTCGACCTATATATATATATCTATGTGCCATTGTGGTAGGCTGATGCATCATCCTGTAGTTGACGGCGAGGCATCGTTAGGGAGTATTCTTTGAATTCAACTCAATCGCGTAGTTTTTTATTCTTCATCATAGCCATGAACAATTTATTACACTCCTAGTCGATTATTTGTCGAGCCGTCAAAGTCATTTAGGTTGTGTTTTGACCAAACGAAATTGAAGAATTATAACCCTAACGAACCCTACCGATATACACCTCGATGTTCGATAGAATGCCCATTTTCATCCACTTGTCCTGCTATCATTACAGCGTCCTCTATGTCTCATCCGACAGCTCTGACACCTGCTTTGATTTGTTTTCCGCTACTTCATTCCGGAACCCATCTCATTCATTATCAAACTCGATTTTTTTCGTCATACGCATCTCTCGAAACTAAAACGACCAATCAAACTCGATAAACACCTATATACACCTCGATGTCCGCATAGAATGCTGATCGAAAGTCACACCCACTTGTCCTGCTATCATTACAGCGTCCTCTATGTCTCATCCGACAGCTCTGACACCTGCTTTGATTTGTTTTTCGCTACTTTATTCCGGAACCCATCTCATTCATTGTCAAACTCGATTTTTTTCGTCATACGCATCTCTCGGAACTAAAACGACCAATCAAACTCGATAAACACCTATATACACCTCGATGTCCGCATAGAATGCTGATCGAAAGTCACACCCACTTGTCCTGCTATCATTACAGCGTCCTCTATGTCTCATCCGACAGCTCTGACACCTGCTTTGATTTGTTTTTCGCAGATAATTCAGTGCACGTGACGCCGCCTAGTTTGCTCGGCCTGTCGACGTACCTCGGCCATCATTCACCGTCGTCGATAGCCAAACCTGTTGCCAGCAGGCCCCAGCACCACTTCAACCCGCACCTTTTGCTGGCCGCCCACTGCAGGCCGCAGCCCTATCTCACAGGTGAGTCGCGATTTTGCAAATAACCTTCGATCATTGAACAGACTAGATAAGTAATCCACAGCCCTGGCAATACAGTTTGTTTGGAAGCGACATCTATAGTATCTATCTTTCTCTAAACAAGGATAGCAGGAGCTGATTCTCCCAGCACCAGTGCCGTGTTGTCAGAGGGGTCGAATTTATTATTAATTCATGATGAAACCAAATTGAAAATCCGTAACAATTTCAGTAGTACTTTTCAGCATTTCTTGGTGGGAAAATGAACAATGACGAGACACTGTCGCAGCTGTCCTATGGGTATAATCAATCTAATCTGATCAATTCAATTTAAATTCATTTTTATCCATTCCATTTGGGAAAATGCTTCAAAATCTCGAATGATACGACAATGGTAACTCACCTATGAAATGACGTGTTTTGATCGCCGGTTCAACATTGTCTTTAACACACCTCACAACGTCTCACCATTATATCAAATCACCAAAACAGGAAATAAACTGAGTTTCTGAGGAATTCTGAGTACACAAAACTGAACACAAGTTGAATAATATCGATAAATCGAAACGTAAATAATGACAGATACCAAACAAAGCAATAATCGCCGTCGACTGTCAATATCAAATTGCGGTGTTGCAACGATGAGCAAAAAGTATTCACGATATACCCATGCTGGTCCTCGAGCCCCCCAAGAAAGTAAAATTGCTGAGTTTCAGAATAATGTAGCAATCTTCTATTAATCAGAACTGATTCATAATCGTCATGACCCATATTTATTATTATATTTGTGCATTGAACTACATGAATTCATAGAGGACTTTAAATATTATGGACTATTTATCACTTTTTGATGATTGGATATGACAACACTGGCGACGATTGGGTACTAATATTATGATAATCCTGGGAATTCATGTCAGCATCAGAATATTTGTTTTGTGATCCTTCTAGTGGGTTTGTTGTTCGGAGCAAATAACGATTCGTATCCGCGAGCACGAGTAGAAATCAGAAGAAGACCAACGTTTACCTAACCTTAAAATCGCTGGTCTCGAATACATGGACACTGTTCTTTCACTGAACACTTTTAATAGTATGTTTCATTTTTTAGTATTAGTTTTTTAGTATTTTTTCAGTGATTCGAAAGAAGATGACTAAAAATGTCGTATTTCTCAAGACGTTATAACAATCGCATGACACATCAATATGTTTTGCCAACAGTCGAATGTTTTGTTCGCTGCGTCTCTTTCGATTCAATTCCTCTCTCTCTCTCTCTCTCTCTTTCTTTCTGTGAGTTCGATCTAGTAGAGAATAAATATAATATCAAATCGTTGACCTCACTGTACCTGGACCACCCTGTATATTTTTTCTTCCTACATATATCAGGGGATTATGAATCATTATACTTTAACACATGTGTGATTTTATGCAATGAATTGACAATGCCGTTAATGAATCAATGAATGGATGAATGGAGGAATGAATCAATGAATCAATGAATGAATTAATGAATGAAAAAATGTATGAATGAATGGACGAATAAATGAATAAATGAATGAATGAATGAATGAATGAATGAATGCATGAATGAATGAATGGACGAATAAATGAATGAATAAATGAATAAATAAATGAATGAATGAATGAATGAATGAATCAGTGAATGAATTATTGAATGGATGAATGTATGAATGAATGGACGAATAAATGAATAAATGAATGATTGAATAAATGAATGCATGGATGAATGAAGGAAGGAAAGAAAGAAAGAAAGAATGAATGAATGAATGAATGAATGAATGAATGAATGAATGAATGAATAAATAAATAAATAAATAAATAAATAAATAAATGAATGAATGAATGAATGAATGAATGAACGAATCAATGAATGAATGAACGTATCAATGAATGAATGAACGAATCAATGAATGAATGAATGAATAACCATCATTATGATAGAATTTCAATGATTTTTTTTTCGTTCGACCAGTATCGACGCCCGTGTCGGGCTCCCAGTCGGCCGTCTTCCCGCTCCCAGGCACGTTCCCATGGGCGCACAGCGGCAGAGGAAAGCCCCGACGCGGCATGATGCGCAGGGCCGTCTTCAGCGATTTGCAGCGCAAGGGCCTCGAGAGACGGTTCCAGATCCAGAAGTACATAAGCAAGCCGGACAGGAAGAAGCTGGCAGAGAAGCTCGGTCTGAAGGACAGTCAGGTGGGTTGATTTTTACTGATAGTTCAACTAGGGTGTGATGTAATTTTTTTTTTTTGTAATTTTTGAAACGGTTTTTTCTTTCGGAAAAGTCGTAAGACCGTAACTAGTGTCAAAGGACGAAGCAACCGAAGGATTTGATAGGAAAACTTTCACCACGTCTATACCACTAAGATCAATAGAAATTTTTATATTTGTTGAATATGTTTCTCTTCCATTTTGTTTTTTCATAAACAAGGTGACTCTGACAGATAGAGAATTTCTCTTTTAGGTATCTGAAGGTTTAATTTCAAGCGCAGTGACATTTTGGGACAGATCACAAAATCTGTCTTTATTCCAACAAACTTACAGCAATAATTATTATAATGTCTATTTTCATTTTTAGAAGCTAGTAGATAAAATCCCAAAAATCTATCGATCTCTTCGACCGACCTAAAAACAGTATACTAATAATTCCATCAAAATTGTTCACCCAAGTCTGGGGTGGTTCCAACCCCCTCGAGCCCCTCGGAAGCACGCCGCTGGAAATATCTCGAACAGTCAGAGAGCCAAATCGCGGGCGAATATATTCCCGTCGGTATTTTTAAATGGAGATAGAACTACCCCCTGTTAAGGGTGCCATCAAAAACATATGTTGCAGATCTAACGCACTGGATAATGTAATAGCCGAGACTTTTGACTGAGGGGAAGGAATCTATTACGTTCGGGCAGTATCGATCAAGAACATCGGTCGCGATGACTTATTATTTCGGCGGGGCCTTTTGTTGTCGTCGTTCTGTCGTCGATTTTGTGGAGAATGAAAGTGACAGTGTTATTATTTTTCTCATCTCGCAGCGCACCCCCGTAAGCAAATGAGTTCTTGAGGGGTCGATTTTCATTGCGACTATTAAAATAGTATATATATATTTATTATGCAACTAGTGTCGAGAGTGTCCCTTTTGATAGTTCGAGAGACAATATTTACGTCGTTTTCATGAAAATAAATGTGTGCGCCTATGAATTGTTCGGCAAAGTTCGGATATTTCAGCTACAAATCTTTGGTAACCAACTTCACTTAACTGAGTCAACGTCATCTGTGTTGTCATTGTCAATTTCATGAATGATAATATTTCCTGAGTATATTTTTTAACTCCAAATGAACAATGTTGTGCATTCATAATATCCACAGGGATCAAAATCAGAAAAGGGAGGAGGTGATGGTAACATTACCAGACGCATCTCGAAGGAAGAATGAAACAAGGTAGTGAATTACAATCCTTAGGATATTATTAGTATATACATTCATCAATCACTGCGAGCGTTCGTTGTTAAAATATGTCTACACTAGTGCGTTTTACTTTCTACTTTCCTGTTACCATAGTGAAATGAGCTACTCTCTACGTAACAAAACAATGTTGAAAGCATTGTTCTCCTTGGTGGTGGGGAAATATTTATTCTTACATAGCTGTGTGAGAATCGCTTTGATCATTCCGATCAAACATGTCAGTATACTGTAGCAGTAGTAGTAGTAAGCACGGTAGTAATCGAAGTATAATTGGAAATATTTCAACCAAAGAATCCTGAGCTCAAAATATGAAGATCCAATTCGAATCACCGGTAATTTTGGACATATCATGCGATGGGTTTTTTTTCGATTTTTTTTTGTACTCACATATTTCTCACATACTCACGTATCTTTTAACGGTAATTTTGCACTCATCATGCGATGGGTTTTTTTCGTTTTTTTTTTCTTTGTTTTTACGTATTTCGATGTCAGGAACCTGAATTCCACAATGAAAACGTGCGCAAACTTATATTTCTCGAGATATTCCAGGAAATTGGAAGTTTCATTTCTCACAAAAGATACTCTTTATATCTACCTTATACATTCTAGAAGCTAAAAAGAAGGAGAAACATCCTCTGAGAAGTTCAATTCATCGTCTTTAGCATCCTTGATGAATCCTTCTGTCATATGGACGGCGCTGTCAAATGTCAATCTGTGAAATTCTGATTCACAGAACTAATGATTTTGACGTAGATTCTCATTTGACAGCGCCGTTCATATGAAAAATGTTGGATCCAAGATGCTAAACAATGTTGATTTAACTAATTCGAGGATGTTTTCCCTTCTTTTTGACTTCTTGAATGGTCAAGGCAGGTATAAAAAGTATCCTGTGTGAGAAAAGAAATTCCATGCCTACCCAAAACGAGCCGAAGAAAGAAGGTTAATTTTCATAATTTTTCCTGGAATATCTCGAAAAATATAAGTTTGCGCACGTTCTTATTGTAAAATTCGGTTTCCTGAGGTCGAAATACGCAAGTAAAAAAAAATCGAAAAAAACCTCTAAATAAAATGTGTGTCCTTTGTGAGGTAATTTTGGAAGGACTTTCTAAGGAATTTCCATGAATATACAACGAGAGTCTGAACAGGAATAGAAGTGAGTCACAAAAGATAATTCTGGATTCTTTATAATAGGTTTTGATGTGATAATTGGATTTAGTCAAGAACAAATACTTGAAACCTTGAACCTTCAGGTAGTTCACATAATCAGCGTGATAATATCGAAAAATGTTGAAGATATAAGATGAAATACAGATTTTAAGTTACAGTGTTGACTGTTCACGCATAAATAATAGCTAGTGATAAAAATGGGTATTCAACAGGGACTGTGTACAATAACTACGATTATGTGAAATTACAGTGCTGGTTTGTGAAATTACAAGCCATATCAATGAAACTCAGGATAACAATGATAAAAGGCGCAGCAAGCAAACATTCCTCCATTATCTTGTTGGCCATGCGTTTCTATACAATCGGGAAAGCTTGCAGAGGGAAATCGAGAAAAACGTTTCAACAATCATCGAGGTTTATCGCATCGACCATAATGAAAGGGCCTCAAATTAGATTTAATCGCAAAGGAAAACCGATTCCCGAACGAGAATCCCCGGCATTGCGAGGCGGACCGTCGACGAAGATTACATAAGAAAAGCGGCCAATAGAAAACCGTCGCTCCCCACTTCTGGCGAGAACAAATGCCTACCGGAGGGATGAATTGCCAAAGCCACCCCTTCGCAGCCGGCTGGAAAAACGGCTATGCCGAGTGTCGAGCATGAGCTCTCGTGATCGGGACTTTTTTTGTTTCTCTTCTGATTCTCTTCCTCGTCGATTTTGTCTTCTTGACGTTTCAATCTGATTCGCAATGGGCCGTTTTTTTCTTGCTTCGAACGATTTTCGATCATTCGAGTGACGGCTCTGAACCATATTATACTTCTGTGAATACTTCAAGCCACGAAATGAAATATGATCGATCTTTTTGGATGTCATTCTCATCATGGGATATTTCAGGATATTCATAGTGTTTTTTTTTTTTTTCGACAAACATATAACAATTTGTTATACTGTTTGACTGCGCGAACAAATTTATGCAGAATATATGCATAGCCATTGTGATTTTTCTATAGACGTATAACTTGTTTATACGTCCATGGATTTTTCATCCAACAATTTAGGAAATCAGATCTGTATATTCTTTTATTATAGACGATAGATGTGAACTAACATTAATCGTGATTTAATTTATTGTACTGGGTGGCCCAATGAAAACGAAACAAGGCCGATTTGACGTAGTTGTCGTTTCCAAAAAAAAAACGCTCTTAACGGTCGATTTTTATTTCGAGGGGAAAATATTTTGCGATGTTTTCAACTTTTTCACTTCAAACGCATCACATCAAAATATTTTACAATAAGAAAATCAACCTTCTTTCTTCGGCTCGTTTTGGGTAGGCATTGAGTTTCTTTTCTCACACAGGATACTTTTTATACCTTCCTTGAACATTCAAGAAGTCAAAGAGAAGGGAAAACATCCTCGAATTTGTTAAATCAACGTTCTTTAGCATCTTTGAGGAAGGTGGATCCAGCATTTTTCATATGGACGGCGCTGTCAAATGAGAATCTACGTCAGAATCACTAGTTCTGTGAGTCAAAATATCACAGATTGACATTTGACAGCGCCGTCCATATGAAAGAAGGATTCATCAAAGATGCTAAAGACGATGAATTAAACATTTCAGAGGATGTTTCTCCTTCTTTTCAGCTTCTAAAATGTATAAGGAAGATATAAAGAGTATCTTATGTGAAAAATGTAACTTCTGCCTACCCAAAACAGGCAGAAACAAGAAGGGTAATTGTCATACTTTTTACTGGAATATCTCGAAAAATATAAGTTAAGTTAGAAGTATTGATGATACTGATTTGAACACTTTTGAACAATATTGGATGTTGAATGCGTGTATCATTAACACTTTCAAAACCGGCGACCAGGTGATCAGCGGCGTACATTTGTTTTTTTCTCAGTAAATACCACGAATGAAATCTAGTCTCGATATATTTTTCCACTCATTTAATTACAACATAAAACACGGTGGAAATGAAGGAGTTCACTGAGTTCTCCTCATGAATTCCTACGTATGTGAATAATTTGGGAATGGAAATCACGTGATTGAATGACATATAAGGCGGTTCTAGAGTTTAAACAGAATCCATGTTTAATTCGTTAGCGATATTGATCTATATAGTATGTATATTTTTCCACAGTCCTTCAAACTTTCAATTTAAAAAAAAATGTACGCCAGCCATCACAAACAGATCTGCTGTCCGATGATATGAAACCTGCAGAGATCATTAGAGATAGGCGCTTATATCCATAATTCCTTTTCGAAATGGGGGACCCGGAAACGATTCCAACCACCTCAACTCCGCAATGCCTAATCCACCAGCTGGTGGCTGTCCTGAAATGTCATCATCTAAATAGGATGAATTATCTCCACTAAGAAAAAACAAGGGAGAAAAAGAAAATAATAGCGTTCACTTTTTTCGTGTTACCAACTTCGTGAGGAGTGTGTTTTGATGCCAGTCAGTGCCTTGAAAGTGTCGGAAGTGGACAGAGAAGTCATAATTTACTCTTATAAAATGGGAACGATGTAGAGAATTTGCCTATCTAATTTCTTCAACCAAAACTCTAACGTACAACTAACTTGTGTTATTTTCGAGGTTATTTCAAATCACATACATGAGAAAAATAATTTATTGTTTTGAATAACAAGAGGTTCGAATTCGGTATCGAAATAATTAAATAATAACATTCTTCAGTCACTTCGAGTAGCTCTTTAGGAGATCTACAGACGATATACGTTATCTACAATGTTGATCAGTTTACAATGAGGAATAAGTATATACTGTTTTTAATTTCAACAACGATTTACAGAACACTATTCTGTCTATTTGCCTATCCAACTTCTTTAACCAAAACTCTAACGTCCAACTTGATAACAGCATTTTATTCATTATAGCGGAAAATCACTCGAGTGTCAGTTGTTAGATGGCGACACAAAAATGACAGCAAAATCAGTAATACTGATAATTGCACAATCAGTGTTTTTAAAAATGATGATTCAGAATTTAGGTTACTTCTCAATTTCAGATCGAACCACATAATTACAATCTCAAAACGTCAACTATTTGTACAGAAATCTGTAAAAATGTCACCATCTTCTGGGGAGTTTCATAACTATTATAACCATTATAGCGGAAAATGGCGTCATTGTTTTTGACGAAACAAAACACCATCGTCGACTTCACCAGTGTTTTGTACATCGTCATCTTGGGACAGAATATGACGAAGAGATCAGTTCGGTACTTGAACTCTAAAGTTTCAAAATGCCATTCGATATTCCTACTCACTTTGGAATCAAAAGGAACAGGAAAGTGGCAGATTTCAGATGTAAGTGAATTTTTTTTTTCGGATCATAGGCATTCAACTGACAAGTTATTCGATTTAGGGTACCTATTGAAATCTCGTTTCCAATATCAACAATATAGTATACAAGATATCCAACCATGAATTTCAATTTCAATTTGCTCATAAGAGTACGGATACGTAATATTTCACAATTGTAAATGTAGATTTGTGTCGTCAACCAACAACATTTCAACACACTGATCGAAACACGCAAATTAGTGCGAATGCGATGAGCTGATGCGAGCCATGGGCGCCGCCATATCGGCCTCGGCTCCTCGGCCGACCGCCTTTCGCTTCCGCGGCCGACTTGATTCGAATTGAGAGGCGAATTGGTTTCGTGTACCCTCGAGGATGCCAGAAGTGCGACGCCTCTGTCGGCGGGATCACTTTCAGCGGAAAACATGTCCCCCGGCCGCCTCTCTATATTATAAGGGTTGGCAAATCGGCGTTTAGCGAGTCGAAGATTAGATAAAGATCGATGAAGTGCAGAGATGGATTAAATTGCCAGTCGAAAACAACCGCAGTGATTTAGTCGCGTCGGTGTGCTTTGTTTGAGCATTAACAACCCCCCATTGACGGAGAATTGCTCCGGGGATGCTCTCTCCATGTTCTCTCCTAACCTAATACGATCGTGTGTGTCATAAATATCAACCCTGTTCGAGTTAACATATTCTGGATACACAATTGAAATGCACAGGTTGAGTAGATGAAGCCACTTCTTCGATATTCCGGCATTGTCGATGTTTAACGACGGTCAGCTCGAGATTTCGAATGGAACTAGAGGTCATTTCTCTCCAAGAAACTTCAACAACCCCCCATTGACGGAGAATTGCTCCGGGGATGCTCTCTCCATGTTCTCTCCTAACCTAATACGATCGTGTGTGTCATAAATATCAACCCTGTTCGAGTTAACATATTCTGGATACACAATTGAAATGCACGGGTTGAGTAGATGAAGCCACTTCTTCGATATACCGGCATTGTTGATGTTTAACGACGGTCAGCTCGAGATTTCGAATGGAACTAGAGGTCATTTCTCTCCAAGAAACTTCAACAACCTCACATTGACGGAGAATGTTCTCATGTACACAATTCAAATGCACAGGTTGAGTAGATGAAGCCACTTCTTCGATATACCGGCATTGTTGATGTTTAACGACGGTCAGCTCGAGATTTCGAATGGAACTAGAGGTCATTTCTCTCCAAGAAACTTCAACAACCTCCCATTGACGGAGAATTGCTCCGGGGATGCCCTCTCCATGTTCTCTCCTAACCTAATACGATCGTGTGTGTCATAAATATCAACCCTTTTCGAGTTAACATATTCTGGATACACAATTGAAATGCACAGGTTGAATAGATGAAGCCACTTCTTCGATAAACCGGCATTGTTGATGTTTAACGACGGTCAGCTCGAGATTTCGAATGGAACTAGAGGTCATTTCTCTCCAAGAAACTTCAACAACCTCCCATTGACGGAGAATTGCTCCGGGGATGCCCTCTCCATGTTCTCTCCTAACCTAATACGATCGTGTGTGTCATAAATATCAACCCTGTTCGAGTTAACATATTCTGGATAAACAATTGAAATGCACGGGTTGAGTAGATGAAGCCACTTCTTCAATATACCGGCATTGTCGATGTTTAAAGACGGTCAGCTCGAGATTTCGAATGGAACTAGAGGTCATTTCTCTCCAAGAAACTTCAACAACCTCCCATTGACGGAGAATTGCTCCGGGGATGCCCTCTCCATGTTCTCTCCTAACCTAATACGATCGTGTGTGTCATAAATATCAACCCTGTTCGAGTTAACATATTCTGGATACACAATTGAAATGCACAGGTTGAATAGATGAAGCCACTTCTTCGATAAACCGGCATTGTTGATGTTTAACGACGGTCAGCTCGAGATTTCGAATGGAACTAGAGGTCATTTCTCTCCAAGAAACTTCAACAACCTCCCATTGACGGAGAATTGCTCCGGGGATGCCCTCTCCATGTTCTCTCCTAACCTAATACGATCGTGTGTGTCATAAATATCAGCCCTGTTCGAGTTAACATATTCTGGATAAACAATTGAAATGCACGGGTTGAGTAGATGAAGCCACTTCTTCAATATACCGGCATTGTCGATGTTTAAAGACGGTCAGCTCGAGATTTCGAATGGAACTAGAGGTCATTCCTCTCCAAGAAACTTCAACAACCTCCCATTGACGGAGAATTGCTCCGGGGATGCCCTCTCCATGTTCTCTCCTAACCTAATACGATCGTGTGTGTCATAAATATCAACCCTGTTCGAGTTAACATATTCTGGATACACAATTGAAATGCACAGGTTGAATAGATGAAGCCACTTCTTCGATAAACCGGCATTGTTGATGTTTAACGACGGTCAGCTCGAGATTTCGAATGGAACTAGAGGTCATTTCTCTCTAAGAAACCTCATAAATCCGGGACGATGACAGTCTACAGTTCATCAAAACATGTATAACCCATGAAAATATGCGGGAAATTCAAAAACTGAACACTGTCTATTCAACCTCCTCCATCCTGGCACATTTATTAACTTCAACTGATTGAAAATTTCATGTTTTCAATGAAATTTATTGTAATTTCATGATTATCGAATCATAACATTAACATTGTTTTGGTTTTAAATGAATTGAGAGTTTTTTTATAACACTTCATGCCAGCATCAGTTATATTTCGTACACAATGTCGAGATTTACCAAGAGTACCTTTTTGGAGTTCAATTGAATGATGTGTAAACTCACATAAAATTTGAACTGGAAAATCTAACCTCAAAAAGTTATGTTTTGAAAATACTCGGTGCGAACCGTTCAACTAGCGCCCTCTATGAGAGTCAGACATAAAAACCGATCCATGCAATTTGTCAGCTTCCAAAACATATTTATTCAAAATTTCATATCAATGTTGCCAGTTAGTTTCGACATAATCGTGAAAAATATGTATAATTTCTTATGCCGTACGAATTTTTTTTTACTGAGCAAACCCAACTTATTTTGCAGTGTTCTACGTAACCTAGAAATAGGGTCACTCTTTTCGAAACACCCTGAATCAATAAAATACCGAGGAGTTGGAAAAAAGTGGGCACTTCAAAGTCAAAATTTTGACCATCAAAAAAGAGAAATTTGTTATTGAGCCGAGCTTCCGGAAAAGTTTATTTCCTTCATCAAGATTTTCATATGAGGTTGTTACGAAGAAGTTGGTATACTTCTCAAGAAACACCACTAACTTCCCATAAGGAATAGCAAATTAATGTTTTGAAAAACCGAATAAGGAGGAATGACGCCCAATATTCGCGAAGAAATCTTCCCTACACATCGTTCTCACTTCTTCCAGGTGAAAATATGGTTCCAGAACCGGCGCATGAAATGGCGTAACTCCAAGGAGCGCGAACTGCTCGCCGCGGGCGGATCTCGCGAGCAGACGCTGCCCAACAAGAACAACCCGCACCCCGACCTCAGCGACGCCGACGGCGACAAGCCGAAGCTCGACCTCTCGGACGCGCAGGACGTCTCGCCCGTCGGTTCGCCGGCCGGCCGCCAGGGGGCGCCCGCCTTGGCCTACCACGTGTTCGACGGGTTGGAGTGCGACAGCTCGAACGACAGCGACGAGGAGATCAACGTCACCTGATTCGTCATCAGGAGGAGAGCGGGTTCAGATCGCGAAGCGATCTGAGCTGGTGGCGGGTCGCTCGTTGACAGCGCGATGGATATTCGGTAGATGTCAGCACGATGGGTAGTAGCAACGAGGTCGGTTTGGAGCTGCAAGGTTGGAGGACCTGATAGTTATTCTTTTCATCAGTTCTGCCAACACTGTCGGAGATGTTTCAGGGCTACCAACTGTTTCGTCGTATCGGATCTTTGATTGACATATAACGATGTACAAAACATTGGTGTAGTCACTGATGGTGTTTTGTTTGGTCAAAAACGCTAACGCCATTTTCCGCTATACTAGCTTGATAGTTATGAAACTCCCCAGAAGATGGTGACATTTTTACAGATTCCTGTACGAATAGTTGACGGTTTGAGATTGTAATTATGTAGTTCGATCTGAAATTGAGAAGTAACCTAAATCACTACTTCTGAATCAACATTTTTAAAAACACCGATTGTGCAATTATCAGTAATACTGATTTTGTTGTCATTTTTGTTGTGTCGCCATCTAACAACTGACATTCAAGTGATTTTCCGCTATAACGAATAAAATCAAGTGAGCTGTACGTGTTAGCGTTTTGGTTGAAGAAATTAGATAGGCAAATAGACAGAATAGCTCCACCCATGATGTAAATAAAGACTGGTGTCTCAACTCCCTATACCCAGCCACTAGAAAAAGTTGTAGACCTTCGCCTACTTGATTTTGTCGGATTTCAATACCTTACTAAGGCTTCCCAAGATCGAAACTAGGTGGCGTCACCTATGCCGATCTCGAAGGTTATCTTGGAAATGCTGGAAACACGATGTGGATTTGAAATTCAACATAAATGTAAAAACTGGACTGTTAGCTATCCATCACTGTCAGGTATCCGTCATTATCAGTAAAAGCGGATTTGACTTCACCGGATCGACGATCGTATCGCCATCTATACTCAAGTGGTGCAGCCTTAGTGAGGTCGTTTGACAGGTCTACATGTTTTGGAAAGAAACAATTGAAGAGTTATTTCACCATCCTATATCCACCTTGGCTCCACCAGTGTTCTGTACATCGTTATTGATATCCAGGACGTTATTTTTGAATTCACAGGACTATCGGGTAGCTGACATCTACATCGGGATCACCTCTTTTAATTGTAGCAATTGATCTGTGTACGACTGAATGAATGAATTACGTTGAAAGCTGAAAATGTCGAAACGTTTTCGAGTTATACGAAAGGTTGGAGGAACTGGAGCACATGACAGTATATACTCTTGTGATGACAGCGAAATCATTTTAATTTCCTTATAGCCTCTCGAACTCATAATTCGTGATATTGTTGGAAATATAAAAATTCTTATTGGAACGTGAAGGTGGATTTATGCACAACGCTTTACCTGAACTTTTCTCTTTCATTAACTTTTATTTAATTCAACCTTCCATTAAGGACTTTTTCATTTTTATGCACACACTTCAATGAATTTGAACTCTTCCTAGTCATGTGATACTAGTCGCTTACGTACTTAGCCCGATATGATTATTTGTGTTTTGATAATTCATAGTGATGAACTCAGACTCAAATAACAAGGTTTTCACTGTCTCACATTAATGCTTTCACAGGAGTTCAACTATTTTTCAATGAGAGTTTCATTCCTGTCTATATAAACGGCAAAGTTAAAAAAAATCTAACCACAATTGATAAAAAGAAGAGGAAATTATTAATGACAGATTCGCGCATGCGCACATCGTATTTTACTTTAACTTTCCGCTAAAAGATCGAAGTTGGTTATTTCTCAAATAATGGATAGTGAAAGATTAAAGTTAATTTGGATGTATAAATGGTTACATGGAAATAGATAGTTCTCTCAACATTTCAATGAATACGTTAATGAAAGAGAAAATACAAATGAATGAAAAAGCGCTGTGCATAAATCCGACTTGAGATATCTTGAATAAGGTGCATCGACTGGATGAAAATAATCAGTTTCACCAACCTTGAAAGAGATCAAATGAGGTGCCCTCTAGTGGTTTTTCATCGAAACGACCTCCAAGGGTAACAAATGAATCAAGATCCCTGCAATTCTGGCGAATATTTCTTGTGAGGGTTCAGGAAAAAAATCCTAGGTGGCGTCACGATATACGCATCCATACAGTGTACAATGAAAGTTTGGAAGACCGTGTATATTTGATATAGAATAAAAGGACTGTTGAAAGCGGATTGAAATGATGTAAATATTCCAAAAATGCGTATATCTTGTATATATTTTTTTTATTATCTTCTAAATGAATGCACAGTCTACCCATGATTTCGTGAAAATAAATCTGAGTTTCCACTTCCCTTGAAAATTTTGAAAATTTCAATTTCGTCAAATATTCCCTCAATTATGCTCTCCGAAATTGTAACATTTCAATTGTATGCGATGTATTTTCTTCCACGTATGTGATGTGTGTGACACTCGAGTTTGTACAAAGCACTGTGAATACTTGTTCTGTTGTGATATCGCTATATTGATCTAATTCCATATAAAAGAATATTTAGAAATTCGACTTCTCTTCCACTGTAAATTTTTTTAAACATATTCTCGATGTACATAAACATATTTTCCTTCGATTTGACTCAAATATGAATGTATAAAATAAAGTGTGACGAATTCAAATTAGAGATGTGATCGTTTTTTTTTTCGAGTTAACTGTCACCCTCTGAAGCTTTTTCCTGTTCCATTTCAGAAAAAAAAATCTCTCCCCATGAGTGGAATTAAATTATATAGTGAGGGAACTAATTCGTTCATAAAAATATCGGGGTGGCTTTGAACGGGTGTCGAATGATTTTTTAATCGAACATGCACTCTCTACACTTCATCACCCTGTAACTGTTTCGATCAAAGTTTTTAGACGAAAGCAATATGATGTATTGAAGTGTACTAGAATTTATCACCGCAAAAGCACAATTCCGGTAAGTACAACTATCAGAGAAAAAAAAACAAATTTTCAAGTGTCCCTTCTCTTTGTTTGACCACATAATCATTATACTGGGTGGCCCAATGAAAACGATACAAGGCCGATTCGACATAGTTATCGTTTTCAAAAAAAAAAACGCCCGAACCGGTCGAATTTTATTTCGAGGAGGAAATATTTTGCGCATGTTTTCAACTTTTTCACTTCAAACCCCTCGGAGGGGTGAGCTCCAACCCTTGAATCTCGAATGAGATAAAGGGTCAAGTGATACATCATTTTGAAGGTAATCGAAATCTCTTACCAACGCTTCCTCGTTTTTGGAATTCAATGCAGTAGTTCTCGAGAAAACACGTTTATGAAAATAATCAGCCAGTGATGGAATGCAACGCTTTTTTCCCCTTCGATCATCACTATTTCTCATTTTGTAGTTAGAACGATGTTCATCTAAGAAGTGCCTTAGGTGTTTTTTTTGCTTAAATCCTGTCCTATCCAACACTACATTGAGAATTATTTATTTTAATGTCGGTTCCTTGATCTCACAGTAAAATGCATACCTTGTTTCGTTCTCGTTGGGCCACCCTGTATATAGCGATAAAGGTATATTATACTTATAGCATATGCATACTTATGCAACACTAGACCTTGAAAAAATCTTTTACAAGAAACCCTACCTCTACACACATCACACCATTCGTTTTTTTTTTCTAACGAATTAAAAAAGGTGGAACCTTTGAACCACGAGGTACCGGGGAAAGAAACTAGTTTTGATATCAATAAAGAATCCATTTGTGTGAGAATGCATCAAGAGACATCAATATTCACATTAACTCGAGAAATAAGGGAAAGTTGTGTAGCCGTTTCTTGATATATCTTGACCTCAATAATTTAAAAATCGTTTCAGTTCGATTGGACGCGACAAAGGGGCTGTATTTGAGTGACCATTCGGAAGAATGGTCAATTAGTGATAACTCACAGCCGTCTTTTCAGTTCTTATGAAAGTGAAATTGAATCACATTTGTTGTTTACACGAATGATTACTTGCAGTGAATAAAAGGGAAATCGATTAGATTGTAAAGAAGATGAAAGTGACTGTGTTTTTGAGTGGTATGCTGTGGTGTGTATTAGGTAATGTCAATTTACTGGTAGAAATAATAGTTGATAGTTTTATCATGCGAGTATTTCCGATGAAATAAGAAAATGATATGGTTTCGTGTAATATTATACTTATTAGTTTACGTCAATCAAAATTATTAGTCATTCTTAAATCTAGTCGTGATAAGATATGGAATTATTTATGGTTTCGTGAATTTTATTTCTTGAAATTGCTCGTTCTTTGCACAGGGTGGTGCTGAATCATAGGTAAAGGCTGAATTATAGGTACAGATATCTCAATTGTCTTTGGAGATAGAGCAGGGGTACGGTTTTCACATTATTGTCATGACTTTTTTAGATAGAGGCGAAAATCAAATATCTCACTCTCAGAATTGGAGGTGCTAGAATAAAAATAAGAAATCTGACGAATTCTGTGTAATCAGTTATACCATTGAGGTTATACTTAGTAGTTTTTGAGATGCCAAAATGGTGTTGAGAAAGTGTTAATTTGGGAAATACATCCTGTGGATGTTCAGAATTTGTGGGTAACCGTGAGGAATACAGGGTTTGTCAAATTAGGACAAAGTTGCGAAATTTGTCGCTCAAAACAAAATGCTGCGGAGTTCAAAGAATTCGGAATGTTTCCGTAGATATATGGAACAAAAATTAAAATCTGCACACCTCTCAACAATTCCTTTTTCACCATTTAATTATAGGGAGATCGAAAACTATACGAAATCGAAATGAAGAATCCAAGTTGCATTTAAAAAAAAATAAAGATGATGACAGACCTGTCAGAATTCCAAATCGATAATCTCATTTTGTAGAGGAGAAGAAGGTATAACATCGTTTCGAAAAATATTCACTTTTTTATTTCCGATGGCCCAAACAAGACAGAATTACCTGCATGTTTTATCACTAGGAAAAAGACATATGTTTTGAATTGAGGAAGTTGAATAGGTATACAGTATCAGTGATCTGACACAACAAAAATAAATCAGATAAACACAAGTACGGTGATATATATGTTTATACAATTCAGTGTGAATTTATTTATGGAAGAGGGACGTTGAACAGAGATTTACCTATATGGAACAGTTGATTGATATATCCTGAAACCAGGTATATTTTCTATTCGTGAAATAGTTAATTCTATACGGATTCGATAGTAGTAGAATTTTATTTACGCTCTGGGGCAGTTATAATACTTATTTATTTGAAAGAACAAACATTGTTTGATTTAATCGAGAGAATATAAATTCCAAAAAACTAACAAGAATATGTTTTACACTCGTTTTACACTTTTATGTTTCAAATTTTGCAGGAACCAATTCTCTCATAATTCCCGATGAGCTGCCATCTTTACTATCTGTTGTTTATTCAAACATACCGACGATAAAGAAGGGTGAGTATTGAGAATTATTATAATATCCTTCAGTTTGGCGGATTATCACAAGCGGGCATCACATAAAATGTAATTTTCAAATGCCTGACAAGATACTGTAGTGTACCAGAATATTCATGGTATGTTATATCTATGATAGGAGTATTTTAGTTCATTTTGATGGTCGGTGAACCTTTTGTTTATGCAACCCTTAGTACCCTATGAAGATATCTTCGATGTCTCAGTGTATACAAAGTCGATGACGTTATACAATTTGCGCGGGTAGTGTTTTCGGGGTATGTGAAAAATATAGGTTAAGCCACAGTTTATAGCTTATAGAAGCTTCTATAAGCTATAAACTGTGGTTAAGCAGTCTTCACTTGGCGGTGGTCAACTGGGGATGTATGTTAGTTTCCTCCGGAAGATTCTTTGAGAATTTACCAGTAAATGTTTTGTTTAATTTTTGTCACGTTATTATAATAAAGTGGACTAACTTCGATTGATATATATTACACGAACCAACTACCTGAGATATATTGCTAAAACGAGAGGATCATAACTGTACATTTTGAGGAAAAACGAATTCTCCAATTTTTCATTCATGAAACGAATCTGAAATTCCCAAGGTACCGATTCTAGACTTGGATGGGGATTTCGTCTGGGCAACAGAGCTGATTTCCAAATCTTGGTCGAACTCGGCCCACAAACGAATACCCAACCTCTGGCCAATCAAGGAGAAGGAACTCCCAACTCTAAAAGGAATACTCTGGAGAATCTAGCAAATGTGCTCTATGCTCAGAATCAACTCGCTAAAAAGTCGCAAAAGGAGAAGAAACAAACGAAGGTATAATGGGATTTTTTCCAGTATTTTTTGATGCTGAAACGACGTTTTTTTTTCAGAAGGCCGGATCGAGTAACAGCGGTGCTGAATGGTTGAAAGCGTGGAGTGAGCAAGCAAGAGAAAAAACAAAATTTGATTCCTCCGCCGCGTTATTAATACCAAACAATGCGAAACCAGGCTTGGGCATTGGTGAAATCGACGCCAAATCGGTCATACCTGAAGATTCCGATATTCAGGAGGAAAGTCAAAAAGTCCAACGTGGCTCAGAAGTGGAAGCCACCACGTCCGAGGAAGATAACGTCGATCTAGAATAAATTCTGCCATGTATTATGAAAAAAAAAACAAGTTCAGTTCACTTCCCTGATGAAATTTTTTGACACCCAAATGTACATAGAAACCAAAGAAGTGATATAGAGAATATATAATATCATATCTTTGATAGAAAGATACACTCTACCTAACATATATCCCACGTGTTCTGTTGTCACTCTGATCTTGATGCAAAATAGAAAAGTTATGATACACTAGTTTCTGAAGACAACGGATTCAGTACCGAATCATTCCTCATTAGTTTTATTCATTTATAATCAGTTATTTGCTCCTGTAGGAGAATATTGGTGAACCTGGTAATCACTACTATTCAGTTGAATACAAAGATCGATGACTATGCCAGGTAATACAAAGACATGACGTGAATAGAAACAGTTTATCTTGTCTGCAACTGTATGAATCATACTGTATTTTCAAGATCTCGAGTTCAGTGGTCTCCATGCGGTAAATGCTGGTTGCCTATACTACAAGGCTGAATTCTCATATATTCCCGCACAGGGAGCTTCAACTTCATTCCAACAATCTTGCTCTAGCCACACAGATGTATAGGTAATTTTTTGAAAAAAAATGACTTCTTTGTCTCTCAGCTTGTTCAACCAATAAGGATATGATAAGTAGGTATTTTGATCATGAATACCCTATTACTATATCATACATACCTATTATTCATCATCCACAAGAATCGTTTATCTTCCTTTTGAGGACAAGGAAATTGTAATTCTTTGCGAATACATCCACAAGTAATGAATTCCAAAGTGACGTTCTCCTGCGAATCGAGGAACTTCTCGATGATGAATAAGCAAGTCTAGAAACCTAAAACACTCCATGAAGCCATTTCATCATATCATTATCATTCCTCAACAATTTCAAGTTTCATGCCCTTGGAAGAATGAAGGATGAATCGTTTGTCGAAGTGTTGTGTAGGTAACAGAAACATTTCACATACATTCGCAGCATATCAAGATGTGAGCTGTTGAATTGTTGAGCAGTTTATTTTCGGATCCCATTCGAATGGTGCAGCGCACCTCGTAAAAAGAGGATATCTCGAATGAAGTAGATACGACAATCACGAATTATTCAATATGGCGTTATCTGTGTTGTCCTATGCGGTCGTGTCTCGAGTGAACTAGACGTTTTTTATCTGTTTTTTGTGTTTTTATCAGTGAAAATTGTGTGGATATTTGTCGTCATGGTAAGTTTCTTCAAGTTTTTTCAAGTTATATCCTTATTCATTGATGCTATTGCATTATGTTATGACTGGATGTCGTAGAGGAACTAGAAAATCAATTTCAATTAGTAAATAATGAAAATACAAGTACAAACGACTTTGTTGAATAATCTTTTTACTCCCATTATTTGGCATCAAGCTATTCAATTCAAGAATCAACTGCTGTTTGTGTGCAAGCATGGGACTTGTTTTTTTTGTTTTGACAAATGAATTCGAATTTCAAAACCGTTAATATTATCAACAATCACTAGTATTTTGTACTTGCATCATAAATAAGAACAGATGAGTATTTGATCAATTTTTGACGATCATAATCGACGAGAACATGAAGGTAAACATTGTGGAAAACTACATTCATACGTACCTATCAGAAAATCGATGAAAATAATATGAAAGGGGCATCGTACCTCCAACTAAGCCCTACCTCTTTCTTGCATGGTTGTATTTCTACTCGTATTCCTATTAAATCCATCACCCGGGGTGATGAGTTCACTCGTAAGTTCACAGTTCATTATTTTGTCTTTAATTTTTTTTAGTGGGTAGGTCTAAAAGTTACTTTTCCTGTTCACTTCCCGATGTTGATAACACACATGATTTACCTACCTCTCAGTACATTTTTTGATGTTCTGCCATGAGTGATTCCCAAAATTTCATCTGTCAGATTGTAAGTTTCAACTATTCTTCATAAATCCACCACCTACCTATATTGGTTTCGTTTTTGATCCCAATGACTTATTATATTATTCAGATACCTACAAGTATACCTAAACACATCAACAAGAATTCTTAGAAGCACCTGCAAGTCCAGTTCTCATCATTTGATTTTCTTAACTGTAATCATTCAACATCCAGTTCAACAATCCATTTTGTGGCAGTCTAGAAACTAAGGATTATTAACGGTGTTTTTACTCGGATACCACAATAATTAATTCTTTATAAGTAACTCTCTGGGAATCTATCTTTCAAGGTCGTTGTTCTGCTTTACTGTACCATTATTCACAGCAGCTTTACAGATTATATGATTAGGTGAATATTAAAAAAACGCAAGGATACTAATAAGAAGTGGTCATTCATGCAACTACAAGTCCATATTTATATTCATAGAACAGAGAAATTTTATGATTTTTCACGGTGACCGATATCAGTTTTACCTAAAATCACACCCAGTCAGTTCTGAAACAAAGTAAACAATAGTGTCGTTTCCTTTTCATTGTTTTCCTCATTATTACATTGTCTTTTGTTTCGTAAGAACATTCTCATAGTTTGACTAGATTTTGGCTAATAATAAACTAGAACATGTTCAACTGGGTATGTCTAGTGAAATTTCGGGGTTGACAACTTATGTTGACTTGAATGTGTCATTCAAATATTTTTCTAATTTGTACATATACAGGGTTGACTCAGGGGGACGACGTCAATCGGAAACCAAGAAAGCAATGTAATTGCTTTTATTTTGTTGAAATAACGATGTACGAAACACTGATGGTGTTTTGTTTCGTCAAAAATGCTAACGCCATTTTCCGCTATAGTGGCCTAATAGTTATGAAACTCCCCAGAAGATGGTGACATTTTTACAGATTTCTGTACAAATAGTTGACGTTTTGAGATTGTCATCATGTAGTTCGATCTAAAATTGAGAAGTAACCTAAATTACTACTTCTGAATCAACATTTCTATAGACACTGATTGTGCAATTATCAGTAATACTGATTATGTTTTCATTTTTGTGTCGCCATCTAACAACTGACACTTGAGTGATTTTCCGCTATAACGAATAAAATGCTGTTATCAAGTTAGAGTTTTGGTTGAAGAAGTTAGATAGGCAAATAGGCAGAATAGATCCACCAGTGATCTGTAAATCGTTGTTGAAATTAAAAACAGTTTATACCTATTCCTCATTGTAAACTGATCAACATTGTAGATAACGTCTATCTTCTGTAGATCTCCTAAAGAGCTACTCGAAGTGACTGAAGAATGTTATTATTTGATTTTTTCGATACCGAATTCGAACCTCTTGTTATTCAAAACAATAAATTATTTTTCTTTTGTATGTGATTTGAAGTAACCTCGAAAAAAACACATATTGTTCATCAACATACGAGTGGACTTTGAATGCGGTGTCATTAGTCTATGATATAAGGAAGTACCTAGTCATTCAGAATTATGATAATGTTTCAATGGAAATGAGGAAAAGCATACAAACAATCGTTGGATCTATTTCGACAGCCAAAATATCCCGAAAGCGAATACAAACAAATATAAGCTCGCATGCAAAATTTTTTGAATATTTATCTCCACTTCATTATGTTATAAATAATATGATTTCTTATTATGATTAGTGGACTGGTTTCAAAAGTACCTACATTCCCAATGCAATCAAGGAAGCATTTCCAAAATGATTTCATCTCGATTGGACTCGATTGAAAATGAAACTAGACTCATCACGAAACGACAACATGTCAAGTTTTTTGAACTCGGCACATCTTCCACTTCATTTTCTTGAGCGATACGTCAGAGCAAGACGCAATGAAAGTATTATTAACAAAAACTAGGGAAGTAATATGAAGAACAATGCGGAGATGGCTTCACGATATTTATTATCTTTCGTTATCGTCCGTTTCACTTCCTCGAAATGAGTTGAATTTTTTCTATTTGATTAATTAATCATCTATTACCATACAATTTATAAATATATACGAGTACACCGCGATATGAAATATTATCTTGGTGGTGAGTATACGTACTGCTGAAACAATTCATAATACAACAAACTACGAACTTTTTCTATAATTGTCAGTTTGACCTGGCAATTAGCCATAAAAGCTAGTTCAAACTGGCAATTAGCCCTAATTGTCAGTTCAAACTAGCATTTATCTCTAATTGGTAGTTCAAACTGACAATCAGTCTTAATTGCCAGTTCAAACTAACAATTAGTGCTAATTGCCAGTTCAAACTGGCAATCAGCCCTAATTGCCAGTTCAAACTGACAATTAGCCATGATTGTCAGTTCAAACTAGCATTTATCTCTAATTGCCAATTTGAACTGGCAATTAGCACTAATTGTAAGTGAACTGGCAATTATGGCTGATTGTCAGTTTGAACTGACAATTAGCCGTGATTGTCAGTTCAAACTAGCATTTATCTCTAATTGGTAGTTCAAACTGACAATCAGTCATAATTGCCAGTTCAAACTAACAATTAGTGCTAATTGCCAGTTCAAACTGGCAATCAGCCCTAATTGCCAGTTCAAACTGACAATTAGCCATGATTGTCAGTTCAAACTAGCATTTATCTCTAATTGCCAATTTGAACTGGCAATTAGCACTAATTGTAAGTTTGAACTGGCAATTATGGCTGATTGTCAGTTTGAACTGGCAATTAGAGATAAATGCCAGTTTGAACTGACAATCATGGTTAATTAACAGTTTGAACTACCAATTAGCCATGATTGTCATAATTGTCCATTCAAACTGGCAATTAGGACTAATTGCCATTCTGAACTGGCAATTAGTGCTGATTGCCAGTTTGAACTGACAATTAGTGCTGATTGCCAGTTTGAAATTGCAATTATGGCTAATTGGCAGTTCAAACTAACAATTAGTGCTAATTGCCAGTTCAAACTGGCAATCAGCCCTAATTGCCAGTTCAAACTGACAATTAGCCATGATTGTCAGTTCAAACTAGCATTTATCTCTAATTGCCAATTTGAACTGGCAATTAGCACTAATTGTAAGTTTGAACTGGCAATTATGGCTGATTGTCAGTTTGAACTGGCAATTAGAGATAAATGCCAGTTTGAACTGACAATCATGGTTAATTAACAGTTTGAACTACCAATTAGCCATGATTGCCATAATTGTCCATTCAAACTGGCAATTAGGACTAATTGCCATTCTGAACTGGCAATTAGTGCTGATTGCCAGTTTGAACTGACAATTAGTGCTGATTGCCAGTTTGAAATTGCAATTATGGCTAATTGGCAGTTCAAACAATTAGACCTAATTGTCAGTTCAAACTGGCAGAAAAGAAGTGATCATGCCCAGCGCTTTCTTAACGAACAGGATATTGAAATTTCTTATATTACAAAGAAAAATATTTTCTAAGTAAGAAGTGGAATTTTCCGGTAGATCAACGTTGTTTGTCAAATGACTCAAATTGTGATCGCTAATAAAGTAGGCTCGGAACTCAGCCAAGGAAGGCAGTAAATATCCTTATTTTTTGTGATGAATTCCAAAAACAGCACTGGTTGGTATCTTCTCAAAATAATTATGCTGCTCCGGCAGGAAAATCGATAGTCTCTTAATATTTTGCTGTCGGTCTGAGAAAAAATATCTCGATAGTTTCGAGTCGAAAATATGACATTTCTGACTTGGACGAGGTATTTAACTTGATACATTTTTTTTTGGAGCTCAGCCCCCAAACATACGCTGAAGCTCTTAGATTCAATTCAGAAGAGAGCTATTCGCCTAGTCGATGATATCATTGACCTCTCTAGAACATCTTAGGAAGGTCGGCGATCTCTGCCTTTTTTATAGGTACTCTCACGGTCGGTGCTCAACGGAAATATCATCTATTATGCCACCACGTGCGATTCCTAGTAGACAAACCAGACGAGCTCAGGCTGGTCACCCCTACACTGTCAGGCTCGAGACCTGTCGAACATCGCTATACCAAGCATCATTAATCGATAGGACGGCAAAGCTGTGGAATTCTTGGCCTAGTGAAGTCTTTCCTGATGCTTACAACCTCCAAACTTTCAAGAAAAATTCCAACACCTTCCTTCTCTCCCGAAATTCCACCGCTGGCTAACACGATGTTCCTCGACCATTATAGGTTTCCCTTTCGTGTTGTCCACAGATAAAAAAAATATCAGGATCTTGTGGAGTGTGCAATCACATCGGCATCCGTTTCGTTACTATTATAAATCTTGTTGAAATGTTTCTTTTTCGAATTCTTCACAAAAGTATCCCTGCAAGCATTTCTATTCTATTTTAATCAGTGGATTTGATCGTGTCAATGATCTTTCTCTACACATGTAATCGCTTACGGATTTGTGGAATGCAGGGTTGAATTAGGGTCGAATATTACGCCATGTCGCAGTCGCAATTTATTAATATGAAGTTGAAAATGTTGTCAGCATTTATGCAATTTTGTTAGTCATAATAGGTATGTCGTCTCAAATCACAACCTTGAAAGATTCCGGTTTATTTTATTTGCTCACTATCGAGACTAAAAATGTACCTAGGTACCTAGATGTTTAAACAAATACGTTATATTTGGCATGACAAACAAATTATTCGTATTTCATTGTTTGTTGTAGAGACGTGAAAAAACCTCTTTTATTTTGAATCGAAGCAACAATAAATTTAGTCTCCTTCAACAATATTTATTCCGTACTTTCATGTTTCTTTCTCGATTTTGAATTTCTTGTGTGAATATTTTGCATGCGGCTTGTTTTTGTTTGATTTCAATTCACTTATTTACTGAAATAATCAAACTCATGCTATTTTTGCGGAATCTACGAGAAAATTTTCAAAAGTTCAATTATTCAAAAATAGTTCGCAATAGCTATAGTGACAATCTTGAAGGGAAAGTTTCCATTCCAATCCAATCACATGTTAGGAAAATATACAGGGTGTTCCATTTGAAAAACTCGAGAAAAATCAATTCGAAATATTCCGAATCGAAAAATCATTTTTTACCACCCTGTGCGAATATGAAGCATCGGAATGGATCAGAAATATCTAGCAAATAGTTATAGCAGTATTTCCTTCTATTAATGATAATTATGACGTCAGTGAATTTTCGAGTATGCATATGCTAATTATTTATTGAGCTATATTTATTGAAAACGAAACAAGTATGAATTTTACTGAGAGATCAAGGAACTGACACTGAAATAAATGATTCTTTATGTAATGTTGGATAGGACAGGATTTAAAAAAAAAACACATAAGGCACTTCTTAGATGAACATCGTTCTAACTACAAAATGAGAAATAGTGATGGAAGGGAAGAAAAACATTACTTTCAATCACTAGCCGAGTATTTTCATCAACGTGTTTTCTCGAGAACTACTGCATTGATTTCCAAAAACGAGGAAGCGTTGGTGAGAGATTTCGATTACCTTCAAAATGATGTATTACTCGACCCATCATCTCATTTGAGATTCAAGGGTTGGAGCTCACCCCTCCGAGGGGTTTGAAGTGAAAAAGTTGAAAACTTGCGCGAAATATTTCCCCTTCGAAATGAAAATCTGAGAACGATAACTATGTCAAATCGGCCTTGTTTCGATTTCATTGGGCCACCCAGTATATTATTATTGAACTGTGGCAGAAATCAGCAATTTCTCGATTTCCCACTGTATCTCTGAAACGAATGAATACATAGAAGTTCTTTGTATACATGATCAAGTAAGCAGGTTCATTTCCTTTTCCATCGAATGTTTCAGCTGAAATCTGAGTTGTATCAACTCGCAATCGGACGTGATTTCATGTAAGCAGTTGAATATTCCATGCTGTGCATAAAATGGCAGATATACGCACGCGTTCAACTAATCCTAATTATTTCACAAAGGAGCGGTCTGTATTTGTATATAGCGGCAATTTTACGGGCAATCGAACAAGTCTGGAAGAAATAATTAGAAGCGTGTGTCAGAAATTCGATGTATCATATCGATAGACACCGAGCCTAGTACTTAGTGACGAAATATAGGTGTATCCAGAATGGAACAGAACAAGATTTCGGTTCGGAAATCATGATAATAATACCTAAATGTTTGAAGCGGCAGCGGAAAAAGGAATATGAACATTCACTTGACATTTCGAAGACAAATATGAACGTCTGATAAGTTCCATGACTCTGTAATGCAATTTTGTTGTCGAATTGTATCTGGAATTCTAGATGAATCGATACTGAGTACGAAAAACCAGTGAAGTGTAAACAGTTCGGTAGTGAAGTTAGCGTTTTATCAATGAATCATCGTTATTTCGGCGTGCTTGTGCGATATCAGAGATTATTGGTGGATTATGTTGTGTTCTCATTGTATTTGTAGATCAAAATAATAATGAGTGGAGAACCGAGTCAAAATACTGGCACGACTAGAAAGACATCGCATAACACTAACTGTTGTGTTTAAAACTGTTCTTCCAGGAAAAATAAATATAGGACATTCCGATGCATTCCCAAGAAGGATGCTTCTAAAGTCCATGTCAAGAATGATTATGGTATACTTGAGAAAGTTGATCGAAGAAAAGCATGGACAAATGCTTTGTTGATCGGAAAACCTGTCACTCACTTCATTCGAGTTTGTTTCCTTCATTTTGTTCATTATATTAGACATTGCAAAGCGTTACATTATCTCACAATATGATAGTTCTTCAACACACTATCAACAATTGTCCAAAACACACACGAAAATCCAAGATCACTTGTTCAACGTTCGAAAACAACTAAAACACACACACAATAACCACGCCGAACAGAGAGAGATTACTCACTATTTGTTTACGTCTCGTAGCGCCCTCTTCAATTCCTTAGATTGCGTTCATAGACATCTGACGGATCGTGGAGAAAAACTCAGTCGTATTTTTCTCATCTTTTTTTCTGTCATTATTGCCGAATTAGTCCCATCCTGGAAACTTGCGAAAAGTCTTACAAAGTGAAGGAAACGGATTATCTTCGACTGTCTTTTTTTATACATCCATAACTTACTTGATTTCGTGAAATGGAACTAACGATGACAGTTCAAATGAATCGTACCATAATTTGATCTATGAATCGATCTGTCATATCCAAATGGAACCAACTTCTGCAGGAATTTTCTTGATTTCTTGGGAATTTCAGTTACACTTGGTAGATATTGTAGTGAAAAATATGATATTATAAATACTCCAGTACATCGAGCTTAAAGAGAGAGAGAGGACCATATGAAGGAATCGAGAGAGAGGCAATCAGCTGACTGTTGGCAAAATTGTGTCTGTCTGAAACTATCCAAATCATAAAAAAATCAGAAGTTTCGTGATATTTGTGTTCTCAGTACTTTTGATGAATGAGGATGAGATTCCCAGATCCTCAATCGAATCTCAAATCGAATGTGAACATGATCAAATTCAGAGGTTGTTGATTACAAAAAACAGATTTCATATAGAGACAATTGCGCGAAATAGAAAAAAATTTGGAAAAGATCTCCCAGAGAATCTATAGAAGTATTAGAACAGCGAATTCCATCAGTTCATCGTGTGACCTATGAGAACAATTGGTGTTTTTAGTGGATATTTCGAGACAATATACAATTTTTTATTTCAATTTTTTTTTTCATAGCTCTTTCATTAACGTAGTAAAGGGGAAGGGGCTTCATATTTTATTCAAGTACCAGAATTGTTAACCCAACATAATCTGAATTTCTGGACGAGTAGGGAATGAGTGCTAAGTATACTGGGTGGCCCAATGAAAACGAAACAAGGCCGATTTGACATAGTTCTCAGAAAAAAAAAACGCTTGGACTGGTCGATTTTTATTTTGAGGGGGACATATTTTGTGCATGTTTTCAACTTTTTCACTTCAAACCCCTCGGAGGGGTGAGCTCCAACCCTTGAATTCCGAATGGGATAAGAGGTCGAGTGATACATCATTTTGAAGGTTATCGAAATCTCTTACCAACTCTGCCTTGTTTTTGGAATTCAATGCAGTAGTTCTCGAAAAAAACACGTTTATGACAATAATTGGCTAGTGATGGAAAGTAACGCTTTTTTCCCTTTCATCACTATTTCATCTCATTTTGTAGTTAGAACGATGTTCATATAAGAAGTGCCTTATGTGTTTTCTTTCCGAGTCCTGTCCTATCCAACATTACAAAAAGAATCATTCATTTCAATGTCAGTTCCTTGATCTCTCATTAAAATGCATACCTTGTTTCGTTTCCATCGGGCCACCCCGTATATTTTCAGTGCAATGCACTGCGTAAGTGCTATGGTTATTAATTGATTTCATTGTATTTCATTTCAGATCCTCTGAGCAGCCTCTCCAACGTCAAAAAAATGAATCATGAGCTGTTCCCGAACTCTGATCGGATGAGGATATTATCCCCGATCGGTTAAAATTTGTTTAGGAAATTTTTGAATTGTTCTGTTTTTTAATTCGTTTCGTGAATACTGTGATTGTCCGCTGAGCATTTCTGAGGAAGGATGGACGAGTTCGATGGAGCCGGAAAAATCATCAGAGCCAGATCTTTGAAGAGGGGGAAGGATGAAAAGAGCATCAATAATAGGGTGAGTATACAGTATGAACCATCAATTCCCAATTCATCAAAATATACTTTGTCGTCTGAAGAATGACATTCTTGTGGAATATTCGAAAATCATACGATATAATGAATGTACAGGGTGTCTCAGAAAACTTATACCAAAAAACCAACAAATTGATTCCCATTGAAATATATTTTTTTTTCTTCGTTCCATCAATTATTATTCGATGATTTCATTGTGGGTTTTGGACCAGGCAGTTGAAAGTTGACAAACCGTAGTTGTGAATAATCTCATCTATATTCTCGATGTAGACATGAATATTTCAAACGAAAATTGTCCCACGACCTTGCATATTCTGTAGCCATTTCTGTTTATTTCTCGACACAGTCACGTGCTCCCTTCAATTTATGAGAAACATCTCGTTCAGAAAATATCTGCGATACAGTTTTCTCTTTATTGCTGCTCTATATACGTGTCTCGTAAACCTATTTAGGAACTAGGAAATACCAACTTCATTGCAAACGTTGCGAAACCATGAAATCCTTCATGACTTTACGGAAAATTAAAGTTCATGGTTTTCAACGTTCTCATCATGAGATCGATTCGAGTTCATTCGGAATCAAGAAATGAAGAGTAATTATCGAACAATTTACACAATATACCATGTGTTTGTGGAAAATACTATACAATGGAACAGAATACATCTGATGTACATTTTTTTTTAATAATATACTTCCTGTTTAACTGGAAATGCCATCAACTTGTGTAATTTGAATGGGACACCCTATATATTTTTTACAGATTTTGAAATTATTTTCAATTCATACATACTGAGTTTAGTGTAAAAAAATTGGAAAATCGAGGAATATAGCACTTTGATCAACCTCCTTTGAGTCTTTTGCATTAGGGCGAAAAACTGTTTGGATAAACTAATTAATGTTGTTTGTATGCATAGTAATGAATGAACGAGTACTCTTTTGTTCTCCAAGTGTCAAATTTTTATTGACGGAAATAAATTTTACAATCACCATAACCGATCATCATTAAAATTTCAATACGCTCTTTTTCACTTAATTGAACCATTCTAAATTGTACAATTTGTAAATTGTATGTTTATTTATTACATATGGTTGGGTTATTACATAAACAATGAGGGTATCTCCTTTCCAACTATAGGGTGGACCTACTCAACAACATCTTAGTTGTTGTCAATTCTGACTATCTCGTGAAGTCATTGACACGAAATAAACAATAACAAATAATGAAACTGAAATTCATAATAGCCTCGTCTTCCCAGCCTATACGATGTATACAGGGTAGCCCAATGAAACAAGGTATCCATTTTACTGAGAGATCAAGGAACTGACCTTGAAATAAATGATTCTTTATGTAATGTTAGATAGGACAAGATTTAACCAAAAAAAAGACACATAAGGTACTTCTTAGATGAGCATCGTTATAACTACGAAATGAGAAATAGTGATGAAAGGGAAAAAGCGTTAGTTTCCATTATCGTGTTTTCTCGAAAACTACTGCATCGAATTCCAAAAACAAGGAAGCGTTGGTAAGAGATTTCGATTACCTTCAGAATGATGTATCACTCGACCACTTATCCCATTTGAGATTCAAGGGTTGGAGCTCACCCCTCCGAGGGGTTTGAAGTGAAAAAGTCGAAAACATATATATATTTTCTCTTCGACCAGTCCGAACGGTTTTTATTTTCAATAACTGTGTCAAATCATTGTTGTTTCGCTTTCATTGGGCCACCCAGTACGAGTCCCTGGCACTTCTCGATATCCATCCATTTACGTAACAACAGACGTCAAAACCATTCGGGGACGTTTCCTCTGTATTTTCTCCTTTCTCGATGGTCACGTAGCATTCTTACGGTAAATGCAGAGGAAGCGGCAAGCCAGCCTTGCATACGGTAGTAGCGCGTCATTTTCCTCGTACTTTTCGATATTCCGTACAGTTGTTCGATCGTGAAAGTACGATCCCACGAAAGACGGACTGAGACACGTCTGGCAAGGATTTTGAAAAGGGGATCTGAAAGTGTAGTGGAGTTCAACGCGAAAAAACTCAAGATTGTATCTTCACCAGGAAGGCAGATCAAATTATGGCCAATTATCACAATTCCTCATTGAGTTACAAAACGAAAATTCACTATTGCTGCTGTTGAACATTTAAAAAAAAACACGAAGAAGAGCCTGAAACGCGTGCCAGAATTTCCATGAAAGCCATCAATTTAGTGGAAAATAACCCAACTATATTCAAAAACTACCGCATTTTCATTGGTCAGACAGTACTTATCAGTCATACGGGGCACATTTCGGTGATTTGTGGCTTTTTTCCCTTCATACGCCGTATAGTAGTCGCCACTATAACCTGAAAATAAAAAAAAAACACTAAGAAATGCTGTTTTTCGGTCTAAAACGCGTACCAATATTGTTATTGTTACCGCATTTTCATAGACCAGTCAATATGAATGGAAAAAATAACATACTTTCGATTATTATGGATATCTTCATGTTTGCATTCATATTTGAGTTTCATTTCATCCAATGATTTGCAATTTTATCAAAGTACTTTCGTTCATCACCTGGATATCGAACAATTAAAATATTGTTTGATTTTTGACATTCATCACAAAATTTTGTTCATTGCCACTCTGGCCAATAGTAGAAATGGCTCCTGTCACGTGTTCCTATTATGACAGATGAAAAACTTCAGACACATCAAAGCAATTGCTTGACATTTCGGTGATTTGTGGCTTTTTTGACGAAAAGACATTCGAGTATTTCCTGAATTAGCATACTTTGAATAAAAGAAAATTTTGTTGGAATTCATATCAGAATATTTCTTGAATATCCTTGTTGATTCGGGTCGAATAAAAGTATATGAGAAGTGTTATGAAGGTCATTTTCCTGCTAAAGTGCATTTCGAGCACGACCGCAGCGTGATGGTGTCAATATGATCGAAATGATCAACGTTATGAATCAGAACTGGAATCGAACGTTATACCTGATCGTGCGGAAATGAGTTTCCACAGTATAAAGTGTTCAAAGAATCGAGAGACCGTGGTGACGTTTTTGATATTCGCAAAAGCCGCAGGTTGCGAATCTGTACGAGGTCAGTTATTGACACTCCAATCATAACTCAAGTATCCTAGTTTACAGCAAATGCAAACTGAATTTTTGGACTTCACCAACGAGCGTAGGTTCTTTTGCAAGCTCGTCCTGAAAATTCATCGTCATGGTGAATCGAACGAATCCACTCTCAAATGACGAGATGATTCCACTTTGAATACCGGACTATTATGAGATGACCTTCGATAGAGTTATTCACCACTAAATTTATGGTTTTCAGAACAATATTGGTACGCGTTTCACCCTTTTTCATCGATATATTGGTCAATAAGAGACATTTCTTTGTTGTTTTTTTTTTCATCGGCAGATTATCGTGACGACTACTGTACCACAATTTGAATTGTATTCAAACTTGGTCTGTTCAAACGTGACGTGTCACTCTACAATTGCTCTTTCGGCGAAGAAAACACTATACAGGGCTAATTTGAATATTGTGGGAGAAAGCGAAGTTTCTTTGTGTTTTTTTTATTGGCAGATTATCTTGTCTATTACTATACGTACTCCGAGTCGATCGAGCCCGTTGGAGGACAATCGATCGGCCGTCTAGGAGAAGAGGAGGCCCCACCAAGACCCACGTCTATGAGAGTGTTATGACGTGCACGGTAGTTGTTTTTGATACTTTACACCTAGTGTACGGGTGTCGTGATAGGCAATCGCGAGGCGGTGTTGTTTTTCATCAAGTCGGTTCGTTCGATAGAAATCGTTTAGGCAGAGGTTGGATAGATATGTTGTTGATTTTGTTCGTTCGAATATTGAACAGAGTGTTCACGAACCTGAAAATTGAGTGAGGATGATCGTCGGTTGTTTCGTGTCAGTTTTAGCATGAATTTGCAGCAGGTAGGATTTTTTCCTTTATCTTTTCGATGATGATTCGTATGAGAGTAAGCCCACGCACTGACCTTGTAACAATTATGAAAATGCTGCCAACCTTTGACCACGGTGAATGGTCAATTTTCTGAGAAAAAAATGTAATTTTTATATACGAAAATTCATGATTATATGCATATTGAGAGTGAAGTTACAAAAAAATTGCTGCTTGAAAAACAGGGTTGGGAAATAGTGCTCGAGACCTATGATATAGACAAGAGGGTCTATCGTGGAAAATTATTGCGGCATGTACAGGGCGCATCAAAAATCACTAGAACGCTACGTGTTTTTTTGTATGAGTGAGGATAATACCATTAGCAGATGCAAACTACAAAAATCATGATTATCAAATATTAGTAGAAATTTCCACACACGTGATTTTCAACCAATCAGAACTTGCATTTCTGTCAGATTTCATCGGATATTTTTTCCTGGTGGGTACCCAACAGCGAATTGTACTGGAAATTTTTTTGACGTTTATAATGACAGGTTTTGTCAACTTGATAAAGACGAAAATTGATGATTGAAGTGGAATTTTCTTACAGAATACCTCACGAGGTCAAATTCAACCTGGAAATTTTTGGACCTCTAGTGGTATTACTGGTGGAAATATTGCAAAAGTTATTTGCTGGAAAGATGTGGTGATATTTCTGATCCATTCCGACGTTTCGCATTTGTACAGGGTGGCCGAAAATGATTTTTCAATTCGGCAGCATCAGTTTTTCTGTGACTCGACTCATTATGGACATTTTTGAAAGTCCAATTACTTGAAAATGGTTTGAAATAGCTATAGGAACCTCCCATTCCAACCCTACATCAGATGGTAGGAAAATATATAGGGTGTTCCATTTGGAAAACTCGATGAAAATCAGTGCGAATAATTCCGAATTGGAAAATCTTTTTTGACCACCCTGTACAAATTGGAAGCGTCGGAATTGATCAGAGATATCACCTATCCATCCAGAAAATAGCTGTAGCAATATTTCCTTCTAATATTGATAATTATGACGTCAGCGAATTTTCAAGTATGAATATGCAAAAACTGAAGGAAAAGATTGCAATTTTTAGAGCCATTTTCGAAATAAGTTTGGTTTGTTTTGTTCTTGACAACTTCGACCGAAAATGTTGCCAATTGTATTTCTTTTGAGCATTCTTGCATTTTTATTCACATTTCATTATGAGTACCTAATACAAAAATATGGATTTCCACGATTGAAAATATTCCTAGAAGGACAATATTCGTTCAGTCTGAATTCGAATAGTTTCTATATCTGGTTTTACCAGTCATCGAGGCTCCGTTGAATCAGATCTGACGTTGGATGGAAATGAAGAAAAAGAAGACAATGTATTCACTCGGAGGTCGAATCCATCAAATTTGAAAAACGTTTTTCCGAATATGGCGCTAAGCGATCACCAATTATTGGCTCTGACCAAAGCTAGACCAGAGTTCGAAAACTTTCACCGAGAATGATTATCATCGTTTTTGATGCTAACACCTAAGAAAACACTTGAATTGGTGATTTATCCCTATTCGGAGTGCCTATATGTTGATACATGCCACTTTAGAGTTCAAGATGAATGAGGTTCTTTGATAAAACAATGTGTACGTAGGAGAAAATAGACGACATGTTGATTCAAGAAAACGAAGTTTAGAGTAAATACATTAGTTTATCGATATCACTTTCACAAGTACAAGTGAGTGTGATATTCCACCTGGAAATTTTACTATGATATACCATCACATCGGGTACCTATACCCAATGAAAACGAAACAAGGCCGATTTGACATAGTTATCGTTCTCATAGAAAAAAAAACGCTGGAACCGGTCGATTTTCATTTCGAGAGGAAAATATTTTGCGCATGTTTTCAACTTTTCTACTTCAAACCCCTCGGAGGGGTGAGCTCCAACCCTTCAATATCAAATGGGATAAGGGGTCAAGTGATACATCATTTTGAAGGTAATCGAAATCTCTCACCAACGCTTCCTTGTTTTCGGAATTCAATGCAGTGGTTCTCGAGAAAAGACGTTTATGAAAATAATCGGCTAGTGATGGAAAGTAATGCTTTTTTTCCTTTCCTCTCTATTTCATGTACTAGTACTCCAGGGCTTTTTGTTATAATTATCAGTCTACTGTCAGAATCGGAAGTCAAATGGATATTTTATTTCTCAAAAAATCGAAAATACGATGAAATAAAAATTCACTGGTCTATGTTGATAACCTACATCGATTGGTGTGGACGCAGTCACAAAAGACACTTCTTATGCTTCATTTATTTACCTTAACACCATTAACAGTTCTGTTTTCTCATGAGAGCGTTTGCGTTGAGGTGAGCCGTTACACCTACTTTTTCCGAGTTTTTTTTCTTGCACTTTCTCGGTAGAGTTCGGCTGAGAAGACCTGATGGAAGTGACTCATAATAAGGAATAATCATGACGAAAAAAGTGCACATTGATCTTGAAACTCCGAAGTATAAACTGATCGACCACTCATAATTTGACTGTTTTTCGAGGACAGCTGGAATATTGTGAAAAAAAATCGACAGAACGAAACTGACACAGGGTGTACAGTGGAAGCAGTACTGTTTAGTTTTTTGCTCTCACAGAAGATTTGTTTCCTTCAAATCCCGATACATTGGGAAAATTCATCATTGGAACGTTTTCGGTCAATTCTACTGAGTTAATCATAATATTTTTATTGCTCTCATAGATAAACACGAGTATTGATTATTTCAATCCGTAGAGGATATAACTGTAGGTTAATATGAAATAACTGTATTAGTATTTTTCTGAACAGCTGAATGGGTACTAGCGTATGTTTGAAGGAAAAAATGGATCGTGCTGTAATATCCAATACTCTGGCATTTATAAAATGAGAAAGTTAAAGTATCCAACAGACTTGTACTACTATGGTTAGAATGTTTCACTCCTTTTTACTATGATGCGAGATAATAGTCTGCAACTACTATATTCATTCAGTCGTTTTGAATGATATCATTACATAATAGTGGTCGTTGAATTGAAATGATAATACAATTGATTATTTATGTAAACTGTTTTGTAATAGGCCATGGAATTATTCAAAATTTAGACATTATGTTTGTGATCATATTGAACAGATCTACTTCTGAAAGTGGAACGACACTCTGATCGAAATATAAACCTACCTCTGAGAACCATTGAAAAAATACTGATAATTCATTTTTCAGCTTTCAATGGGATTTTCTCTCCTCGTTTCTAAAAAAACGAGTAGAAGTTATTGAAAATTATTGCAATATATTTGTAGTAAGGACAGATTTTGTGATCTGCCCCAAAATATCGCTGCGCTTGAAATTAATCATTCAGATACCTCAAAGAGAAATTCTCTATTGGTCAGTGAAAATTTGGAAGTACAAATATATTTAATGAAAATAAAACCTTTACTTATCTTGGTGGACGTTTCGGGAACGAATCTGCTCCCGTTCTCAACACAATTGAAATATTTTTCTCCGTCCGTCCGATATTCTCTGCCAAATTGTCACTTTTCAGTGTCAAAATCGAAAACATTGAAAAAATCTTAGGAAGAGAAAAATATTTCAATTGTGTTGAGAACGGGAGCAGATTCGTTCCCGAAACGTCCACCAAGATAAGTAGAGGTTTTATTCTTATTAAATATATTTGTATTTTCAATTTTTTTTCAAAAACAAGGTGTCACTGGCCAATAGAGAATTTCTCTTTTAGGTATCTAAAGGTTTAATTTCAAGCGCAGTGACATTTTGGGACAGATCCTAAATCTGTCCTTACTACAAATATATTGCAATAATTTTTAATAACTTCTACTTTATTTTTCAGAAACGAGGAAAGAAAATCCCATTAAAAGCTGAAAAATGAATGTACCTCCTCCTCGAAGAACTTAGAGACAATACTGATAATATTTAATTGAAATTCAAAGAATTGAATCGACCGAACATTTCGAACGTTGGGGAAAAAAGTGTTACCATATATCAACAGTCTGCATAAATTTCAGTTTGCTGTTTTGTTTCCCGACTTCGATAATAGTTCCTATAAACAATTTGCTTAGTATTCGTGCTCCGAGATATCGTAAATCGATCTTTCAAGTGGGTTGCAGAGTCTAGATTCTAGAAACATACCTATCCGGTGTCGCAATGAATTACGTAATCGATGTGATATTGTTTTTGAGCATGTTGTCAATGTCTTTCCCACGTCTTGTCAGACTAGATCAACTGGAATGATACTGAGAGAGATGCATATAGGCGTGTATAATGGGTGGGATAGGGAAAAATTATAGAGAGTTATGTACTTTGAATGAATTTGAATTTTTGAATTATGTATGTTGACGTATCGATTGGAAATGCACAAAATTTATGAAGATATCAACACTAATCAGAAGTATGTTATTTTGTCCAATATGATGCATAAAAACAATAACTCATATCGACTGGTCTATGGAAATGCAGTAACCTTTGAGTAAAGTTGGGTTATTTTCCACTAAATTTATGCCTTGATTAGGTATTCCTTACCTTCTTTCCACTTTACACCCTGTGTATTTAGAATACAAGGTAAGGATTAAGTATGGAATCAAGTAAATATCTTTCAAACGAAAAGAACGATATTCATGAAAATCTGCAGGTGAATGCAGTGGAAAAAAATGCGTCTGATGTAGATTTTCTTGTTGATAATATACTTCTGGTTTAACCGGAAATGCCATCAACTTCTTTAATTCAAATGGGACACCCTATATATTTTCACAGATTTTGAAAGGGCTCGTTATTTTGAATTCATACATACTAAGTTTAGTGTAAAAGAAATGTGTAAAAACGAGAAATATAGCACATTAATCAACCTAAACAACATCAATTAGTTCATCTAAATAATTTTTTGCTCTAAAGCAATATTGCTCGTTTTTACAAATTTTTTCACACTAAACTCAGTGTGTATGAATTCAAAATAACAAGCTCTATATGATGGATTCATGATATCCGCAGAGATCGAAATCATAAAAGGGAGGAGATGACGGTCACATTACCAGACGCTTCTCGAAGAAAGAAAAATTCAATCAATTTCCGAAAGCTAAGTATGCGAAATCAACAGGGTGAATATTCTCGATACACCCTGTATATTCTTCTCGTTGTAGCTCATGTGCGAAATCATGCTAGATTAATCGGTCTGAAGTGCGTGAAACTTGACTATACTCAATAATCACGTCAGAGCATGCTCGATTAGTATAATTAGAACGTACATTGATATTATCCATTTTATCCAATTTTATTGGTTTTTTGGTCACGTTTATCGATTTGCAAAAGCTACATTATTGACATTGCGTGCTAATCTGCAATTACAAGGGCTACTATTTGAATCTAATTCAATTTAAGTGGCTAATACAAATTTTAGGTGATCGATTTAATGTTGTGCTCCAATGATTTCGAAGCGATAAAAACAAAAGAACTTTGTTTTGAAAGAGCCATTTAGTTCAGTTTTGCGAATCACATCAAAGCATGTTTGATGATATATTTCTCTTGTTTTTTCATTTCTGACGACGAAGTTGAAAGAAACACTGATTATTGTTATTTGACAAGTTTGCCGATAGAGTGTGCTTGAATTGTAACGAATATTTCATAATATTTCTTCTGTTTCGGCTCATACGGTTTCGTTCAATTCATATTTTAATAACACAATTCAATAATTATTTAGGGAAATTTCGTCGAAATGATCAGACTGACAGAAATGATCCTTTTCTGACAGTTGGCATGAAAGATGCTCAAAAGTTTAGCAAAATAAACCTTCTTATCAGTAAATTTATATGTCAGATGAATTTCAAGTAATAGGTCTGAATCCTCTACAAAGCATTCCTGAAATTTCGATGAAGGCATTTCACCATTTCTGACATTTTTTTCGAAATCTCCAGCAGTTGAACTTTTCCTCTCGGTCTCAACCGAGATCTCAACTTGGAAATTGAAGTGTCGAAACAGAGAAAAATCATTTCGTCTTATAAGTTTCAGCATTTAGAATTTTTTTCAATTATCGATTTTTTTTCAATTTTCAAAATTGTGCCTTTTTCTACCATCATGAAAAAACAATTGTTGACCTCCATTGTTTCACCTACGTCCACATTCCACAATAAAAATTGTGTCATCGTTTGTTTTTTACATTTTCATTAGAACCAGTGAATGATATGTGTGTCAAAGTCGCAACATGTTTTATTTACATAACCTCTACTCGATATCATTCAATCCAAGAGTTCTCAAGATATTTGAGGAGTCTCTTGATTTGTTCAATAAAATTGAGTTATTCGAGGAAGTGGTATATTCATTTTTCCTTTCGTTGCTGGAAAATAAAAACAAATTATAATAATTGTTTCAACATATTCGTAGTGAGGATAGATTTATGTTCATTTAATACTGATAAAACTTGGCATTCACTTTTCAAAACTGAATATGAAAATGGTGGATGTAAGATCAACTAACGAAAAAATTTTGATATTTCCTAAATATATTTGTCTTCCAAGCTTTGCCAACAGATTTTCCTCATTATACTTGTTATGTAGACTAAACTTTTGAGCTAACCCCAGAGGAAGCAAAGAGGATTTTTTTTTTCAAACTTTTTCCAAGGTATATAATTTCAATTCTTTTTTCTAGAGACAAGAAAAGTAGATCTCAAAAATCCGAAAAAATAAACCGAGTTTATAATTTGAACACAAAATTTCCCTAATTTGAGCTTTTGTTGCACACCATCGTTAAATTGGACAGCTGTATAATTAATGACGATAATCGTCCGAATCCAGGAAGTTTCCTCTCGCTTCCTTATCATCATTTTAACGACTGAACTGTGAAGAATGTTATCTTCCATCATCCTTTTGTGCATCCATACTTGTATGCTGAGTGATTTCTATTCGAGAGATTTCGAGATGTGAGACTGAAACGCTCGAAAAAATCAAATCGCAGTGAAAACATCAGCGATTACTTTTTTGTTATTAATCGCCTAATTGGTGGTGTTAAAACACTAAAAATCGTGACCAATCACTCGTATATGCACGATATCGTTCGAAAGTGATCTTTCCCTTTCGATTATTTCGTTTAGCTTCCAGCCATGTGTTCAGGACCGGCTGTCCAAGTGCCCGAAAAAGTAATTTGCACGATTTCGAATATATCCAATTACTGGTATTTTATACTGTAGACACATGAAAAATTGAAGAATTGTTTTCATTTCGCTATGACAGCTAAATATGAATGATTAACAGAGAACTGTAGCTGATTCAATTCCAATAATATAATTAGAAATTTCACAATGATACGAACATTTTTGTAAACACAACACCACAGCGAAGTCACAGATATTTTAAATGTGATATCTTAGCTTTCAGCAAGATTATTTTACCAATAACTTTATGATACACCAAATTACGTTCAAAATGTAACACTTTAGAACGAAGAAAACATGGAAATTGTCAATATCAATCAGTAACTCACATCGAAATGTTCCTTCCATTCTTTGAGAGGACCTGTCAATATTTACTGCCGAGAACCAAATTTTCGTCTTCGTTCGACTTACGTTTCAACAGATGAAAATATATTCACTTCACTTGAAAGTTCATCAATATTAGCGTTTAATCTACCAACATCGTTTGATCATAATCTTGGAGACGAATAGAAAACTGTGTTGACTATTCGAGACCACGAAATTTGAGGTTAGGTTACTTTCGTTCTAGCCAGTCGAGTTCATACAAAAGTAATGTTATATCCTTGAGGCACTATGAGTATGACGTACAAATACAAGGTGGCCCAATGAGAACGAGACTAGGTATGCATTTTACTGAGAGATCAAGGAACTGACATTGAAATCAATGATTATTTATTTATGTTGGATAGGACAGGATTGAAAAAAAATTAAGAAAAAGCGATGAAAGGGAAAAAAGCGTCACTTTCCATCACTAGAAGATTATTTTCATGAACGTGTTTTCTCGAGAACTACTGCATTGAATTCCAGAAACAAGGAAGCGCTGGTAAGAGACTTCGATTACCTTCAAAATGATGTATCACTTGACCCCTTTTCACATTCGAGATTAAGGGTTGGAGCTCACCCCTCCGAGGAGTTTGAAGTTGAAAACATGTGCAAAATATTTCCCCCTCGATGTTAAAATCGAGCGTTTTTTTTTCTGAGAATGATAACTATGTCAAATCGGCTTGTTTCGTTTTCATTGGGCCACCCAGTATAGTCGAAACGTATGTCTCTTCGTTCTTTGCCAATATAAAAATCGCGAATTTCAATAATTATTGATCGATAATGATTAAAAAAGTCGTCAGTAGTACTTAGAGAATTTCATCTACGTCTGCAAACTGAAAAATAGCTTCATAATTCCAATTCATTCATATTCATTCGATAAGAATCCGGTCCTGTCTCGATGGAGAATTGAAAACCTCGCTCTCGAGATCTGGTATCGAACTTCTTCATATGAAGGTGTGGTGAACGTTGTTGGCCAGAAAAAAAACCGCAGTATCGGCATTCTTCTGGCGATGGATTTACTTTCTTTTAGTAGCATTGCGGACCTTAACCTTCAAGTTCGCAAATTCCCTCTCCAGTTCGATGGCTCGAGAATTCCACCTGATCCGTGTTCATCGAATTCTAATCGATGGCAGTTTATTGGGAATTTTCGAGGGTAGTCGGGGTGAAATTGTTGGCGAAAGTCGTTTCCGGAACGCTAATGTCGTTCTCCAAACCTTATTATTATGATGTCGAGAGGCTATATATACATGATGGATTTCATCAGTTTGTCTCACGATACAGACCCGTGATAGGTCATCGTAGAAAGGTGAGCGATCTCTCGCTCTTTCAAGATATCTTCCGTTGAAACATTGTCCTGTTATTTAGAAAGCAGTCCATTTCACAGGAGGGTCGAAAGTAAAACGCACTAGTGTGGAAATATTCGAAAAACGCACGCTTGCTGTGATTCAAGAGTGTGATGATATTTTACCTGGAAATTTTCCTGGTGGTATCATCACACATGGTACTTGCATTTCAGATTGATTTTGCATCCTAATATTTCGGAATTCACTACCCTCTTTCCTTCTTCGAGATGCGTCTGGTAATGTGGCCATCATCTCCTCCCTTTTATGATTTTAATCTCTATGGATATTATGAATCGACTACACTATTCGTTTCGAATTAAAAAAAATATACATTATCATTTATGACAATGACAAACAACACACAATTGACGTTGACTCAGTTGTGTGAAGTTGGTTACCAAAGATCATAGCTGAAATATGCGAAGGTTGCCGAACTTATGACAATTCATTGGCGCACACATTTATTTTCATGAAATCGACATAGTTATTGTCTCTCAAACAATCAGAAGGGTCTAGTTCCATTTTTTCTGCGTTATTTTGTCTGATCTGATTTTTCATACATTTAATCAAATGTGGCAGAGCCCAAATTTCATGTTGTGAAAGAAAAATTCAATTTTAGTCGTTCCATGATGTATATCTATTTGCTTATCAATGTTTATTCTCCAAGAAATCGATCAATAAATCATAACTAGAACAATTTATTGCCTACGTAGTAATCGTAACTGTCAAAATGATTTATCGCTATGACTCCTACGATCATATTCTTGCTTATAATACGCCTATTCCATATGTAGAAATTCACTTGAATTTTTTTTCGTATCTTTCGACAACACGAAAGAAAGACCTTTGATGTTCGAGGAACATCGTGTTAGCCAGCGGTGGAATTCTGGAAGAGAGGAAAGTTATTGGATTCAATTTAGAGAATTTGGAGGTCGTGAGCACCAGGAAAGACTCAACTAGGCAAAAAATTCCTCAACTTTGGCGATCTATTGATGAATGATGCTTGCATGGTAGTGAGAAGTTTCGACCAACCCTGTATTGTGCGTATGGTGAAAACGGGCTAATTCATAGTTTTCAAACGAGAGTTTGTGTTAGAAAACTATTCGTGCTTGTATTTCCATACAGCATTGAGTTAGTATCAGCCTTTCTACATTACTTCCATGTTAACCGATTTTAATGTACTTCATTAACGTTTGCTCGATAATTCTACCTTTTAATTTATGAACAATAGGCGAACCGACTAACCTGATATTTCATTCATTGTTTTGATCTATACTGTATCTCACGTACAATAGCAATAGGCAAAAGTAGATTACTCGGGTATTTAATAAATCAGGTCACCCTCTGATCTTTATCATTACCATAAATAACTGAAAAAAAAATCTTTGAAGAATTATAAATGCATTTTCCACAAGTCATAGCTTTTGAAAAATATCATTGCAAAAGTCACAGTTCTTACGTAATGATGACTTCTATTTTTCATTACTGTCCCGGATATCGAAATGGATCGAGAATCGTTTCAATATCTCCTCAAATATCTAAAAAATGTCGATTTTGAAGGTCATATTGCATTTTTTCGACTTCTAATCACAGTGACACACCAGATATTGGATCTTCATATCATCGGATGCGCCAAAGAAATATCCATAAATTATTTCAAATACAGTCTGTAAGTTTTTCGAGGAGGTGGTACATTCATTTTCCAGTTTTTCGTAGGATTTCCTCTCCTCGTTTCTAAAAAAATGAAGTAGAAACTTAGAAAAGTAGAAACGGGTCACCCGAGCGGTGACCCGTTTGATTGTGTGAGAAACGATACTTCGATCGACAATTTCGGGAAAATAAATGTGTGCGCCTATGAATTGTTGCAAGTTCGGCAACGTTCGGGTGGTTTAGCTATCATATTTGGTAACCAACTTCACACAACTGAGTGAAAGTCCACTGTGTTAAATACTGTCTGTAAGTTTTTCGAGGAGGTGGTACATTCATTTTACAGCTTTTCGTGGGATTTTCTTATTATTAGTTATTGAAAATTATTTCAATATATTTGTAGCAAGGACAGATTTTGTGATCTAACCTAAAATGTCACTGAAAATTGAGAAATTTTCTATTTGTCAGTGACACGTTGATTTTGAACAATTTGGAAATACAAACATATTCAATAAGAATAAAACCTCTACAAATATATTGAAATAATTTTCAATAACTTCTACTTCAGTTTTTAGAATCGAGAAGAGAAAATCCCACAAAAAGCTGGAAAATAAATTCTTTCATCCGTCACTAGAAATTATCTTATCAGATTAATTCCTCAGTATTATTGTCAATAATTATATGAGTTCATTGATATTTTGATGATATATTTCAATCAATATCTATAAAGAAGTGGGTACCTACCTATTTCACTGAAGTGAATGTCAATGTATAATGAGACAACAAATTATCAGTTAGGTGTTCGTTTTTGAGTGTTCGATTCACAATTTTCGTACTAGTTCTCGTTCTAAAAATATTTCGTGACTTCGAACAATGGTCCTGAAAAAACCTTATAGTGAAATCAGTGCCATTCCAGAAGATCTCAAACGAGTGAGTTATGCTTGTTTCAGCGATTTGTCGCTGTACATCAAAAGATGGAGATAATAGTATATATTACATAACTCTTCGATCATTGAACAGACTAGATAAGTAATCCACAGCCCTGGCAATACAGTTTGTTTGGAAGCAACATCTATAGTATCTGTCTTTGTCTAAACAAGGATAGCAGGAGCTGATTCTCCCAGCACCAGTGCCGTGTTGTCAGAGGGGGTCGAATTCATTATTAATTCACGATGAAACCAAATTGAAAATCCGTAACAATTTCAGTAGTACTTTTCAGCATTTCTTGGTGGGAAAATGAACATTGACGAGACACTGTCGCAGCTGACCTATGGGTATAATCAATATAATCTAATCAATTCAATTTGAATTCATTTTTATTCATTCCATTTGGGAAAATACTTCAAAATCTCGAATGATACGACAATGGTAACGCACCTATGAAATGACGTGTTTTGATCGCCGGTTCAAATTGTCTTTAACACACCTCACAACGTCTCACCATTATATCAAATCACCAAAACAGGAAATAAACTGAGTTTCTGATGAATTCTGAGTACACAAAACTGAACACAAGTTGAATAATATCGATAAATCAAAACGTAAATAATGACAGATACCAAACAAAGCAATAATCGCCGTCGACTGTCAATATCAAATGGCGGTGTTGCAACGTTGAGCAAAAAGTATTCACGATATACCCATGCTGGTCCTCGAGCCCCCAAGAAAGTAAAATTGCTGAGTCTCAGAATGATGTAGCAATCTTCTATTAATCAGAACTGATTTATAATCGTCATGACCCAAATTTATTATTATATTTGTGCATTGAACTACATGAATTCATAAAGGATTTTAAATATTATGGACTATTAATCACTTTTTGATGATTGGATATGACAACACTGGCGACGATTGGGTACTAATATTATGATAATTCTGGGAATTCATGTTAGCTCCAGAATATTTCTTTTGTGATACTTCTAGTGGGTTTGTTGTTCGGAGACATAACTAGTGTGGGTAATGACGTTTTCATCCACTGTCCATTGTCGATCCATTCACGAGATACTCGAATTCGACATTTATTGAAAGTTTCGCTCACCGTAATCTCCCACTTTCGATATATTTTATAAAGTTGACATATTTATACGATGTTATTATGCTATAGATGTTGTCCCTCGGCCGGAAAGGTGTAAGATTTCAATGAATATCAACTGCGAATAAATATATGTGCGTGGGTAATCAACACATATTATGCACCACGGTGTTTACCTACATTTTTTCACATTCACACAAAATATCAACACAATAAGTAGCAAGGTCAGAAACGTAATATTTCACGCTAATTTCCTCTTTTGTCGTAGTTGTCTTTATTCATCAAACGACAGGTGACTTTGTATTCGGATACTCGCTTGTGAAGCGTATTGAATATCCTGCGAAAAACAATGTGAAAATCGTTTCTACACAAACGTAAGTGGATTACCTTTTCACGTGACTTTTTGTATATTCTAGAGTATCGATTTCATGGAACTGACTCAATATGATGCCGAGAAATTCGTCGCCTTTGATAGAGAAAGACATTTTGTGCACCTACCAGGTATATTTTTTTTGGAATACATTAATGCTATCTAATCTAAATCGACTTTACTAACGTACTATATAAAAAATATAGCTTTGATAATCAATAACTGATAACTCTAATTTCAACTTCATATTTTTAACTCTGAACTATTATGAATCATTTTTTCTCATGGGTGCCATATTGTTTTTTTACAGAGAGAAATATTTCTTGTTCGTTTTGTTCTTTTTTGTTCTGGTCTGAATTTTCTATGTTTTGTTATTCATTAAATTGTCCTACTGAATCAAACTCGACTTTTGTATTGATATTAGCTAAATTTGTATTGTTCAAATTCGAAACTGTTTCGTTATGAAAATGAAAAAAAAATCGCCATAATTTATGGCACTGAAATAGTAATAAATAATCAACAAGCACTTAAAAAAAATTCCAGGGGAAGATTGACTAGGTAATAGTTTTTTCACTCTGTATTTTATCGGGTAAATTTAGGTTGATGAGAAACTGTCGCCTAGCAAATAGCTACCGTGTTCCTCTCCCACCATTCCACCGCTGGCTTACACCATGATCCTCGTACATTACAGGTTTTCTTTTCGCGTTGTCGAAAAAAAAATTGAATAATTGTAATTGACCCGGATATCGTTACCTCCCGGTATGTCAGCACGAGAAATAATCGCAATTTCGCATTGCCTGCAGCTTCAATTTACGCAATCACAAGTCGTAAAAAAAACGAGATTTGGTATAATTACGTAATTTGTTTCCTTCAAGCGACCTTCCAGGATGCATATACGTAGAAAATAGTGCCTTCCGATCTTGTGTGTTCAATCATTATTGAAATTTACACACGAAATGTTGTAAACACACCTGCACCAATGTCTGACAAACGTTTCATTATTCATGCATTATTATTAGTCTTCGAATTATACGGGGTGTCACTCCGGGAACTGCATCGATCGATGTATGAAAAAGTATAAATAGGGCGAATTTGAAAATTTGGTGGCGATTCGGTTGAGATACTTTCAAGATGCTGGGACATTTCCGGTTGTATATATCCGAAATTTTAATACGATCAATTTGTCCTCGGATTGTTTGTGCCAATTTTGCAATTGAATGATTGTTTTCTTCATAATTGAGTAGGTTTGATCAATGTATTGTTGAATCCAAATGGTTATTGTTGGAGGCGTTTAATTGTAGGTATTTATATAATATGAGATACAATTGAGTGAAACAAGAGTGTTCCTTCCAAATCGAAATAATTATTTTGATGAGAGCGACGGCTCGAACTTGAGTTTGACTTTTTTCGACCAGTTCCTATTTTCAAAGAATATTAATTATTACTACACTACTGCCCATACGAGTGATCATGTATTTTTACTTCAATATACCGAACATAAATACTGAAAACATTAGCGAACAAATAAAAGTCGACTTTATTACTTAGAAATTCACCGGCTTGAAATGTCATGGAGTATTAGGTACAAATACTCATTTTCAATTTCAAGTGCGATTAAGTAGAAACCAAATTCATCGGTTCAAATAACGGTAGCTTTCTCTCTATGCATTTCCTAAGATTTTATCATGTAGGTAATTATAGTCGACCAATTTATTTCCTATTCACCTTTCATTCAGAGTTCCTGTAAGGTTTTCAATTACTTCATTTTTTTTTTTTCATCTACACGTCAATCATTGTTGTATGATGGAACCGTGAAGCAAAAATTTGATGATTATATCTCTTATGCTTTCGTTGTACACAGTGTGGTAGGTGAAATAGTATATTATATTATACGAGAAGAACGATATTTATGAAAATTTGCAGATTAGTCTAATGGAACAAAATGCACATGATTATACTTCCGGTTTAATCGGAAATGCCATCAACTTCTTCAGTTCAAATGGGACACCCTATATATTTTTTCAGATTTTGAATTCATACATACTGAGTTTAGTGTGAAAAATTTCTTGTAAAAACGAGGAATATAGCACTTTAATCAACCTCCTTTGAGTTTTGTGCATTAGAGCAAAGAACTATTCAGATAAACTAATTGATGTTGTTTGTATGCATATCAATAAATAAACGTACGATTTACAAATTGTACAATTTAGAATGGCTCAATTAAGTGAAAAAGAGCGTATTGAAATTTTAATGATGATCGGTTATGGTGATCGTGAAATTTATTTTTGTCAATTAGAATTTGATACTTTGCGAAAAAAAGAGTACTCGTTTATTTATTACTATGCATACAACATCAATCTAAATAGTTTTTTGCTCTGATGGAAAAAACTCGGTTGATTAAAGTTCTATATTCCTCATTTTTACAATTTTTTTTAACACTAAACTCAGTATGTATGAATTCAAAATAACAAGCTCTTCCAAAATCAGATGAAGTTCTTGTAAACCTGTGATGAAATTTTCATAGAATATATCTCACGGGGTATACAGACTCGAATAACGAATCATTTATTCTTGAGACAATATCTGTAGACAGTTCGCACTTGATTTGCTCTCCTACTCATCAACTAAACTAACATTTCCAGTAAGTTGGAGTTCAAAACACCCACTTTTTGATCAACGATTTTATGGTATCACAACCCTAAAACTAATTGTATTGAAAATGATTCATGGTTGTCAAATGAAAGTTTATCAACTTATATGTAAAGTTCATTGGACTACGTTACATATTCGAATGTTTCTATAACAAGTCCAAATTGTACAATAAACAGACAAGACGCTGGTTTATCACACATACACTTTGAAATCATCCTACAAGTCATTGAAACACCACAAATATATAAAATCTTGTAAGGATAGTCATAAACTTAATGATAATAGAGGAAACGAGATGATGCCAATCCTTTAAAATGATGAAATAAAAGCTAACACTAGAAAGTCACAGAATTCAATAAAAGAACTACATGAAGAGTTGTTGTAACATGAATAGAAAAATGTTCTTGTCGAAAATGTAATTGAGAAACTCATCTGCTGAATAAAAGCACTTGCAATAAAAAACAATGATTTGATTTTCATTTCAAACTGCAAGTCATTGACTCGTCTTATTTTAATCGAAAGTTTGTTGCATATAGAAAACTGAGTTTAAAGAACTCTTCTGAGATACTTCCAGCCTCTATCTAGTAGTTCTGACAGATGTGGTTGAAAAAAATGTGGGTCTTGGAACTATTTCAATGAGTGTGAAAACGAAGAATCGAAATTGACTTTAGATATCGTCAGCGAATGAATCATTTCCACAAGGTTGGCCTCTACGTAAATAACATTGTTTGGTATGGTGGCTCACCTTTTATACATTTTCATGGATCTGGACCAAAATGAGATGCTAATCGCGATACATTATTCATCAGCTGTACGTGAGATGAAGCAATCGACAATGAGAATCGATCTCGACGATCTGCATCAACACGGCTCTATCAACAGTCAACCTGGAAACGCTCTCTCCTTTTTTTTTCAACTGTGGACAACACGAAAGGGAAACCTATTATGTTCGACGAGGAACATCGTGTTAGTCAGCGGTGGAATTTCAGGAGAGAAGGGATTTTTCTCGAAAGTTCGACAGGTCTCGAGCCTGACAGTGTAGGGGTGACCAGCTTGAGCTCGTCTGGTTCGTCTACTAGGAATCGCGCGTGGTGGCATAATAGATGATATTTCCGTTGAGCACTGACCGTGAAAGTATCTATAAAAAAGGCAGAGATCGCCGTCCTTTCTACGATGTTCTAGAGAGGTCAATGATTACGTGAATAGTGTGTGCAGTGACGTATTTTGCACGAGTACGTACATTTTTCAACGAGTTATGTACGGTATTTTCTCTACGACCATGAATTTTCGAATCATTAATCCAAGTTTCGCCTACTGTCCATTGACAGTCGGGATGGAGGAATCATTTTCCGAAAAGTTAGGATGCAAAATCAATCTGAAGTATGATGAAATTTCAAGGTGGAAAACATTCATCATATCATCATACGGCAAGCGTGCGTTTTTTGATTATTTCCACACTAGTGCGTGTTACTTTCGACATTCCTGTTTCCAAAGTGAATCAGGCTTCTTTCTGAATAACAAAATAATGTTGGAATCTGTTTTCTTTGGTGGTCGTAGGAAAACACTGTTTCGAAAGAAAAAAAACACCCCTGTGACTTGTTGATTACGAACAAAAAACAGTCGCAGAAACCTTCTTCTCACTCAAGGTTTTCAAAGATATGTTGGATGAACATCGTGAATTTCAACTGCGGAGTGCAATTTCTGTAATTTTCACAGAGCCGTCGTAATGACTATTTTTTTTTTCTCTTTCCAGATCAAATTAGAAAGGGTACTAGGAGTAACAGTCTCTAGCAACGCTGCTTTAACATGTGATAATAACGGACTGATCGCCTATCCAGCAGGGTGAGTAATTATTTAATCATTTTGACAATGTTGCCAAAAAGAGAGATCGAGATTGTGATAATTATTTCAATTTCATTGTTTCTCTTTTGGGTTTCTGAAATCTGTCCCAACAAAATCTAGAAAAATGAATATACCACCTCCACCAGACTCATTTTATGCACTCGAACCATTTCATGTTTTATGTTGATTTACTGTCAGAACATCACAATTTACTTATGTCGTTCCTGATTTTTTGTGTCACTTGTCAAGTGTCTGTACTCGAAATCACAGTCGCTTCGAACGTTCCACATAGTTCTTGATAAAGTGGTATGTAAATACGATGTTCAGGCCTATTTCTCGAAACAGCGAAAACCATCATTGTACCAATTCAGGTCAAGTGATTGTTATTATCTATTACTCCCTACTCGAAACACGAGGCCTATTAGATTTCCTATTATTGCATTCCTCGTATGCATTACAATCATCGCAACTAAACCACAATATTCAAATTAGCCCTGTATAGTGTTTTTTTCGCCGAAAGAGCAATTGTAGCGTGACACGTCACGTTTGAACAGACCAAGTTTGCATTCTTGAATACAATTCAAATTGTGGTACAGTAGTCGTCACGATAATCTGCCGATGAAAAAAAAAAACAAAGAAATGTCGCTTATTGACCAATATATCGATGAAAAAGGGTGAAACGCGTACCAATATTGTTCTGAAAACCATGAATTCAGTGGAGGATAACTCTATCGAAGGTCATCTCATAATAGTCCGGTATTCAAAGTGGAATCATCTCGTCATTTGAGAGTGAATTCGTTCGATTTACCATGACGATAAATTTTCAGGACGAGCTTGCAAAAGAACCTACGCTCGTTGGTGAAGTCCAAAAATTCAGTTTGCATTTGCTGTAAACTAGGATACTTGAGTTATGATTGGAGTGTCAATAACTGAACTCGTACAGATTCACAACCTGCGGCTTTTGCGAATATTGAAAACGTCACCACGGTCTCTCGATTCTTTGAACACTTTATACTGTGGAAACTCATTTCCGCACGATCATGTTTAACGTTCGATTCCAGTTTTGATTCATAACTTTGATCATTTCGATTATATTGACACCATCACGCTGCGGTCGTGCTCGAAATGCACTTTAGCAGGAAAATGACGTTCATAACACTTCTTATATACTTTTATTCGACCCGAATCAACAAGGATATTCAAGAAATATTCTGATATGAATTCCAACAAAATTTTCTTTTATTGAAACTATGCTAATTCAGGAAATACTCGAATGTCTTGTGGTCAAAAAAGCCACAAATCACCGAAATGTCAAGCAATCGCTTTGATGTGTCTGAATTTTTTCATCTGTCATAATAGGAACACGTGACAGGAGCCATTTCTACTATTGGCCAGTGGCAATGAACAAAATTTTGTGATGAATGTCAAAAATCAAACAATATTTCAATTGTTCGATATCCAGGTGATGAACGAAAGTACTTTGATAAAATTGTAAATCATTGTATGAAATAAAACTCAAATATGAATGCAAACATGAAGATATCCATAATAATCGAAAGTATGTTATTTTTTCCACTCATATTGACTGGTCTATGGAAATGCGGTAACAATAACAATATTGGTACGCGTTTTAGACCGAAAAACAGCATTTCTTAGTGTTTTTTTTTATTTTCAGGTTATAGTGGCGACTACTATACGACGTATGAAGGGAAAATGTTTATTATCGATTGTGTATTTCATTATGAACCTACCTCGAGTATGGTTATTGTTTGAGATATCCAATAATAAACATCTTTTACAGCCACATTTACTACTGAATACATGGAAAATTTATTATGGGAATAGACATAATCCCAGATATCGCTCTAGCATAAACGAACTTTCATTTGAGTATTGACTATCGAGTCATTGAACTGAGTAAAATCATGGAATTCATAACGGAAACCGTGAGAGATACTCCAGAATTGCGCATTGTACTGAGCATTCAATGAAGTGCAGTCAAACAAAACCAAAAATGCACCATTTTTCGAACATTGTTCTCTTTGTAACAATCTTGTAGATGAAAAAAGTCATTGAAGAACAGTTTGATCATCATTTGTTCAAACATATCTCATTCTGCATATACTAATATCTTTTTGCCCTTTCCGTCATTGTCAAATGCCAAATGGGACACCCTGTATATCAGAAAAACATCACGTAGTAAAATTTCTCAATCTTCCATTTTCAATTCGTTTTGTGAAAAGGTAGGTATAAGCGGCTATCAATAGTATACTACATAACTAGTGTGGAAAGTGACATTGCGATCGATATTTTATAAGTGCATGAAATACACTTTCCACCGAGTCATGTACGCTATTTTTCCTACGACCATAAATATTTGAATTAGCATTATTTCAAGTTTCACTCACTTTTCATAGTCAATCGAAAAACGCCTACTCGAATTCGAATATCAATATATTTAATAAGAATAAAGCTTCTACTTATCTTGGTGGACGTTTCGGGAACGAATCTGCTCCCGTTCTCAACACAATTAGAACACTTTTCTTCGAAAAGTGACAATTTGGCAGACGGAGGAATCATGGTTACAAGGTGTTTTTTGTCAATTAATATTGAATTTTCCATTTTCATATTCAGTTTTCAGAAGTAAGTGCCAAGTTCTGTCTATATCAACTGAACAAGAAGCAATGTTATTGTCTCCGTTCAGGAGAATGCAAGCAGACTCTTTGATTTTCCATTTTTGGTTGTTGTCTTCTTTTCCTATGATCTTAATATCACCCCAATCGGCCATATGTTGTCCATTTTCAGTAAGGATATGTTCAGCTAATTTTGTGTCGTTTGTCATTGTAATGAACTGTAATGTTTCCTGGGTATTTTTTTCAAATTCAAATGGACAATATAGTGGAGAGGAGGTCATACAATGTTCTGAAAGGTCAGGATGCAAAATCAATCTGAAATATCAGTACCACGTCTGATGATATACGAAACATGACAAAACAATGTTGAAAGCTCACTTTTCACAGGTGGTCGTAGAAAAACACTATTCCACAACTCTCTGTCTATTAATGAAGATTTTCGCTGCGAGAAATGATCCTGATGTAGATCACTTGATATGAATGGGAATTCTCCAGAAGAGAGTGTAAAAAGTACTGTATGATCTTGTCAATCAGTTCAATCTGGTTATATTCAAGTATGCATTGTTCTGTCGGAAGATCCCTCAGGGCTGCTCATAGAACATTCATCAGTCATTTGAAATGCTGCCAGGAATATCCACTCGACAGCCATTGTTAGATCCCTCTGGTTGCCAATTCAGCAATTTCCCATGAACTGTCTATACCAATATAGTCTGCATAAAACTGGGTGGGTGACATTATTCGAAAGGAAAACCTTTAATGTTCGTGTAACAACGTATTGGGATTTTTCTTGAAGGTTGGAGGTCGTGAGGTGTCAGGAAAGACTTCACTAGACAGGTAATTTCGTGCAGACTGGATTCTCATCTAAATATCCTTGCCAGATCTTGTGGCAGTTCAGTTAAAATAAAAAGGTTCATTCTTCCTTGCTTCGGTTTTGGTTTCGAAAAATGTACATGATACCCGGCTTAGCATTGTTTTTTCGTTATGGCCTGGTTTTTTTATGAGACATCCTGTATGAACCGACAGCACATCCATCATGCTCTACCTGTAAGTGATTGCTTCATGCTTTCAGCCCAACCTCAATCGAACTTGGAAGAGATTCTATGCGAAGAATAATGTTCTGATTATCGATCGATCCCTCGATATAGGTTCAGTGAATATTCCAAAATTCACTTTGGCCAACGAAATAAAAACAACGAATAATGATCAACAGCCCCAACTTCGAGATTCTTTTTGATTTCGAAAAATGTGATGAATCAAACACAGTTGTCAATTTCATGAAGTCTTCTCGAAAAAGCAACATATTCTGTGTATATGCTAGATACCGTTAACAAAAATTGTTATATTTACCAAGCAAGCCGTAAAAACACTTGTATCGCGTACAAATTCAACAAAGCAGGTCGAAAAATGAATTGTTCATCAAGAAATTGATAAAAATTACCTGAATCTTTATTTTTCTTGAAAATTTTTGAAATACCCTGTACATCAAATCTCTTGAATCATTCAGTACGTATCATCGGAAACAATTCTTGAACTGAATGGAAATGTTACATCGCTCGACAATTGTATTGTTTTATTTTATAGTAAAACAAATGGATACTGCAAAATCTAATGGGAATCAACAACCTTTTTTATAGATCCATTCTGTCGATTACCACGCGCCGTTATTGACCCGCTATCATACAGGGTCGTGCACCTAAGTATTTTGTTTGGAATGGAAACACAGGGTTTTTCATTGCTCATTGAAAATATTTCAACTATTGATTCCAGAGTTCAAAATATGAAGATCAATCCAAATGATCTAGAAAAATTCGGTCTCCTGTCTGTTGATTAAACGACGAAATTGCAATTTTTTGATCACCCGATATTATTTTCCGAGATATTTCAAGTTGAACATGAAGCTGTATCAGTATTTTGACGACATTTCAATTAGTAATGAAACACCCTGTATGGATATTGTGTTATAGGAAATACAGTATGGGATGACTGAAATGAACCAGTTTTCAACAAGTACTGCCCGATATTTAATTTCAGTCCAAGCCAATAAATCTTTCGCAACAACGGTACACGTTGGTAAGAGATCGTCAATCTCGAATCATGTTGTCCATAAACTATGAATATATCTGTCGATCCACACGAATATTATCGACGATTTATGGTGAATTCTATTGCCAATGTTATACTTAATTGGTCATAGAAGACCAGAGAGAACGGTCGAGCGAATGAAAAAATGATCGGCTTGTTTAGGACTGAAGAAGAAACTGAAAAGTTGGAAAAAAAATATAAAGAGATGTGTGAAATGTGCTAGAAACTGTGATGAATGAAATCAATAGATATGCGGACAAAGGAGTCTTTTCTGCCATATTTGATAGTTCCAAATTCGGCCAAACTTTTCCAAATTCTTCGTATCTGAACTCAACAATTACATTTCCAGTTGAATATTTATAACAAATTGCCACTTTTCAGTGTCAAAATCGAAAACATTGAAAAAATTTTACGAAGAGAAAAATATTTCAATTGTGTTGAGAACGGGAGCAGATTCGTTACCGAAACGTCCACCAAGATAAGTAGAGGTTTTATTCTTATTAAATATATTTGTATTTCCAAATTTTTTCAAAAACAAGGTGTCACTGACCAATAGAGAATTTCTCTTTTAGGTATCTAAAGGTTTAATATCAAGCGCAGTGACATTTTGGGACTGATCCTAAATCTGTCCTTACTACAAATATATTGCAATAATTTTTAATAACTTCTGCTCTATTTTTTAGAAACGAGGAGAGAAAATCCCATTAAAAGCTGAAAAATGAATGTACCACCTCCTCGAAGAACTTACAGACAGTATTGAATATTTATATTTTAGATTTTTGTATGACTATAATATCGTCAAATACCATTTCCTCTTCTCAAACTTGAGAGCTACTCAGATATTTTCGAGGCGAATTTTCGATAAATCGATAAAAAAACGTGACGTTAATCACATACTTTGATGACGATCTGATTTTCGACTAACAACTACGTTTTCAAGAGCACGATTTTTACTTGTTGAAAGAGATGACTTTTCTCTCCAAATTTTGAACTGCCCAAAGAAACTCTGTGAGGCATTTAGCTATACCTATTTCGAATTATGGCCTAACATATATGATCATGCTTGCCGAAGTCAATCAGAAAAGAATAGAATAAATTTAGAAGACCCAATCAATTGAAATATCTGAAAATTGAGAATCTGTTCAAGGTTCATTTATTTGCTTCGTATTTCACATCATTTCCATCTCTCATCTCATAGACAGAATGAGAAAATATCGATATTGTAGGTATATTGGTTGTAAAATTACCATTTTCATTGCTTCACGAGTTGCTTCTGCTTTTGATTACTTTGTCAAATGACATTGTAAATGCTGCATACCATCACAGGTAGAATTTTATTGAAATCCAAGAGGTGCTTGAAGCTGAATGTTGTGTTCTTTGAACAAAATTATTTTAAAAATGTCATTACTTGGTTTTTGAAAATCGTAAACGTCTTGAAGTGGCGCCTTATACTGTTAGACCCAGATCATAAATTGCCATATTATGCTTGTTGTAATTGTATCTGAAGTCATTCTGATACATTGAGGAATAAAGAACAGGTCATGTATCACTAATAAGGTATCAATTGATAATTTCCGTGTAGAATACAAATACCAAACGAGTGCAGGCCTTGGCAAACTGATTTTTCTCTTCCTGAAACTTGTATGAACACATAATTTTTTATTAGAAACACAAACTTGAACTCTGATTCAGCATCTGAGCAACTGATGTGTGATATGTGAAAACAGGAAATATTGATCAAGTCCATCGACACTTATTGTTGATACTCTGATTATAGGATTTTTGAAAAATCGACCATACGGATAGTCGGAAGAAATGTTCATGGAATCTTCGACCATGAACGAAAATTTTTATTTCTTGTCTGATCAAGCGGATTTTTTCCTTTCTTGTAGATATATGTCTGAAAAATCGATTGGTGGGTCGATCTCATCTGTAAGTCTAACCGTTTCTGAGATATGACGCGTCAAAGTCAACTTTTTGCTTTTTCCGCAGAAATATGCACTTCTGCATTGAATTTCCAAGTCACCTTTACGAATTGAGTTTTTTCGACTACAGTTTCGTCATCTACGTATCAGAAATAGTCTATGTGATTTTTTTCAGAATTTTAAAATAACTTTTAGAATTTTGGAAAAATCGACCATACGGATAGTCGGAAAAAATGTACATGGAATTTTCGACCATAAACGAAAATTTTTATTTTTCATCTGATCGAGCTGATTTTTCATAATCTAGTAGAAATATGTCTGAAAAATCGATTGGTAGATCGATCTCATCTGTAAGTCTGACCGTTTCTGAGATATGACGCGCCAAAGTCAACTTTGTGCTTTTTTCCGCCGAAATTAGCAGTTCCCATTCAAATTACCAAGTTACCTTCACGAATTGAGTTTTTTCGATGACAGTTTCGTCATCTACGTATCAGAAATAGTATATGTGATTTTTTTCAGAATTTTAAAATAACTTTTAGAATTTTGGAAAATCGACCATACGGATAGTCGGAAAAAATGTACATGGAATTTTCGACCATGAACGAAAATTTTTATCATTCGTCTGATCAAGTTGATTTTTGTTTATGATGTAGAAAAATGTCTGAAAAATCGATTGGTGGGTCGATCCCATCTGTAAGTCTAACCGTTTCTGGGATATGGCGCGCCAAAGTCAACTTTTTGTTTTTTTCCGCCGAAATTAGCAGTTCCGATTCAAATTACCAAGTTACCTTCACGAATTGAGTTTTTTCGATGACAGTTTCGTCATCTACGTATCAGAAATAGTCTATGTGATTTTTTTCAGAATTTTAAAATAACTTTTAGAATTTTGGAAAAATCAACCATACGGATAGTCGGAAAAAATGTACATGGAATCTTCGACCATAAACGAAAATTTCTACTTTTCGTCTGATAAATAAGCACTATATTACCAAGGTTCCTTGACGAATTGATTCTTGTCGATCAAAGCTTCGTCCATAAACAAAAATTTCCATTCTTCGTCCGATCGAGCTGATTTTTTCTTCTTCGTTGATCGTACACCTGCATATAATTATTCATTATAAAATAATAATGCACTATAATCACATCACTCGAAGCTAATTGAAGAAATAAATCTTTCACGATTCTTCAAAAGGCTGCCACATTAGTTAATTCTATTCAATCTAACCTACATTTTTGAATAATTGTCTATAATTTGAGTTGCAAAATACGCTAGAAGGTTCCAGATTAGACGCATATAAAATACAATTGTGGCGGTGCTTTTTGTAATTGAAATTATGCAGTAGCCTTCGTAAGAAGCTATTACGTTTCTATCATTTTGTTATTAGAAATCTCAGGTACAGGACGTTTCGTTCAACTTGTCATTATCTGATCAATATCTCGTTTTGTTTAGCCTCGCAGCTTCATTTTCTTTGTAATAACGATATCGGTTAGGTATCATTTGAAATTAGTCAAAATCAGGAATAATATTAATGAGGTGATGTGATATTGAAAATATAATGGGTGTGAGTATTTTGATTTTCCTGAGGATATAAACAATAATTTTTTCCAGGGAATGTTCCAAAAATATCACAAATCGAATAGTAGAAAAAACTTTTCCTTACGACCACCTGTGAAACATTGTTTCGAACAGGAAAGTCGAAAGTAAAACGCACTAAAGTGGAAATATTCGAATTGTTTCGTTATATTCGCATTTGTTGATATCAAAGATCACAGACGATATGTCTTCAATTTTTCTTCAATCGAAACGTAATAATTTCTCTTCACATAAATCCGTTTCTTTTCCTATTCCTATTCATGAGCACGATATCTGTGCAAATCAGGAAGGAAATGAGTGCATTAACACCATGCCCGTGAAGAATTCGAGATAATAATAGTAAATATTTTTTGCTATCTCGGTATTGTACAACGAAAGTGAAATTAATAGAAGGTGTTCGTCGCACTTTGGCAAGGAAGTCCAGTGTCTCTCAATATACAGAGTGAACCAAAGAATCACGAAAGCTTTGATCTCACTAGAACATTGTAGGAAGAAGAAGATCTTTCCCTTTTTTTTTCGAAGAAATTCGAAAAACTTCAATGGGGGAAGAAGAAAAAACGACAGTTTAATAATAATAATGAAATCTATATAATTCCCCTGAAATGATGGTATGCATGAAAGTATAGTTTGTTTTGTGATTCATACACTTCTGTCACACCATAAACAGTGAACTGGTTGTACATAAATCAAAAAGTAAAAGCCTACGAAGGAATTATCGATATGTAATATGATGCTAATTATACAATTGCGTAATGGAAAAAAACATTTAGGTTTATATTGTACAGTGGGTAGATTTAAGATTCAAACTGCGCAATTTGAATAAAAAGGTGATAAAGTGATATTTTTTTTTCTTGCAGATGTACGGTAGTTCTTTTCAATACAAGAACGGAACAACAAAGTCATATTATTAATACGAGTAGGAAAACCATCACATCACTCGCCTTTTCGTCATGTGGTCGATATATTGTGACAGGTACGCTATAATCAATATAATCTTTCATAATATTGATCCATATTGATCACGATCATCTTCAGGGGAATGTGGACATCAACCTGCAGTGAGGATATGGGATCTACAGTCAGATCCGCAGTCAGGTCAACCGGGCTTAGCTCCGCAGCCACAGCAGGTCGCAGAGTTCCTGGTGCACAAATTCGGAATCAACTGCGTGGTAAGATATGCCCGATATATTTCGATTGCTCTCCTCGAGTGTTTCTAAAACGAAAAGCTCATATAAAGAGATTGCACGCCCATGATGGGAACATTGACTCAACAGGAACTTCGGCGACAGCCGATACGTGATGTAGGTATACGTATGAATGTGTGTAAGGCTATTTCACATCAACAAGACACTTCCACCATCATTGAGTCATAGATTTGCGCACACTAAACTTCATGTAACTTCAAGAAATTGTCGTGGTAGGTAGAATCGGGTGGCAAACTTTTCCCAAGTACTCACGAAAGAAAACATTCCTAAACTTTGATAGTTACACGCGTTGTAGAAACTAGCAGGCACTATTCGCTGAGGAACTTTTCACATATTCACGATAATTCTTTAGATAAAAAAATTGCATTGCAAATTTCTATGAGTGATGATTGAAAATACTTTCCTCATTGTCCGAATTGTTTTCAGGCGTTTTCACCTACAGGCAAATACGTGGTCAGCGTAGGCACCCAGCACGACATGATAGTGAACGTTTGGGATTGGAGGAGCAACATAAAAGTGGCCAGCAACAAAGTCAGCACGAAGGTCAAAGCGGTGGCTTTCGCTGAGAACGGCAGCTATTTCGTTACCGTCGGCAACAGACACGTCAAATTTTGGTACCTGGAACACGGCAGTGCGAAGGTGGGAGAGAGAGTTACTTTTCCGTATTTTTTTCGAAATCGACAGTTGTTTATCATAGTTGGAAATTTTATGGAGAAGTGAAACATTGTTTGTTGTGATTTAATGAGTGGATTTGAACATGAAATATTTGTACGCTACAAGAATATGTTTCAATCCCAATAGTCAAAAGGTCTCATTTATAATGTTTCAATTAAAAAAAAAAAAAAAAAAGTAATTGTGGGTAACTGTCTGATTTCAATTGGCAAAAAAGGATGTGAAGGTGCTCCTTCACAAATGAGAAAGCAAGTAGGTTATTTTTCATCTAAAAAAAATATTTTAATTTTAAATATACACGATATTTTTTAATTCGTATGGATATCATGATATTTTCGAGCCCTGTGGAAAACCAAGTGATGTATGGTTTTTTGTTGCAGTATAAGGACACAGTTCCTCTGATGGGCCGATCAGCCATATTGGGTGACCAGAGGAACAACTATTTCTGTGATGTAGCTTGCGGTGAGGGAGATAGTGCGGATAGCACTTATGTAATCACGAGATCGGGATTGCTGTGTGAATTCAACAATAGAAGACTCTTAGATAAATGGGTAGAATTAAGGGTAAGTTAGTCTCAGTTAGTCTCATCGAAAACTGTTTGAATATCGAAGAAATATCTCCAGGCAATGTTTCGATTTTGCATTGTCATTATCTGCTATAAATGTATTACAAAATTCCAATGCCTTTCATGGTATACACGATGAAACAAAAAGTTGCATTTCACTTGAATTTTTCGAACTCGGTGGAGAAATCCAAATTTCAAAAAGAGCTTTGCGAATCAAACAATAGCAAACTGATAGAGGGGCCTCCAGATAGTCCTGATCTAAATCCGAATGAGCATGTATAACCGTTCGAGATCTCCGACTGCCACTTCAAGATTGAAAATTCGTATATATTTTTCAGGAAGGAGATATTGTGACGATCCAAAAAAAAAAGCTCAATAATATCGTTGAATTTTTCTACAAAGTGTCCAAAATATTAGAGTATTTATTAGAAATTCAAACCCCTAATATTATGGGTATTAATTTATTATTATTATAACTTCGTAGGCATTGAAATTCGATTTTTTTCCAGACTACAAGTGCCAATTGTATTACCGTAGGCGAAAAGTATATTTTTGTGGGCTGCGCAGAGGGAATTGTGAGATGTTTCGATCCATCCACGCTCAGATTCGTGACGACTCTACCTAGGAACCACTACTTAGGGGTAGATGTCACTCTTGGAACCAGTATACAGTGAGTATCTGTCAAAATTGTAAGTTTTCTTGCTGACATTGTCGAAAAAATATCGAATTTGAATTGACGATTTTTTTTGCAAATCCCTGAATGAACCTCAACTTTGAGATTTGCACAGATATTTTAGCTACAAAGAAAAGTGGAAAAGTCATGAATAATCTTTTTCATAGGACCTTTTTTGTGGAAATGCAGTTCTCAATACACTCATTTGACTCTTTTTCAGCAGCCTGTATTTTTAAAAGGACTGACCATATGCATAACAATCCATGAAAAAAAAAATACTCATGCCTAATAATTATGCTGCAAATGTAAAAAATGTGTGAAACACATGAATAAAACACAAATTGTTTTTTCGAGAGTGATTTTGAATCATTAATTTCTTCATGACCGAATGAATGAAGCAACAAATTCCAGAGTTTATATAGTGAAACCAAATTCAATAAATCTCTAGGTTTGTATAAGTTCACAGTTGATTCTTGCAAATTTAAATTGAAAATGAATTTGATGGTTTTATTTTGTTCCATAAGTGGGTTTGAATATGGTACAGAAAACCGCAAGTGGATCAAAGGAAATACAGGTTATCGAAAAAGAGAAAGAAATGTTCTATTTTCTTGTGTAGTTTTTCATTAATTTTCTATTGTATTTTTACAGACATATGGGTTCTCCTCCTCCAGATGCCAAATATCCTGATACAATAGCCATCACCTATGATGAAACCAACCATAAACTGACATCAGTCTACAATGATCACTCGATATATGTGTGGGATGTTTTAAATATACAAAGGGTAAGAGATCTGTTGCCGAAACCACATTTCAAAGTTCAAATTTAGCGCTTAACTAAATGCCATTCTGAAAAATTGGATTCTCCAGAGATTTCCGAAAGAAACTTGTTTAATTCCCTTCTTTTCATGGAAATGAAATGATGAGTATAATATTTTCCAGGTGGGCAAATCATTTTCGTTCCTTTACCACTCCGCTTGTATCTGGGGGGTGGAAATGGCACCACCTAACAGCCCCTTGCCTCCGGGGAGTTTTTTGACTTGCAGTTCTGACGACACGATAAGGGTGTGGACTTTAGATAAATTGAATGAAACCACTTCTAAGGGAATATACAAGCCCAACATATATAGTAATGTGAGTAGATTCAATTCCATTATTGGTTTGAAGAAATTTTATTGTAGATATATTCAGGGTTGGGATTGAGTATGGAACCAAGTAAATATCTTTTAAACGAAAAGAACGATATTTATGAAAATTTGCAGCTCAGTGCAATGGAACGAAATGCATCTGATGTACATTTTTTTGTTGATGTCATCAACTTCCTTGATTCAAATGGGACACCCTATATATTTTTACAGATTTTGAAAGAGCTCGTCATCTTGAATTAATTGAATATCGTTCTTTTCGTTCAAAAGATATTTACTTGGATTAATACTTCATAACAACACTGTATATATATAATAGTAATGTTTCTAGAAATGTCAAATGATTTTGAACAGATAATTTTGGAAAGTTTTCAACATATATTCATATTGAGGTTATTCGAAGGTGCTACGAAATATTTAAATTCTAAGTTTCATTAGATTTTACCAATCGTTTCTGTAATGAAAAGTGAATAGATCGTTTCGAAAGATTGAATTCATAATGCATTTCGAAAATATCACAAAATATTAGTTAGTGTTTTTGCAACATAAATTTCATTATATTTTGCCGATGGTTTCTATAGTATAACGTCAACAAATCTGTAGTAATACTTTTTTCAATATAATTCAATGATTATTTCTTGATTTATATTGTTCAGGAGCTGCTGAAAATTGTATATGTCGACAAGGACCTGTCTTATATCAAAGATCTGGATATTTCTGGAGCAACGGAAAAACAAGAAAATTCTTCTTACGACGGCAGAAATGGTGTTAGATGTATCAGGATTAGTCCAGATGGGAAACATTTAGCATCTGGAGATCGGGCAGGTAACAATTTCTTGATATCATTTTCATTCAATTCGATCTTGTTGACATTTGACATATTCTCTTCATTCTGCCTTGTGTCCTTGATTTTTATGTTTTCTGGTGTTGAAAAAGTGGTTCGTTAACGTGAACCATGAATATTTTTTCTCACCTAAGTATAATGTAACTTCCCAAACACATAAGAGTATGTTCAACTCTGGAGAAATTCAAGTCAATATTCAAAATACCACCTCCTGCCTCACTCATTCACAGGACACAAAACGATTTTAATTAGTTCAAAAACACAACCATAGAGGGAACTGTGGGTTTAATGCACTTTGCTTAGTATATTATTGAAAATGTAGCCTGATTCAACCAGTATAAAATCCATCACCCGTATCGTAATGACTTCTATAATTGTCAGCGTTTTGATTTGGAGGCAAATTTTCCCATCGAATGTACATTGAACTCATGATTGATCATTCAAGTATATCATTTTTTTTATCTGTCAGTCATTTTATATCACATAGAGTTGCTTTCATTCAGAAATTGGGTGGTATGGATCCAGATTTGTTCATTCGTATTTTTAACTCGAAAATAATTATGTGTGCATATAACCTTGTTATTCTTCGTATTTTTCTTCTAGTATTAATACATAAAATGTCTGATTGTGCAGCTGTGAACTGTTTTGATTCTGCCAAAAAAAATAAAAAGGTTTCTGATGATGAAGGTGCATTCCAAATATTGAAAACCTTTGAAAAATAATGAGTTCATGGTACTGTTTGTATGTATAATATTTGAGTTTGTAGTGTTGTAAGTATGAATGTTATTAAATACTGTCTGTAAGTTTTTCGAGGAGGTGGTATATTCATTTTTCAGCTTTTAATGGGATTTTCTCTCCTCGTTTCTAAAAAATAGAGTAGAAGTTATTAAAAATTATTGCAATATATTTGTAGTAAGGACAGATTTAGGATCAGTCCCAAAATGTCACTGCGCTTGAAATTAAACCTTTAGATACCTAAAAGAGAAATTCTCTATTGGTCAGTGACACCTTGTTTTTGAAAAATTTGGAAATACAAATTTAATTAATAAGAATAAAACCTTTACTTATCTTGGTGGACGTTTCGGGAACGAATCTACTCCCGTTCTCAACACAATTAAAATATTTTTCTCTTGGCAAAATTTTTCAATATGTTGTCGGTTTTGACACTGAAAACCCGAAACGTCCACCAAGATGAGTAGAAGTTTCATTCTTATGGTAAGGACTCTCACATATACCAAGGAATCAAGTGTTATAACCGACTTATAAATATACTCCCGCACTTGAGCTCAGCGAGTTCAAATGTGGTGAAGAATAATTTGACCCGATATTTAATAAATCAATCCTTTTACTCCATTGAAGAGTTTTTAGACGCTACATTGTAGAGAATTTCAATCCAATTGTATTTTTCGTGTATTTTACATACATTTAAGAGTTTTTAGACGCTACATTGTGAAGAATGTTAATCCAATTGTATGCATATTTTAATATTTTAAATTGTATATTTCAGAATTTTTTTTCCTTGTGACTAGTCCGATAAGTTTTGCATGTATCTATGTATTCTATTTCTATTTCTTATTGAATATATTTATATTTCCAAATTTCTCAAAAACAAGACGTCGCACTTACAAATAGAGAATTTTTCTTTTAGGTATCTGAAGGTTTAATTTCAAGTGCAGTGACATTTTGGGACAGATCCTAAATCTGTCCTTTCTACAAATATATTGCAATAATTTTTAATAACTTCTACTTAATTTTTTAGAAACGAGGAGAGAAAAAGCTGGCAAATGAATGAATGTTACTATTATTCATAAGTTGAGGTACTGTTGGAAATATTCGCTCGCGCCGAAAATCAATGCCCAATTTCCGAGGACTCGTAGAAGTTCGCAGTCTCCGCAGATAGACACCTAACCTCGTCTCTTCCTCAGGCAACATCCGCATCCACGACACGAGCACGTTGCGCGAGCTGTGCAAAATCGAGGCGCACGACGCCGAGGTCCTCTGCCTGGAGTACTCCGAGGCCGAGCTCGAGCTGATGGCGTCGGCGAGTCGCGATCGGCTCGTGCACGTCTTCGACACCCGCGGCGGCTACGAGTTCCTCCAGACGTTGGACGACCACTCGTCCTCGATCACGGCGGTGCGGTTCTTGCGAAAAGCCGGCGACACGCAGATGGTGTCCTGCGGGGCCGACAAAAGTCTTATATTCAGGTACTAGTCGGTTTTTTTTTTCTTCCATCTGTGGACAACACGAAATAATGTTCGAGGAACATCGTGTTAGCCAGCGGTGGAATTTTTGGCAGAGAAGGATGGAGGTTGTAAGCACCAGGAAAGACTTCACTAGGCAAAGAATCGTACTTGTTTGGGAGGCACTGTATGATTCCTCAGTCCATAGTACAAACTCGCACTGTTTCCAGTTCATTTTTATTTCGTGAACTCTACTGCGTTAACATATTTTGCTCTCCTGAAAATTTATGTTTTCGAAATGTGCCACAACTCTTCAGTTCTATTTGTCAAATCATCTGCAAATAATTTCAATTTTCCTTCGAATTCAAAAGCTAAGCTAACCTGAATTGTATCAGAGTGATCGTTTTCTATTCATCAAATATTTTTTTGCCGTTAAATATCTCATAAGTAGCCATTAATTTTTTTTCCATACGAACGGGAAACCTATAATGTTCGAGGAACATCGTCTTAGCCAGCGGTGGAATTTTTGGCAGAGAAGGAAGGAGGTTGTAAGCACCAGGAAAGACTTCACTAGGCAAAGAATCGTACGTGTTTGGGAGGCACTGTTTGATTGCTCAGTTCATAGTACAAACTCGCACTGTTTCCAGTTCATTTTCATTTCGTGAACTCTACTGCGTTAACATATTTGGCTCTCCTGAAAATTTATGTTTTCGAAATGTGCCACGACTCTTCAGTTCTATTTGTCAAATCATCTGCAAATAATTTCAATTTTCCTTCGAATTCAAAAGCTAAGCTAACCTGAATTGTATCAGATTGATCGTTTTCTATTCATCAAATATTTTTTGCCGTTTAATATCTCACAAGTAGCCATTATTTTTTTTTCCATTTGTTGACAACACGAACGGGAAACCTATAATGTTCGAGGAACATCGTGTTAGCCAGCGGTGGAATTTCGGCAGAGAAGGAAGTTGTTGGATCTTTTCTTGAAAGTTTGGATGTTGTAAGCATCAGGAAAGACTTCACTAGGCAAAGGATTCCACAGCGCCCGTTCGCGATTTTACGAGCTATACGAGGCATCCGATGGTATGCAGAAGGAAATTGTGCGCTAAAAATCGAGGTGGTGATACTATCCGAAAGAATATTGTTCCAAGGTCCTGCAGGATTTTTTTGAAAACTCGCTGATAAGGAAGTTATGGGCCTTCGAAGTTTATTTTTATAAATATATATTTTTTTCTACTCGTCGGATTTTTTTTCCAAATTGTTGCTCTGCTTTTCTCTGAATATTTTTTCATGAATTTTGAAGACGCACCTTCGAAGAGCATAGGAAAATACTCGAAAAAGCTCCCCTTTTTTTTTGCTTGCACCATAAATTCTCAAAATTTTCGTCGATAGCACAGCATGCTTTGGAAATAATAGCGTCGGATTTCGAAGAAACAGGAAATGCTTTGAAATCAATTAAAACAGATGATAATTGAATAATTAATGATAATTTTTCACCTACAATTTCCTGACCCCCTGTATATTCTCTACTAGATGAACTCTTGCCCCATCGATTTATGAGGAGCATTGAAACAAATATAAGTAAAAGAAAGAGCTATCGATTCGCCTGGATTTGCAAAGAAGGAAGGTGCAATTTTGCCAACAGTCAGCTGATCACTGCTGGTTTTCTCTCTCTCTTTTGCTGAGTTCATTGGTTGAACACACTTATGGATCAATAAACTTTGCTAAACAATAGATTCGAGTGAATAATCTCACATTATCAACTCGCTTCGAATTAAAATAACTGAAAACGTCGTAATTCTCGATTCAATGGCATGACACATCAAAATGTTTTGACAATGCCAACAGTCATGTGATTTCTCATCGCTGCGTCTCTTTTTAATGGTCGATTCAATTCCTCTCTCTCTGTAAGTTCGATCTAGTAGAGAATATACAATATCATATCTTTGGGGCAAGTACAATTTTCAATTATATTCAAAGTACTATGGAAACGGTTCCTGCATTTTGTGATTCTTTTCATCTCTTGACCTGCGTCAATATTACATTATTTTTTAAATTTTCACCTATAAATTGTTTTTCTCTTGTCCATGTTCTGCCAACCGTCTCCATCCCTCGATTTATGGCGGGGCCAGAATGGTCCTTCGATGCTCGTTTGATCAGTGTGCAATTTCGATTGCTCTATTCCGTTGACGATGTGAAATTTCGAAGAATCCAGCCAACCTCCGGTTTTCAGGTCGTTGAGCGAGGTGAACGGCGGCAAGCCGCAGTTCACCAGAACGCACAACGCGACGGGGAAGACGACGCTCTACGACATGGAGGTGGACGCCGGGCAGAAGCACGTGCTGACCGCCTGTCAGGACCGGAACGTCCGGATTTACAGCGTCAATACCGGCAAACACACCAAAAGCTTCAAAGGGAGTACCGGAGACGACGGGACGTTGATCAAGGTGAGACGTTTTTACGTTTGCACCCCTTTTCGCGTTGAGGGATTCATATTTCATGATGCTTTTCGAGTTCTCACGGAATCGTGTACAAATTGAAACTAGTCGAGCACATGGTGGTCACTCTCAATTTTCAGGTTAGCGAACTTTGATCTAAACATCAGTTCTGCGACCTTTTAAGCAAACTTTCAAGAAGGAACCCGATAAGAATAACGTAAAAATGGTACTAATTTTCGCTGAAAAATCATAAAAATGATCAAATATTGAAATATAGGATACAAAAATAAAAGCGAACATCAATTATCGCAGACATTTTTTCTTTCAATTGAAGTACCATTGAAAAAATAGGAATACAACTCGTAACAAAGGCAGGCATTTATATAGTTATTGTTCTAATAGTTGAAGCTAATAACAAATCGAATGAATCAAATCAAACTGTCAAAGATAGAATCTCATTGACAAAGTGTTCATATTCTAAGAAATATACGATATAAAATTTGAACGACACGATTTTTGAAGTACTAGACCATTTGGTACTGGTAATATAAAAACGGTACCTATTTCGTGAACATTTTCAAACTATACAATTCACGTCAAATGAAATGTAAATGAAACAAATCGTCCAAATAGAATAGTCACACAGTTTAAAAACTCGAAAGTACTAAAACACAAAATAAAAATCAAAAATTAGTTGTCAATAAAGTTGAAATTTCTATCTGAATAGAATTATTGTAAAGAATACTAGGCCTTTTATACGGGCTTTCTAAATTTAGTGGAACATGTTTTGTCTCTAATCCCAATCGGCAAAAGATTAAACATTTTTTTCCATTATATATAAGAGATCTCTCGATTTTATATTGAGCTTATTTCTGGTATTTCGTCGAGATGAACTGAAAATTCCACTCTCATATTTTTTTTTGTATCAGGCACGCCATTTCCAAGATAAGTATGGAAAGCAAGGTCAAGATTTCTGATTATTTCGATGAAATTTCTTTAAATAATTATTGATTTATGTTATGAAAATATGTATTCAATATTAACGAAACCGTAGGCAATTCAAGCACTGCTAACTTCAGACCCGTGCTAGAAATGAAAATAAAAAAAAAATAATTAGTTCCTCAAATACTTTTCTAACATTTTCATTTCAGTCTGACTTCATATTTCTAACTACGCACTTGGTATCAATTCCGTTATTGTAAACCCCAAATGTGAATAAACCTTTTTAAAAATAAGATAAGATATTTATTGACCTTCAAAAATCACAAAAATGTTTATGAGAAAAATTCACAACTTAATTGTGTAGGTACGTCAAGACTAAAGTGTAGTATTAGTATTAGTATTTTTAGTATTAGTATTTATTGCTCCAAAATATACAATTACAATGAAGAGTAACAGTAGATAATTGATTATGGAACAATAAGGGGAGATGATCCAGAAGAAATATATAATTCTTGTGCGGATCCAAAATAAATGCAATAATAAAATTTAAATAAAAAAATTCGATATAAAAATATACAAATCTTCAATAGCACATAGATTGATAATAATAATAATAATAATACTAATAATTTTATTTACCATTAGCATAACATAATATTACATGCATTTTGTTTTTTTGTTTTTTTTTCTATGGGGAATATGCGAGAGGAAAATAAAAGGGAAAACTCACCAAAGCATTGGTAATCCTTGTGCGTGAGATGCTCGTTTTTCTCCTCTCTACACATTAAAGATAATATGGTAAAGTATGGTATAAATAAAATATGTAGAATGAAATCAGTAAAAATATGTAGAAATAAAATAAGTTTGTCGAACTTGAACTCGCTACTACTGATCCGTCTTCTTCTCGGTGGCCGCTTCCAGGTGGTCCTCGACCGGTCCGGCATCTACTTGGCCACCTCGTGCACCGACAAGTCGCTCTCCGTGTACGACTACTACTCGGGCGAGTGCATGGCGACGATGTCGGGCCACTCGGAGCTGGCGACCGGCCTGCGGTTCACCGACGACTGCCGCCGCCTGGTGTCGGCCTCGGGCGACGGGTGCGTCTTCGTGTGGCGCGTGCCACGCGACATGGTCGTCACGATGCGCGCCAGGCTGAGTCAGCAGGCCATGCGGCAGGGCAGGCGGCCCGACGCCGAAGAGTTCGATTTCCAAGAGGACGGCGGCGTCGTCGAGGATAATTATAGGTGGGCGATTAGTCGGCGATTCGTTGGTTGGACGGAAATCGGTGAATTACGCCACTGTTATCATCTATTTATGAATATTCCAACGGTTGTGAAATTTAGTTCGTCCGTTGACTTGAAACTGAAAAAATTGATTCGCAAAGATAGGCTTATATTCACTGATCATAGATCAACTTACCAGAGTAGTCGACCAATTTATTATATATTTTAGTGTATCATGTATTTTAGTGTACATGTGAAAAAAAGTATACAGAGTGGCCCAATGACACCGAAACAAGGTATGCATTTTACTGAGAGATCAAGGAACTGACCTTGAGATAAATGATTCTTTATGTATTGTTGGATAGGACAGGATTAAAAAAAACACATGAGGCACTTCTAGGATGAACATCGTTCTAACTATAATACGAGAAATAGTGATGAAAGGGAAAAAACGTTACTTTCCATCACTTGCCGATTATTTTCATCAACGTGTTTTCTCGAGAACTACTGGATTGAATTCCAAAAACAAGGAAGCGTTGGTAAGAGATTTCGATTACCTTCAAAATGATGTATCACTTGACCCCTCATCTCATTTGAGATTCAAGGGTTGGAGCTCACCCCTCCGAGGGGTCGAAAACATGCGGGAGATATTTCTCCCTCGAAATAAAAATCCACCAGTTCGAGCGTTTTTTTTTTTCTGAGAACGATAACTGTGTCAAATCGGCCTTGTTTCGTTTTCATTGGATAATAGTCTTTAGTAATATGGGCTGGTTCTCACTTGAAATAGAGAGATTTGGTATCATCAACATTTTTCCCATGTTGACGGTCTCATTTTCGATTTGATTGTATAATTTAGCTAAGAGAGAAAAATATATCATAAAATCAGTGAAAATATGTAACTGTAATGTGTAAAAGAAATCTACTCACTCTTGATACCGGCATATTTATATGTATTGCAGTCTAAATTTGTATTTTTCATCATCACTCCATTCGTGACGCATGCAAAAACATTGCTCGGTATTTTTCGTGCAACCCTACAAAGTTATTTTTTTCGAGAAATGAAGAAAAAATTATTATATTTTGATTCCATCAATTCGAATGCAAAACTAACAATCAAAAAGTGTCGGCGGTGAGCACGCCACTGGCCATGAGTAGGCGATCAAACATACACTGTTGCCAAACAGCCGCCGCCGTGCATTTGTCTCTCTCGCACTCGTAGTATCCATCTTAAACAATGTCTGATCGACTTTCAGAGCGTTTTATCAATGAAACATTCGGTCTCCTGTGTTTTAATGTCTTTGATCCTCCCCCACCACGATGTTTTTTCGAACTTTATAAAAGTATTGGTGTGAAATTTTCATCCGGTCTATTTTCAGGTTTAGTATAGGTCAGCTTCCGCAATGGGCGAAGAAGCAGTTGACCGAAGATGCTAGTCAACCGTCTAGTCTTAGCAAGGGGGTGGCGATTCCGAAGGGTAGGTGGGCGCAGAGGGCGGAAAATGCCATGGGAGTCAAATCGTTCTACTCCAATGGCAATAATCCGTATCCCTTCCCTCCGTTAGGTAAGATAAGTTTTCGATGCTAACAAGACTTGATTATCTATTATTTTAATTCATTCATTTTAATAACAGTATTTTAAAGTTTTGGTTCTGTAGAAAGAAGGGAAAGAGAAAACTTGTAGAAGGTTTAGTAGTAATGAAGTTCCAGAGGAAAAAGAGTATTCGCGACCCCAAACGAGTTGTTGTTGAGACAGTTAGTTACTCTTCCAGATAACTCGGACGGCGGATCGAAAGACAGTTCCTTGGATAGCGGCACCGAAATCAAGAGCTATTCGGAGTCGCGCCGGGAGGCGGTATCTGCGTCGAAGCTGACTTCCAGGGTAGAGAGTAGAAGAGGCGTAATGACTGACGACAGCGCCATCGGCGACGTGGAATCGACGGCGCACGACGGCGATATAGACTCCGACATCGAATACAGGCACAGGCCCATTTATTATCCGTCCCAATCGGCGACGCAAAGGTGAGTTTTTCTACGTGAAAAACTACATTTCGTGCATTTTTCAGTTTTTGATGGGATTTTCTCTCCTCGTTTCTAAAAAATAGAGTAGAAGTTATTAAAAATTATTGCAATATATTTGTAGTAAGGACAGATTTAGGATCTGTCCCAAAATGTCACTGCGCTTGAAATTAAACCTTTAGATACCTAAAAGAGAAATTCTCTATTGGTCAGTGACACCTTGTTTTTGAAAAAAAATTTGGAAATACAAATATATTTAATAAGAATAAAACTTCTACTTATCTTGGTGGACGTTTCGGGAACGAATCTGCTCCCGTTCTCAACACAATTGAAATATTTTTCTGAAAAGTGACAATTTGGCAGACGTAGGAATTCTGGTTACAAGGTGTTTTCATTAATTGATATCGAAAATAATATATTAAATAATAAATAATATATTAAACGGAAAATCAAAGAGTCTGCTTGCTTTCTCCTGAACGGAGACAATAATATTGCTTCTTGTTCAGTTGATATAGATAGAACTTGGCATCCACTTCTGTAAATTGAATATGAAAATGGAAAATTCGATATCAATTAATGAAAACACCTTGTAACCAGAATTCCTACGTCTGCCAAATTGTCACTTTTCAGTGTCAAAATCGGAAACATCGAAAAAAGTTTACGAAGAAAAATATTTCAATTGTGTTGAGAACGGGAGCAGATTCGTTCCCGAAACGTCCACCAAGATAAGTAGAGGTTTTATTATTATTAAATATATTTGTATTTCCAAATTTTTTCAAAAACAAGGTGTCACTGACCAATAGAGAATTTCTCTTTTAGGTATCTAAAGGTTTAATTTCAAGCGCAGTGACATTTTGGGGCAGATCCTAAATCTGTCCTTACTAAAAATATATTGCAATAATTTTTGATAACTTCTACTCTATTTTTTAGAAACGAGGAGAGAAAATCCCATCAAAAACTGAAAAATGAATGTAAAACCTCCTCGAAGAACTTACAGACAGTATTTAACAAATACATTTCGTGGTTTGTGTGTACATCTATCGGATTTTCAACTGAAACCGTGTTTGTATTGATTCATGCTTGATGTATTGACTCACATGCTTCGTTCTCGAACTGAAATGACAGCACTATCGGAAAACCCATTCAAACTGGCGACAAAAAAAATAATTATCTCGTGGAGGTACCAATATCAACGCTGCCAAACTGCCCGAAAAAAAATTGCACGAGTTAGAAATTGATAGCAAAATATAAAAATTGAATAGGTTGTTTTCATTCTTCTATCACTGATAGATTATGAATGATTAACAGAGCTGATTCTACTGTAGCCTATTCAATTCCAGTAATGCAATTAGAAATGTCACAATGTTCCAAACTTTTTCGAAAACCCAGCAATACTCCAAAGTCACGGATATTGGAAATGTGGTATATTAGCTTTCAGCAAGGTGATATCGCCGATAATTTTATGATTCATCAACATATGTTCAAGTCGTAACGATATAGAATGAAGAAAAGATGGAAATTGTCAATATTCTTCGAGAGGATTGTTCAATACCGAGAATCATTGTTTTCTTAATTCGACAAATACAAAATGAAACCTCGTTGGACATTTGTTGGATTAGATAAAAATACCTTCTTCAAAGGTCCATCGTTCAAATATATTCTTGAAGATAAACAAAAAAATTGTGTCAGCTATTCGAGACCACCAAACTGAAGGTTAGGTGAATTTTCTTCTTCTGATGTCGTGATGAATTGTGAATTTCCAAATAAGGAGAAAGAAACTTACACAGGGTATAAAGTGAAGCCATTACACTATGGTCTACATTCTAAGGTCATGCATTCCTTGATATTCTTCTCTAGAACGCCACGAACATTGACTATTGAGAGGAATAGTGTCTATGATTCAATACGACATATTCATCAAAGTATTTTCGGACTATCAGCTCTATATGTAGTACCGCATGAATATACAAAATCTAATACTTTATATCGATTAGGGATGAATTTTCAGAAATCTCTCAATTCACGACAGAAAAATTCATTGAATAAAAATCTTTTTGAGAAATGATGATTTCACAGTTTAATTCATAGTAATGATTCAAGTAATATCATAGTAAGCATATTTCAGCTTTTTTGCTTCAGCTTCAATATTTCAGCAAATTATTGTGTGGAAAGTAGTATTTCACTTTTCGTTTCGATACATTCAATGGGTTCTGAGAAGACGTATGTTCAGTCTTCGAATCGCTTGACACTTTGCATCATATAACTAAATATAGATCAATTCCAATTACTTATTCGGTAACATTTTACAGTGGCAGTGAGTACACAGTGACTAATATAGATGCCGATGAGTTGAGGAAATCTCAACGCAAAAAGAAAACACCTCAAGTCGTGATACAACCGACTTCTTCGACCTATGGCAGCAACGACTCCGATGAGGACGATGATGAGGTATTTTATTGAAATATCGAATTTTGATGAATATACTAGTGAATGAAATGTTCTTCTCAGTGAACAAGCTTGTTCGTTCATATCACATACTGGGCGGCCCAATGAAAACGAAACAAGGCCGGTTTGAAATAATTATAATCGTTCTCAGAAAAAAAAACGCGCGAAACGATCGTTTTTTATTTTTCACTAACCCCACGCTTAATTGTTTTCGAAATTCAATGCAGTAGTTCTCGAGAAAACACGTTTATGAAAATAATCGGCTAGCGATGGAAAGTAACGCTTTTTCCCTTTCATCACTATTTCCAATTTTGTAGTTAGAACGATGTTCATCTAAGAAGTGCCTCATGAGTTTTTTTCAAATCCTGTCATATCCAACATTACATAAAGAATCATTTATTTCAAGGTCAGTTCCTTGATCTCTAAGTAAAATGCATAGCTTGTTTCGTTTTCAGTGGACCACCCTATATCATTTTCTCCATATTGTCTTTGTCTGTCTTAACTTTGATTTCTTGAATAGCAACTTATATTTTCAATAAAATTTCAAAATCGTACTCAAAATTCAAAATTGAACTCATTGATAACAAATCCTTATGAATTAAATATAGGTGAACAATCAATTTTTCACAATGGAATCATTTTATACAAGACTCTGCCAAATGAATTGAAAGATTTAACTAAAGCAAGAAGATTTAAAACTAGAATCATGCTTCTCAAATTCAATCGACCTCTTCTGCATGATAGGCTTCTACACCTAGTGGCGAGAATACAGACAGAAATCCGCTGTCGCTGTTTTCTCTGAGTTCGGAATCTCTAGATCAGCTCGTGACTCGAGAACGATATCTTCAGTCGACATTCGAGAGCATGTCTGGGGTAGAAAATGATGTATCCACGCCAAGTAAGTACACAGAATGGTCCATGTTATAGGTAGCAATGATTTACTTCGATGGTCCATCGAAGAACAAGCCCTTAATAGTTCAGTCTTGGAAATGTTTATTTTGTCACAACTCTGAGGACATTGACTTGAAGATTGATATTGAAATCAAATTAAGGTTATTGGAAACTTTTTACTTTGGAAATTCTTACCTTTGATTTGAAATAGCATATAAGTTTATTGTAGTTTTACCTGAAGAAGCTAATGTGTTAACTGAAAATGTTGTGGATTGAGATGGAAATGGATTTGTTTCAGCGAACAAATCGTCGATCTCATCTAAATTCCTCACGAAGTCTAGCGAGAGGAATCAAGAAGCCATAAATGCAGTGAAACAAACCAAGAACGATCCAGATGCCCTCAGAAAACGACAAGAGTTGAATAAAAGAGTTGCAGATGCCAGGAAACGATTAGAAAGTGTAAGCCCCGATTTTCAATTCCTTCGAAATCACCAGATTGCTTCGATCTTTTCCAGGTCGGTCATTCGAGCCCGTTGAAATACAGCCAGTCCATACACGATCTCTCCCACATTCCCGAACGGGACAGATGGTCGCAGAAACAAGGTAATGCTTCCGGTGAACCTACACCGGCTCCGTACAGTTGCTTCTGCGCCTCCAGGCCTAACCGAATTCACACTAACTCGAGCGGTTCCACCATCACTAACATAACTAACAGCACCAACAGCTACCTCGAATTTCCGCAGAGCGATTCGGTGCAATTGTGCGGTTGCTACATGAAAGACTTCTCCTCGAAAAACACCTCACAGCTGAGTTCGAGTCACGCCGTAGATTTAACTAGTAAAGATTGTAGGTTTGTAGGTGCCAAATTGAGTGATATCACCAAGAAACCGGAAAAGAACTTGAACGATCTGATCCGACCGAGGAAACTCAAGCTCGACAAAACCTTGGCCAAATATAAATTGCACAAAAGCCTGCCGGTGAGTCCGGTGACGGAAGAACGCAGTTTCTCAGATTTCGTCGAGGTCGCTAACGACACCAGCGCTGCTCGAAAATCGTTCAGCTACTTCGTCGATTTCGATAAAAACTTGGATACCAACGAGGGATTCAAGCAAGTGTGCAGCGACATCGAAAAGTTCAGCGAGGACTTCTGCAAAAGTTACGAGCAAATAGAGCTGGATATTGTCAAGCGCGAGGAGAAACAAGAAGAAGACGGCAATTTCAGCTCCGACTCTTTGGAAGATTACAGTTTCCTCTCAGTAGGGACCGAGAGAAAAAAGAAGCTGGTCCCGCCAAGACGCTGCGTTTCCAACAACGAAATATACAAGTATCAAGAAGAGTTTCGCGAGGAGATACCGAAGAGCGAGAGCTTCTATCTCAATCCGACGATGAGAACGTCTCAGGACAGCGTCTTATCCGACGACAACCTGGACTACGACGCGGCCGTCGGTAGACAAAGGAGTTGTTGCAACAGCATGGAGAGCATCCTCTCGAACGAATCCGATTGCAAATCCGCTCCTCTGGAGATCCTGTTCGAATCTCACCGGCGCTCGCAGAATCCCATCGCGCACTCGAGGAGTTTGCCCAAGAACATGTCCGGCCAGTTCGATGTCGAAATGTCCAGCAGTTTGCCCAATAGTTACGGTTATTGCTCGGCGATCAAGAGCCCTGTGAAGTGCACTCATGCTACGCCTCATGCAGTGAAAGCGGTGAAGACTTGTCAGACGCAAACGGATTTCGAGACTCCCGAGGAAACCGTCATCAAGAAAGCTCAGAGAGGTAGCGAGGAGTTCCAGAAGAAATTGCTCAAGTTCGAGGAGAAGAAGCCGATCAGTTTCTACATAGCGGCGACTAGCAAGCCCACCAGGAGCTCGAAGAGCAAGGAAAACGTGCCCTGCAAGCAGAAGAACGAATCCGCCATGTACATCCCTTCGTTGGATAGCAAGAATAAGCAGTACAGCGCCAGGTTTTGCAAAGTGTTGAACAACAAGTCCGAGCTGAATTTGGACTTGTTCGCCTCGAAAAACGGCAATAGCTCTTTCGCGTTGTCCACGGTTAATTTCGAGAAAAACTCCAACAAGAAACACGTCCAAGAAACGTCCAGCTTGGACAGACATTTGTTCGCTAAAACCTTGTTGACGAGCGAGAAAATCTGCCACAAACCACCTAAAGCCATCCGAAGACATAGTTCGAAGACTAGGAAAACCAAGACCAGCTACGAGTACGTTAAGAAAGACGAGTTCTTCAGCAACAAGAAGAAAGACGTTTTGAACAACGTGACCAATCAGGATATCGTCTCCGACGAAAACACCATAGAAGTTAATTTCAAGGAGAACCTGCTGGAGACCGAGTTGGAGGCTGGGAACCAGAAAGGGCAGAAGATACTCTGCGAACTCTACGACAGTCTGGACAAGAATTCTTTCAGCACTAAAATGGATCTGGACTCTCTGGAAGTCAACTTGAACAATCGCGAATCTGACCAGAGGCTGTATGACAGTTTGGAAGTGAACGTTTGGTCGAAAAAAAGCGGGGTGTCCAAAAACACTGCAATGCATCTGGAAAACGTCCTGAAAAAGCCGAATTCTCCCTCGCGCAAAGACAAAATAGCTTCAGCTTTGGAAAACATCAAGATCCTGAACGAGATCAAAAAGAAACTGCACAAGATAAACAGTCTGGTCGACATATACAAGCAAAAAATGGCTTCTGGCAAAGTGAGAACGCTTTCGACCATGTTTGAGTCGATGACCAGCAATTCTCCGAGCTTCTACAACGACCTGACGAAGCTGCAAACCACGCCGATCAAGTTCCGCAGGAGGAACTTGAGTTTGCCGGTGTTCATCGAGAGGAGATTGAACTCCGATCGGTCCGACAAAGACGAGAGCGATTCCAATTCGGAAGGTGAATGAAAATTGGTGTCAGCATGAGATGTCTTGCCGATGAAGCTGTAAAAATGTCTGCCTGAAGAAGATTGCTGCTCTGTCTATATTCGGCATAGAACCCCCTTATCCTATTTTTTATTAAGGCATGCTTTGACGCTAAGTTACACTGTACGATAGTCCAAACTATGATGTAACTGAATGAACTGAACCACTCATCATTTTGACTCGTTTTTTTCGACAACCTGTATTTTTTGCAGGAATAAGTAAACAGGTCAATGGGAGCGTACATACCTATCGAATTCAAATCCATTCAAAAACCCATTCGAACTGATGACGAACTCTCCCGAACTCGTCCCAGTTTTCTAGAGAGACCAATAAGGAAGACTTTCATCAACCTTGTCAAACTACAAAAAATCGCACGAGTTCAAAATTAATCACCAAAATATCAGTCGACTAGTATTTTATATTATTTTCATTTACTATGCTATGAAATAACTGAATCTGTTCGTTTTTGATAATATCAAAATCGCAAATTTCAATAATTATTCCTTAAAAAAATACAGGTCGTCGAAAAGAGTTGTGTTCAGAATATTCGAATGATAACTTTCGAAGTATCGTGTAGCTTGGTGGGATAGTGTTTCATTTAGATTTTGCATGTTTTTCAGTTTATTTGGATGAAAGCTCCCCAGATAGCAGTTTGCGTAGGTCGTGCAGCTTGAGTGATTTGAGTGTGCAAATGCAAATGCCTGTCGTGCCAAAGAGAAAAATCGATCAAGGTGAGTCTGGCTTACGGGATTGGCTTTGGCAACAAATATAAAGACGAAACTTGACAGAAACAAGAACAAGGCATTCCCATTGAACTACTCGATTGTTGAAATGTCATTGAATATAATTTGTAGTCTATGATTTATTCTGAGCGATATACATATATAATTTCTTATCGAATCTGCAAACGATTTTAAATTTTTGTTCCTGAACAACAACGAAATAGTTTACACACACGTCTGGAAAAAAAAAGGTTCTGTTGTAAAAACCAAACATTGCGACAGAACGTAATAGAAAATATTCTGACACATTGTGCATGTTGCTTTACACTCATTTTTTTTTATAGCACTATAAATGTTTATGTAGCATGGTGAATTTTCATGGAAGCAGCAATATTGACGATGTTATCTCGAATTATTCCAAATAATGAACACGAAAGTTCAAGTTGTGTTTAGAGCTTTGGATATCCAGTGGCGAATTCTTGACGCAATTTTTTAGCAGATTCTCATACTTCTTAAATCGTCTTGTTTTGAAGCATTTCCGTGAACATACACCACATTTATTACTGAACATTTACCATAGATTTCTATTGTACTCGTATATGTAACATTGAAGTTACAGCCACAAATTTGTTTTCATCGAATCGATACAAAATGTTCGTTCGTTTTCACAGTTTTGGTGACACTGGCACCCTCATCTTTCGAGTATTTGTGGCTGTAATTCAACTCATGGAGTCGTCTCAGGTTTCCCCAAATGTTCTGAAATAGTTTCAGGAAAGAAAAACGCCAATCCGGTCGGGAGAACCGGCTCGAGGTACGCGAAGAACAATTCCATAACACGCAGCAGGTCTAGCGGTGTTTTGAACCAATCGGATTCGGATCCGGAGACGCAGGACAAGAAGGTGTCGAGACTGATGCGACCGACGATCAGTTCGCACAATAAGATCAACAACAAATCCTTGCAGAATCGGAAGAAGCATTCTTATTCTACAAGTAAGGCATCCGAATATGAGTAACGGGATAATTTTCTCATGAAAACATCGTGTAACGAGGTCATTCGCCGAAACTACTTGGCACACCTCAGTTTCCTAGAGAGACCAATGAGGGTGACTTTTGTCAACGCTGCCAAACGACCCGAAAAAAAATCTTGACGGGTTCGAAATTGATATAAAGATATCAAATGATATCAAAAATTTATATAAATATACAGAACCTGCAAAAATGAAACCGAAATAATGTATGCATTTTACTGAGAGATCAAGGAACTGACATTAAAATAAATGATTCTTTATGTAATGTTGGATAGGACAGGATGAAAAAAAAACACATGAGGCACTTCTTAGATGAACATCGTTCTAACTACCAAATGATGTGAAATAGTGATGAAAGGGAAAAATCGTTACTTTCCATCACAATTTTTCATAATCATTTATTGATCAGATTCGGATTATGTGAGATGTTTTCTTGTTGTTGCAGGTAATCTGAATACTGTTGGTACAACAGACAACATATCAACTTCAGATGAAGAATTACCCACTGCCCCTCCCCGAACCAAGCAACTGACTTTTGATAAAAGTCCGCCTAGTGTAACGCCTAGAAGACATTTGAACAATAAGGAGAAAAGCAGAGGTGAGTCGATGAATTGAATTACTTTCCATGAACAGTGATTTTTTTTTCACTGAAGTGTTGACCCTGAATGATTGAACAATTTTTTTTATCCATACTGATATGACCTTATAATTTCTTAGTTTTTCCATAATTTCATCTGTACTGTATAAGGACGTCAAAAATGACAAAACTTAGAAAATCAATCCAGAAAGTAAAAATTATGGGTAGTGATGAAATACTGTACTTGAGTGCTTCAATCTCTCCATTGTACAAATGTTTCTGTTAAACTGAATAATAATTGTTCTAAACGAAGTATGAACAAAAAATCACAAATACATCAATGTCAGTTTAATCTGATGATAAAATTGACAGACTATAAAATAATATATTATGTGGTGTGATTCGGAATATATCGTTTTATTAATACAAAAAATGATTTTTTGGGATAACTGTTCCAAATTCACATATAAGCTAAAAATAGAAATTTTTCAATCAAGCTTATCTAATGTGTTGTCATAAGGGCTTAAATTGGACTCATCAGCTTACTATTATTTCGTGAACTAATATACCGGGTTATTTTTCATAGCTTTCTCAGTATTGTTTTCAGACCTTAGGCAAAATCCATAGAATACTTCAAGTTATGTCATTCCTTCAGTTTTCGACTACTGTAGAATCTCGTCTTACTGGATTCTGCCTGTGAGCTTCTGTCGGAGCTATACAGTGTGTCGCTAACAGACGATAGATACCGGTTATCTATATTTGTTCAAAATATTTGTGAAATGTTTACTTTTTGCTCAGTGGTTGGTTGCTTGAGTGCAGTTGTTTTGTGTTTTCGCTACCTAAAATGCAGGGAAAGGTATGTTATGTACTCATTTCATTTCAAATTTGCACCAGTTGTTTTTATACCTATACAACTTTATAGTGTCCTGCTGAAAAAATGGCATTTTTATTGTCTTGCTGACTGATGCATTATTTTTTGTAGGTTTCAGCATTGGAAAAATGTATTAGGCTTCATTGCGACTCACTGATATGCAATCTCACACCAGGACAGTTCTCAGAAAAGTTTTAAAATCTATCTGTAACTCTGGATGCTATACAGATAAGATTTTCATTCAACATTATTATAACATCTTATATTCTACTCAATTTCATCACTTATTATATTGAATATCATTTCTAATAACTTTACTATTTACATACTTTTATTAATAAATCAAATTTTTCAGAAAGCAAGTGTGTCATTTGACAGTGTTACATCAAATATGATTATAACTTACCACTTTTGAAATCACTAACATGCTGCTGAGATAATTAATTAATTCATTTCCTAACTGTATCAGTCCCACCCCTCTATATATCATGAGGTCGACAGAAGAAGAATCGCCCTCGGGAAGTGAAACAACTTGAAGTATTCTGTAAACTTTGCCATACGATGGTAGCACATTTCAGTCTGAAAATGTGACTGTCGGTTTTACCTGAATAGCACTTCCGAAATGTTCCATAGAAATACGTAATAAATTAAATCAAATTGGCGAAAATTAGATTCATATGCATGAAAAGTTTGATCCTTGATCAAACCTTGAATGGAGAAAACTAATTTCGGCTTAGGAAAGCAAGATGATCATAGCCGGTTATTATAAATTGTAACAACCATGACCACGTTGAAAAATCACTCGATTCATGTTGTTGACGAATGATATTATATATTATCTACTAGATGAACCCTTGCCTCGTCGACTCATGAGGAGCATTCAAACAAATACAAGAAAAATAAAGAGCTATCGATTCGTCTGGATGTGCAACAAAGGAAGGTAAAATTTTGCCAATTGTCAGCTGATCAATGCTGGTTGCCTACCTCTCGTTTGCTCTTTTCATTGGTTGAATACACTTATGGATCAATAAACTTTGCTAAACAATAGATTCCAGTGAATAAATCTTACACTGTTAACTCGATTCGAATGAAAATAACTGAGAATGTCGTATTTCTCAATACAATTGCACGGCACATCGAAATGTTTTGCCAACAGTCAGCTGATTTTTGATCGTTGCGTCTCTCTTATGGTCGTCTGAATTCTTCTCACTCTCTAAGCTCGATCTAGTAGATAATATACAATATCATATCTTTGGTTGGTGACGACTGTTGTTGTTTTTTAGGTGTTTGTGACTTGTATGTAACATGCACTTGTTTTTTTTTTCTAGCTTTTAGGCACACTATTCATTTTGATGACACATTAACAAACGAAGACTTGGAATCAAATGATAGTTTCTCGTCTATGGAAAGTAAGTCAACATGAGAATCTGAAAATCTATAAAATACGGTCGGTCTATAAGTTACGGTCGTATATTTTTTAAGACAGATGAAGTGGTGTGTGACATCAGTTAGGCTCATTGATACTGTTTTCAATGATTGTATTCCTTCGCCTTTTTCCAGGCGCGAACTAGGATCTTTTTGAAATTTGTTCAACATTATTCAATCACTTACCTATGAATGATATATTCTGATCTTTTTTGAAGTCATAACGAGGCTTAACAGGACAACACCATTTTGAACAAAGTTTTAAAATCCTTCCTTTACTTGATGGGCTTAACCAACTAGGATTATTTACCAATTTTCAATATTCAAACAACAAGTACAACAGAATTTGGTTTGTTTGACACACTTACGGAATAATAAACTTCGCTAAAAGATAGATTCGAGTGAATAATCTCACACAATAATAACTGACAATGTCGTATTTCTCAATACAACGGCATGACACATCAAAACGTTTTGCCATCAATCAGCTGACTTTTGATCGCTTCATCTCTTTCTCACGGTCGTTTCAATTTCTATCTCTGTCTAAGCTCGAGAATATTCAACATCTCAAGTCACTAAACGCGACGTAAATTTCAAAATTCCAGTATCGAATCAACTGTGCGATGACCTGATAGACCAGTTGACAGGGACAGCGGAAAACGTGGTGAAATTGTTCGACAGACTGAACGACAGCGAAGAGAGCAACGAATCTCACATGGAGAAGTTCGACAAAGTCAGGATGTCGATGATCCGAACCCAGAGGATACTCCACGACTGCATATTCAAAGATCTGAAACAGAACAACGGCGGCATCGACGTCAACCAAACGGACACCGTCAAAAAGCTCAACGATTTGGTTCTGAAGGGGGCCAACGGGCCTAACGCAGTCATCAACATCATGGAGCAGTATACCGATATACTGTTGGATATGGCTCAGCAGAAGATACATAGTGCGAATATTTGATGTCCGCTGAACGTCAATTTCGAACTGAATTGTTAACCTGTGATTTTTTTTCTTTTAGTTTAACGCGTATTTTGAATTTTACTGTGTATTTTATTTCGTGTTTAACCCATTTTTGGCGTTGAGGAAATTCGAGCCTTCCTGTTGAAATCATTCCGTTACCCATGGCTGTTTTATTACGTTTTGTACTGACTAGTTGAGCCAAAACATGGATGTTTTCTGGAGCCAATCTAAGGAATTTTCAATGGAATTATGATGTGCTTCCCCTGTCCAATATACACGTTATTAATGTTTTTTGTACATTTTCAGTAGCTACCTAACGCAGTTGTGTATGATAAATAACTAATTTTATATCATAGTATGTTTCAACCTTATTCAAGTATCCGTAGGTAATGAAACCGTCAATTTTAAAATAAGCTCATGTACACTAATCATGATTTGTAAACATCAGACTGTATTAATTGTAATTTCATATTAAAATGAAGAAGAGAATATTTATCCACGTTTGTTATCCTCCTTCTTTGCTAAAATCCTATATTGAAAATAAGTTTCACAGCGTCCTTAAGAAAGTTGGCATTATAAGAGAATTCTTTTATTTTGACATTCAACTCTGGCTTTGTTTTGTGTTAATAAATAATTGCTCAAAATAGGATGTTATTTAAATTCGAAAAATATACAAAAAAGAGAGCTATTTATATTACAATTCTGCACGTGTCTGAAATTTGATTGTCCTATTGTAAATTTTGGTATTTGCAAAGTTTTAATATTTGACTCAATTTTTTTCTGTTTTACATGTCTCAAAATGGTCCCAAAACTGATTACAGATCGTCTCCAATATGCAAAACCTGAGAATTGACTCAATTCCCCTCTGGGATAATTTTCAGAATTACAGTTTATATGTCCTACCAGGTCAGTCCGAAAGAATGATTGAGAGAAGTGAAGAGTAGTGAAAGGAAGTAGAAACATGGTTGAATAAAATAATCTCAAGATAACTATTTTTTTCTATAATATGCAAGCTTGTGTCTACCTTTGTTTACATTCATACACCCATACTGTATCTATACCATGACCTATAGTTTTTCTTGGCACCATGTTTGGTAAGGGAAAACGACAGGCAACTATATTGCAATTGTTCTTACATTCTTTCAAGAATTTTTTCTCTAGTTCGTTCATCTAGAAGAGAAAGTTGGAAGAGAATGCTTGAAATATAGAAAAGTTATAAAATGAACTTTACTCAACTATGAAAATAAAAAATAGAGATATCTCTCTCTTGATTGAGAAAAAGTTTACAAAATTCTTTGATTATTCTGTTATTTTTTAATATTTTGCTGCCAAATCACTTACCATTTGTTCTACCCCAAAAATAACAATATTGTCATACTTAGCAACATTGTATTTCCATAAATCTGCTCTAAGAAATCTTGTATTTTTATGCACACCATTTTTGATAGCATTGATTTTGGAATATATAACTAACCAAGGATTCAGTTCAACACCGTCCGATACGAATTTTTGCCTTGCAGTTTCTGAAAACGCACTATAATTATGTAGTGAGAACATTCCCAAAAGTAACAGAATATTTTGAAGCAAACTAGAACTTGAAAATTAATGTTGTCTTTAGAGGACCACGCTAAATGTTTGGAATGAAAGCAGCAATCAAATATTGTTTACTTTTTCTGTCTAACGACCTAAATAATCTAGCCAGCTATACTTGGTTGTACTCGATTGCAAGAAAGCAAATAACTCTGAAAGTTGTATTTCAATTATCAAGATACCAAGCATTTAACCTACCTATTACAATTCTGCCATCTCCAGACCCCAAATCGAGCAATGTACCAGATTTTCCTTCCAAAGCTGACAAAATATTATGTATTTGCTCTTTTGTAGCAGGTACATAAGGTAGGGTGAATTTTCGCAGGGCTGGACTAACAAAAGATGCACAGATTATCGTCAGACCAAGTGCTATGCTGCCTGAAATTCAGATTAGGTGCAGTCAATTTTAGACATGTTCTAATTCATATATCAAATACTTGATATTTCCTGCTTAGCTGTAATAATCTAGTAAATTAATACTTTGTAACATTCCACTACCTCATATAACAATAATATCGTATACAATTTACCAAGCCTACATGCATAAAACTTTTGTCATTATATTTTACCTGTGATTCCCACAAGAAATTTGCCCATGTAGGAAACATTTCTGAAACCATCATTACTTTTTCTATTGTCATCTCCTATTAGTTCGGTTATATGTATAACATCCATTCAAAATATTAATTCACTAACTGAATGAATAATTAATAATGCTCAAGATGTTGATAAAATGATACATAAGTAAATATAACGTAATTAACCTCAATTGACTTTCATAAAAGACGGCAGTTCTAAAGTTGTCTGTTGATGACACAGAGAACTCTGTCAATCTGTTCTGTAATGTGACAACGGTTCATATGCGACCAGAGATACTTTACCTCTCCTATGTTGTGGATACGATGTTTGTTTGAACTTTCAAAACTTCCACGGTCGGTTGATGAGCTGGCTAATTTTGAAAGGAAGTAAATGACAAACTAGTACAGACACAGAAGAAGAACTGAACCAATAAGAAGTTAACCTTAAAAGTGTGTGTGTGTGTATTTAGATCAGTGGCTGTAAGAACGATCAAAATGGATAAAAGACATGAAGAAATTGACTGGAATTATATTAAGCACCATTCAGACAAAACAAACTATAAAATACCTTGCTTTTATGATACTCAATCATGGCAACTAGGTGGGACCTATAGTATGCGTATAGGAAATATATATGACCCATCAAAGTTTTGGACGGTATTCAGTGAGAGAGAGTTGACTTTATTTCAAAAATATTTGAATAATTCTTACAAAATAAATGGTGATATATACAAAATGCCCAGGCAATCACTCAAAAAGTCTCAATATTGTGTGGCATTCACAGAGGGAGAATATTATAGAGGATTGATAGTTGATATACCTCCATTTGGTAGTGTTACTACTAAAGTTTCAGTTTTCTTATTTGATTTCGGCTGCCCAGGAGTTGTTGAGGAATGTGATCTATATTACCTTTCAAAAAATTTGTTTGAGGTCCCCCAGTTTTCTGTGAGGTCTTGTTTGTACGGAATGGAACCTTATAATACTGATACTTGGACCCTGAACGAAGTGAAGAGATTCAGTGAATTAACAATCAAGAAAAGGTTATTGTGTGTATTGGAAGTTACAGATCCATCCCGAAAGATTGTGTTTATCTCTATAGAATACTATGACGAAGTCTCCAGGGAGAAAACTATGAGGGACATACTGATTAATGAAAAACTAGCCAAAATGTCATGCTTGGAGAGTAAAAAAGATAGAAAAGTTGAGAAGAGCAAATTGAAACCCAAGAATAAATATCCATTTTTATTTCCAGCCTTTGAGACGATAGAAGGAGGCATGATTCCAACATCAGTTCATTCCAGCGAACTGCTTAAGAGTTGTGTTACTGTTGGAATTATATTATACAAGAGTTATTACTCTTATAATGGCATCAATGTCAAATGAATGTTCCTTATTGAATGTACTGTTATTAGGTTCAACTGAGCACCAGATATGAGTTTTTATAAGATATTGTTTTTTTTTTAGTATACATTAAGATTCCATCAACATGTTTTTGAGTTATCGCTGTTTTTATGTTTACAGGCAATATATTTATTTTTATATAATTTTCATCATCACTAGTAGATTTTGTTTCCCATTTAATTAGTGAATAAATATACTGGGCCATTATTGCTCGTCCTCAAAGAAAAGAGTGGGGAAAAAAAATGATTCCTTATGAAGAGTTGAGCGAAGTTGAAATGAGGTGTTGTATTTTATGTTTCATACAATGAGGAAGTTTAGGCAATGACAGTCTGTTTATGAGCAAAATTTATTATAATTGGATACAAATCTGAGAAAACAAATCCCTATAATAGAAATGATGCAGGAATTGAGGAAATTGAAAGTTAGCAATGCAATGCAGCACTTTTGCAGACTCCAACATCTGATTTCAGTACCAGAAACAATCCATCACTTTTTTTCAAATGTATCTCGGATCATTCTGGAGTTTTTATCATTGTGATTTCAACATCTCTGAAGAGTAAAAATGAAGTATTACTGCAATATTGTAAGCCAGTAAAATTTGTGAATGTGATGATTCCATTAAGGGCTCACCATTCTCCAAGAAAACAACTATTCTAAACTATTGCCATACTTCAATATTTTTTGTTCATGAAGTAAGATGACTGAGGCCTGATCTAGGGTTGATGTATAGTAGTAGATGCACCAGGGCATGCAGCAGTTTCTCAATATCAATGTTTAGAACGAGAGTAGCCCAAAACCGTAAAATATCTGGAACATTGTTGTATCAGATCAAACATAGCAATAAACGAAACATAACGATCATAAAAAGTAAGCAAAAACCATCGATCTATCAATATATGAACTACTAGATCGTCCTGTAGGAAGACATCAATTTCCCTCTACAATCCATCTAGTAGTGAAAAGTCCTGATAGGAATCCAACGCATATTGCAGGTCAGAGTGCGATCCATTAATCACAATATTGTCAACTCGTGATTGCTGTGCAATTCCCATACAACACCCGATAAACAGATGTAGAAGTCAAGGAATATGTGAAAGAAAATAGTAGATGTTCAAATTCATGTCTAATACTGTTTCCACTGTATATCTATAATGTCATCCATCGGTAGAGTCACTCAGTCCCTCCACAAACACTAGAATCTGGATAATTACTACTGGTCGGTGTTAAAAATAGCTATAACGGTGTAGATTTCGATGAATGGAGGCGTAAGCAACGACAACGATGTGTAGTCATCCTCCACGAACGCCCCACCCCAGAGTTTCAACTTGTACGTATCGCCCTCTGACCCGCAATCATCTCTACGCGGGACTCCCATAGGTCGAAAACGTTCAAGAACACCTGACTTGATGGCCGAGGAGCTGCGACGCCGGCACCAGATCGCCGCAGAACTCGCAGGGCAGCTCGACCTCCGGCGACGCGGCCGGCGGCGCGACGAAGTAGTCGTCCGGCTCCGGCGAGCGCCGGCGCGGGTCGAAGCGCGCCAGGTCGGGCCGGCAGCCGGTCTCGTGCTGGATGAGGTCCTCGTGGGGCACCGGCACGTCGCAGAACTCGCACGGGATGACGAGTTCGGTGGGCGGGTAGCGGCGTCGAGACGCCGGCGGCTGCGGCGCCGGCCCTGTGGAAGCGCATCGAACGGTGAAGACGGGGTTTCTCACGGCAGACGTTTTCGTGGTTAGGAATAACTTGGAGATCTCAATTCTTTTTGACTTTGACTCTTTTGTTTTAAGATACCATTTCCGGTTAAACCGGATGTCTCCAACAACTTTCTTGTTTCAAATGGATCCATTTTCGACTGAATGTGAGCGCATAGAAATTTGTGACAAACATCTCATTTGTACACTCCTGTCGACCTGTTTTTATCAACTCGAGAATCACAACTCTGGTCTACTTTAATATCACCACGGGCAGATACAATCAAGAATCAACTATGGAATTATTGTTTGGGGAAATCCTCCACCTGCACACAATGTTTTTGTAACGCAAAAGAAAATTATCAGAACTATTGCAAAGGCGTCACAAACATCATCGTGTAGAACACTATCTAAAAAATTTAACATTTTGACTCTACCAAGTCTCTACATTCTGGAAGTTTTGTTGTACATCCATAGAAATAAAGAAGTTTTTAAACGAAACCAATCTTTTCATGAATTTAATACCCTCATCAGAAATGATTTTCACATACCCAAAACATGTTTATCTCTATGTCTGAACTCGTTTGAGATTTTGGGGCTGAGATTATATAATGCACTTCCGCAGTTTTTCAAAATTATAACCAAGGACCAAGTATTCAAACATAAAATAAAACAACTACTTTTTGAAATTAGCCCCTATACAAACGATTAGTTTTTTTCTCACCTACATTAGTACACCTAATTGTTTATATACCTCTTATCATTTATGAATGTGTTTGTTATATATTTGTATTTTATATCTGTATCTGATATGTACTGACTTGTCCAATTGCTTTTTTAGGCTCGTTTTAATGGATCAATAAAGAATTGAAATTTAACTTTGTATGGTCTTTATATATTGGATTTGATCACATCAGTTCATAGAAATTGAGGCGATCATTGTTAAGCACAATTATTACTTGATCATAATTATTAAAGATGAATTTTCTAGTTTTAGCTAGGATTTTTAATTTTACTCTCAACCAAGAATATGATAGAATTGATCTTCGAATTTCGGATACCCTGTATGCGATAAATCTTTGGTAAATCATGATAAATTGGTAATGTGGATTTCGAAAGTATCATTCCTGTGCTTTTTTCTACCCCAGAAGCTACCTCAACCAGTTGAAAATGAATAAAAAGCGCAATGTTGAAAATAAGACTACATCTTTCAAAATTTTCAAAAGAGTCAAACTCATCATGATATTAATTTTTTTTTCAGGAATCCATTAATAGAATAATATACCGGGTTTTCCATTTGAAATAAGAGTGACATTTTGATTAGACTTGATATTCGATTACGTTATATTTGATTACTAAAAATAGTTACATGAAAATGAGACCAAAATACACAATTCTGTAAAAAATCTAGCATCCACATGTCATATAGAATAACTCCTCTCTCTCAGTCGGTTAACTAAATTTAGAATTGGCTTACATCCAATGAGATATTGAGCACATGTATCTGATAATGTACCTGAATCACACATGACAACTATTGTATATTTTTTCAACGACTGTTTTTGTTTTCAAGCCAAGGTCAAGAATTTGGTTAATTACAACTCTCCTTGTTTTTTTTAAAAAAAAAAAGGTTATGCCCTTGGGTTCTTTAAATACCCAATACTAACGTGCATATTCATCCATTTTAGTAAGAAACACAAAAACAAATCTAGCAAATGTAATAAATCGTTAGAGAATAAAGAAAATTGTATTGAAATCTTTTGTGATTTCAACGTTAACTTGGAATACTGGTTCATCTAATTCCATTCATTATAATTCAACACAATTTTCTCCAATTATGCATATAATTGTAAGAATTTCATCAACTCCAAAAAGCAACATCATGCTAGCCTTAAAAACCTTTATTATGGTTGAAATGGTTTCTGGGTAATGTCCCACTGCGCCTTAGTGGCACAGTTATACCAGCAGAATCATGTAGGAGATTTCGGATGTACTCAGTTTTACCTAATACCAAAAATAGTAATTATTAGGATGAAAGCTGAAGGAAACTTCATGAACAAAAAAAAATTTACTCATATTTTCATCTTCAAAATCTCCATCAGGAAGTTTTTCATGGAATGGAACAAACATTTTGATATTATAACGACCATTCCATATAGGACAATATTTCAAATATTTTACAATATAATTGAACAATTATATCACTTGATGATGACCTGAAGAACTTTCCTGGAATGCTCATCAGTCAGAAACATCAAGACTGCTAAACTTTTCATTCAAAATTCTATCTCAACATGAAAAGATTTTTATGTTCTTGATTATATATCCAATGGAATATTCAAAATAAAGACAATTTATGATCATCATTTCATTGGTGAACTTTTAAATCTTTGAGTTCTCTGGCACCGGAATCGATATTTCCTGAACACATCAAATAAAAACAAAAAAAGGGCACTTACAATCCAATCTTCTAGATATTTCCTTATAGCTCTCCCCTTCCTTTTTCTTTGCACCTCCTGAAGGTTGATACGTTGAAGGAAGGTAAGGCATGGGGTCATAATCGAAATCAGTGAATGATCTGAGCATTGGGGGCCTTCTTCTCGTGTAATCCGATGATGCTGAACCAGTGCGTTCAGTTGAAGAGTCCCAAGTTGGCCGGGGGCCCGGCTCTACAAAAAATTAGAGCTTTGACATAATTTTCGAAACTCTTGAATGTGATACACAATAACGAATCATTTGCCTCTGATAATCTTCTATCAATAATTAATCAATCTTGTACAATTGACAAATTAGAGGATTATTTTTTTGTGAGAAGTGGAACGTAAATGTACAGGGTATAGGTAAATCACTGGAAATTCTGAATAAAATTATAGTTTATTGGGCATTTTATAGTCTTAGTCTTTCATGACTGAAACAAAGCAATATTGAGTTTGAAACATGATTAAATTCAGGTGCATCAAGTGATGATTAGAACAAGAAAACTGATTGAAGATGCATAATGGTGTGATTTGGCACCTAAAAGAATATATTCTATTGAAATTTCTTCACAGTGATGGAAAAAATTGCAGAGGCATGTGAAGAGTAGAGATTTGATTAATCAATATAATAAATGAAAATTTGTCTCAAAGTTTATTCTCAAAGGAGTTTCTTAATATTGTACAGGGTATGTACAGTATTGAAAACATTGTGTCTGGAAAAAGTTCATGAACTATTTTCTTATTTTTATTTATTGGATTTTTTTAGAAAATAAATGAATCGCCTCGCAAATAATTTGGATGTCATACAAAAATAATGAAGAAAACTGCTGACTGTTCATCAATAATTATATGAATATAACATAGCTCACCGTCTTTGAGTTTCACGAATCCATGATTGGAATCCAAATGAACTTGCTTATTCTTGTACATAACCAATTCTCCACAGTCCAAACACTTGTCAGTTCTTGTTCCACAATAGCTCTCATGGTCTTCTAACTCCAATTTTGGCAGTTCGAGATCACAGTATCGGCAAGCCAACAAACCACTGGGCTTTTGTTTGGGTTTCTCAACTGGTGGAGCTGCTGCAGCTGCTCCTATTTTAGAAGTAGAATCCACTTTGATATCTTTCTTTATAGCACCTCCAAGACCATTTTGGAACATACTTCCAGAATTGAAACTGCTGCTTTCTGCAGATTCTTGATGATTCATTTTTGTTGTAGTCTCCTTGAAACTATGACCAGAATCCACCAGCCTATCCATCTTTTGCAAGTATCTTTCCCTTCTAGTTTCTACTTTCTTATCCTCAACAGCTTTCCTACTTTGGAAGTAGACACTTTTTTCCAAATTAGTAGGAGGAATTTTTGGTATTTCAGTTACACTTGGTTTTTTACATGCCTTCTCATGATCTTCATACTGGGATTTCGGGATTGGTTCTTTACATGTTTTGCATAGGGTGATGTTTCTAGCACAATGCATTGTATGCATCACATAGTTGGGTTGAGGAATTTCTTTTTTGCTGAAAATTAATATAGTAGTAGTAGTTACAATGAATATATGTTCGTTTTCTACATTTCTAGATGCGTGAAATATTAATTTGTATAGAGTGCATGCTGAATGACTCACTATAAATCAAACATAAATTCAATATTCACATTATCATCAACCGATTTCTTTCATGATTAATTCATTTGATATACATCATCAGATTATATCATTCAGTTAATAGTCAAAAACATTTGATAAATATATATATGATTGTAGATATTTATATTATGTAGCAATGAAATGAGGATGCTGTCCAGCTGATGAAAAAATTGATGCATTACTGATATTCTCAGTACCAAAATATGTTTCCTCTACTCACCAATTGTTACAAATTTCATGTTCCACACTATTGTCCATGTTTGTGAAGCTGGGATTTCCTAGTAAGCTTTCGTTGAAATCAGGACCTATAAAAATCACAAATAAAAAAAAGTAGAAGATAATTCACATTCACAACAGTTTTGCACTACTTGAAATTTGATGTGAATACACTGGAACTGATGTAGGTAAAACAAAAAAGTTGGATACAACCAGTTATTTTTAGAGTTCTGTTCGCGAATATGACTGTAGTTCTAAAGATATAAAGTTATTTCTAGCAGGGATAGAATGCTGATTTATCAAAACATTTGGAACCTATCTCATCTGTTATCAATGATCGTGGTATCAACGCATAAACGTAGCGTTGAAATTTTCATTCGTTATGATACGTACATTAAACATTATTGAACTTACCAAATTTCAAAAAGCTTGATTCTGTATTTATTCTATTATCCATTTCAATGAGTTCAAATAGAGCTTGAAATGTATGAACCAGGTGTGTGATTATCTGTGAAATTTTAACAAATCTCGTGTATTGCTTATCTCTTTCCCTCTTTCACTTCTCGATTGAATTCGGAAATTGAATACTTGGTCACAGAAGAGGGGTTACTCTCCTCTTTGACTTGGTCCCTTGGTCGTTATGTATTATTGGGTACTTCCCATGAAAAATTGAATAATCAGCATGAATACGGTTGACTCCTTTGTCGGTTACACCAGAGATTACACAAACTTTCAAACTTATCTCTGGTTGTGAGGTAAATTTAGCATGGAACTGTACAGAACAAAAATTGGAATGATCGAAGGGGCATTTTATGATTCTGACTAACCGGTCATGGTAACTGATCTCTGGTTCTGACACACGACGATAACAGAATCGTCTCACGCTAGTTCCAACTTGGCTGTGTAGTTCCTATCCCTAGACAATAGCCAGTGATGATAAAATACCTATAGCTCATACAACCATTCTATATTTTATCTACGGCCTCGTAGTTTTTGTTGGAAATGCCCTGTAGCAGCCTGTTGAATTCGCAAAATCTAGGGAAAAATATCCGCTAAACGTTCGACACAGTATACTGTCACGTAGATCAGTGGGCCGGTGAAAGCAGAGGGCTAAGGCGATCAACGTTGACTACTGGGCATCCCAATCATTATTACCAGAGATTAGTCAGATCCGTTGACTAATCCTCTGCTATTACTCATTATTGAAAATCTTCGTTTTTTTCTCTCAGGATCTTTGACGGAGAAATCTTGTTGAAAAAAATACCGGAATCTTTACCTCAGAAACTGAAATCACTAGATCTATCATGCTGTTCGCTGATAATGTCTACTTGATATACCTTTTCCGAAATTTCATGTACCAACTGAAACAACCAATTTTATATGGAAACATTCATTAAAAAATTTACAACAAACAACAATAATATAAACTTATGTAATTGTATTATGTACTCATCATGCACTTGGAGTTGAGCGAGTTGCATATGACATATACTATAGCTTCTTTCGAATATACATAGATATATCTTTTAGCCAAATATCACCTCATACATATTTCCAGTTAAATTTTATTGGATCCTGCAATAATTGCAGTGAAGTCCATGGAATACTTTGTCCAAGGACGATGTCGATGTGGTTTGCAATCAGATGTATCTCGTTTTGGCTCGAGCAAGAAAAACATTGCTTGCACATCTTTGGCACAACTACTCGACACGTTTGAAACATATTGTTTAATTTTTTGTCCAGGGGTCTAAGGAATCATCAAGGTGTTCTGATCACTCTTCATTCTCAATAGTGTCATTTTTTTACGGTATATAACCTTTGATATAACACTTATCAACTTATACATTATACAACAAATTACTTAATTCAACAGTTCTTGATTTTCACTACTACTTGACATATATATAGGTATATTATCTATAATATTTCGAATTGTATTGAAGACAATGAGTGATACGAACTTTGTAAAACGCAGGAGACTATCGAGTTTTGGAATTGGCGAGAAATTTTGAATTCCTTGTTAATATCTGTCAATTTATCTTGACTGAAATATTAGTTCATGTTCGCATTGTGATATAATTTCCTGACATGTCATTAATATAGCTGTGAAGTGAAATGAGCTAACTAGAGAACATTTTTATGAATCTTGGAAAGATTTCGAAGCAATTTCACTTTGGAAAGACACCATCTGAAAATCCCTGAACCAATCAACGCAGCTGATCGACATTGTATAATAATTGGTGTGTGTTACAAATCACTTTCTACATCTCTAATCCACCTTGCTATATAGAATACCTCTAACATGTACAGAGTGCTTCAAGATCTAGGCATAAATCATATCTACTCAAGTTGCAACTGGTATTTTAACCTAAGGTTGCAACAAAAATGAATAAACCTTAAGAAAACTAGAATATCAAAACTATCTGAACTGAACTGAGGATTATCACAAAATATCTAATAATCCGCAACAAAATTGTCATCAGTGTACATTGAACAAAATAAAAATACATTCAGTCTAAGTTGGACAATAATCAAAAGTGGCTACCTATTTATCCACATACTAAAAATATGATCATGAAAAAATCTACATATATATTGGCACGATTCAAAAACTGAGTAGTGGTGTAAATCTGGTGTACGGCATATCCTACTATAATGACCATTTTGTATCAATATATCTACTTTTTCTCTATCGCTTTTAATTATTTTGGCACTGATCCTAATAATAGGGACTAAATAAATGAATCAATATTGAAAAATATCACCAATTCATTGAAAGATGACAGACTAGGGCAACAATATGGACAATATGATGTCTAATGAGTATACAGGATAGGAAGATGCAACAAAATATATAGGACGTTTAAGAGATAGTGAAGAAAATTGTAAGGAAATATAGATGATCGATTCAACCGGATACATTATTGGTGAGGAAAAACCTTTTTTTCAATAGTTAATTTTCGTTATTTTGAAATTTCATGAGTTTGAGTACTATAACCTAATAATTTGAATGAATTATTCACTTTGATGTTCCAAGCAATCTAGAAGTTCTATGTGTTCAATTTGTTGATATTTTCACCAACATTTTCAGCTCTTGTAAGATAAATTGACATATACGAAATTTTTTAAAATTATTGTGACATTTTGGATACTTCTGAAAAATTCAAATTGCCAATAATGTATTGTCAAAAATCGCTTCTGAACCACCTCACCTGAGCCCCTTTCAGTACATTACCATGAGGTTGAAAATACACATGAGAACATATCTCAGTTCCTTACCAATTTTCCAAAATGTTGAAATATAGGCTATATTGTCTAATTTGAACTAATCCGAGTTTGCGCAACAAATACAAAAAATGATATTCTGTTTCCATCTGCATAGTCCACAATATTCTTTTTAAGGGTACAAAATATTTTTGAAATTGACTTTGCAAACCATTTTCAGTTTCAGTCTTCATTTGGGATAAAATATAAGGGAACTATTACCCTGTAAGGTAGTTTCTTAAGATACTAAATATGAAATAACATAATTATTGCCATCACCATCTCTTAACGAAACCATTTTCAGTTGGTTTCAGAATGATCCACGGTCACGTAAAGAGGTTTGTATAAAACCATCGGATCTCTGGAAAAAAAAACATAACTATTAATGAGTTGATACTGGAAAATATGGTGATGACAAATGATATATGATTTTTGGAAATATAATGTATGAAAATAACTGATAATACAAAATGACAAATGATATGAGAAAAACTATGTATTGTCAATAAGAAAAAATATGAACTTTCTAATAGAAAAAAGGATTAGTTTCCCCTCTTCATCAAAAAGAATGAAAATAAATTGAGCCTGATAACGCTGACTAAAAATGAATTTAAAAACCATCACTTTGTATCGTATAAGAAAAGATCAAGAATCCATCATCAGCTTTTATTTTGATTGAAAATGCTTACGATTTCTGAGACCATGTACAAAAATCAAGGCCTTACCTCAGATTAAAGTTACTATCCGGAGACCAATATAAAATAAGTAGATACCCAAAAAACAAAAAACTTTTCTAAATATCATTGTGGTTTTTGGGTTTCTATGCTTACCTCAGATGATGTTCGTTACCATCATAAACCTGTCCAAGAAGGAACTCCGGTGCCAGATACATCCCCCCTTCTACAACTGGACAGGCGTGATCTAAGTGAAGATTAACAGTGTTTAATTCGAAATTTCGCACTTCAAAATTTCAGTCATTTTTGAAGAATATCGAAATACCAACATGTCCAAATTAGAAAAAAAAATATCCTACCATATTTGACTGAAGGTGTCTTGTCGGAATTTGGAATTCTAAATGGCACTGTAGCTATCGTTATAGGACAACTGACTTGCAAGATATCATACTCTTTTTCTGTGTCTAAATATACCTAAAATATCAGAAAAAATATTAAGCGATAATTTCTATTGCTGATAACGTATATCTGTCTTTCAAACCGCCAACACCTCAGTTGTTGTACTGACTTATAGTTATGAAACTCCCCAGAAGAGGTTACATTTGTACAAATTTCTGTACGAATAGTTGACGTTTTGAGATTGTAATTATGTAGTTCGATCTGAAATTGAGAAGTAACCTAAATTACTAGTTCTGAATCAACATTTTTAAAAACACCGATTGTGCAATTATCAGTAATACTGATTATGTTTTCATTTTTGTGTCGCCATCTAACAACTCCGCTATAACGAATAAAATGCTGATATCAAGTTGGCTGTACGTTAGAGTTTTGGTTGAAGAAACTAGATAGGCAAACAGGCAGAATAGCTCCACCAGTGTTCTGTACATCGTTGTTCTAGCCAATATATTTATACTGAATGATTTACCTAAAAAAATCTGATACCTTGTACTTTTGAAGCAATGCGGCAACCATTATCACCCTAAAAATTCGAATTGTTGACAAATAAACTGTTCAGAATTCACATTTGAAATGTGACTGAAATTAATCAAGTGTCACTGCATAAAACCCTGAGATGTTGACAGCTCGTGAAGACGAAATATTTACCGTGAGCAAATAATAAATTTGTACGAGTCGGCATATGTGTACTAATGTTGTAGGCATCGTTGGTATCACTAGGCAATTCGAACTGTCCCATTTACTGCGAGTGTGAGGTTTCACATGACAGCCTCTGTAACATGAAACGATATTTGTGTAACCCAGTGCAAAAAGTAGATGGTTCAAAATTAATTATGCCAACAAACTGTCTCATTGTTTCCGTTGAAAAATAAAGTTGAGAAGTGTACATTTCCCTACGATACATACCCGTATTCAAAAACAAGATGTTTCACATCTTTGCTGACTCCCAACACACCTCGGTCGATGAACAATTCGCATATTTGTTCCAGTTTGACTCTCAACTTTACTTCTTCTTCGCCTTGATTGTCAATCGTTACTTTCAGTTTGATGCTCTCTTTGCACACGTAAGCTGACCTCGCCAAAACGCAGCGCAAACTTACTGTGCCCTTTTTGCAGCACCAACAGCAGGTGGACTTCCTATTTTCCAAAATCAACGGTTTCTAGAAGCCGCAAGTTCAATCAAATATTTTTTGAAATCTTAAATCATTGATTATCCTACCAAATACTGTTCCTCCATACAGTCGATATATGGCCCGATGACTGTGAAATATTTAACTCCTTGTGGTGGACTTGCATACGGAATGTCTATCGTAACTTTGAAAAAATACCTTATGAAGCATGGCTTGCTTTCGAAAGAACATGGCAAACTTGATTCAGGCAATGAAAATCTGAAATGAAATTCGAATACTTCATCACAAAAGTAATTGAATACTCATGTTAGCCTTTCTAACTTGACTATACTTGATTCTACTCACTTGAACGGAAACCTATGGATACCTCTTGGAAGTATTGGAATTGTGCTCTCTAAATTTTTCTCACCCCATATTATTTGTCTCTCATCGACAAAAATCTGATCGTCTTTTACCTTGAACAATGGAACTTGAATGAATATAGAATCGAAACAATGTTTCGAAACCAAGAAATGAAGAATTATCATCGAAAAATTGTATTTGCAGTATACCATGTGTTTGTGGAAAATATTATACCGGTGAAACTAACAGACCTCTATCAGGAAGGATGAAAAAAATGGGTACAATATGAAGAAAAGATATATCGACAAGTAAAAATTAGCTAAACATATCCTTAGTGAAGATGGACAACATATATGACAAAATATATTGAAATTCGTTCATTTTTAAAAACAAGGAGAAAAAATCCCAAAAATCTGTGGAAATTCAAAGATGTTGATTTAACAAAATATCTTCATTGCATCAGATATTATTTTCTTTCCAAAAAAAAATCATTTATCTCATGCCACACTCAATACATTATGCTGATACACAAAATAAACTGCTGGATGAAAATATTCATGTGAATACAGAACGCAAAACAAATGAATTATTCAAATCTATCAAGTTTATGAAAGGTAATATCTACCTAGCTCGAAACTTCGAAATATTATGAAAATATTCAAGGAAGTATCGGCTTGTAGTCGAGTATGGATATTTGTAAAGCATGATAGTGTATAAAATATATTTCGAAAACTGGGGGTAGTTTTTGAGAACAATTTTCTCATTCCTGAGCTGTATTTTTTAATATTTAATGTATTGCAGAAAAAACTCCATGCATTTCGTGAAACAAAACCGAAAAATATTAATAATTGTACATCGCAAAAATAACTTCCGAATAGATCGAAAAGAACTTATCAAATAAACAAATTTTATCAACTCCTCAGTATTTAATAGTAGGGTATTTTTTATTCGAATATATGAAATTTGCGTGAATAAATTGTACTTACAATTCTTCGTTCTCCTGATATTTGAACTTTCCATTCAGCATGTGCTTTCCCTCTCAGAATGACTCGTATAGCTTGAAACATGTATTTGTGGTTAAACGAAAACATGAGAAAAAAAAAAGGCGAACTCACTTCTCAATTTGAAGTTTTCCTCCGTGTCCAAAACAACATTGCCCTTGATCGTTTCGCCAGCATAGTAATATTCCTTTTCTAGTTGTATATCGAATTCTCGAATGTAATCCATTTTATGGCGCGAGTGTTAACGAAATATTTACTTTTTAAACTATGCTGGAGTACTTTCGATTCATCCTGGAAGTCTTTAAGATTGTGTGTTTACCGCCTACTTATTGAATTGATCAGTCAGCTGTTTTCATAAATCAATACTACTGGGCAAACTCCCTGTGTATTCAGTTCTCACTGAAGGTCGTGAACAATTTTTCAGGAATAAAGGAGAGAGAAGGGGTCCAATATTTCAATTTCACTAAGAAATTTATTTTCGAAAATCACATAAATGGTATTGAGAAGTAAGAATAAAATATGGATAGGTCAATATATCTATAAAGGTTATGGATAGTTTTTCAGGAATGAAGATGAGAGGAGATGTTCAATATTTTTAGACATTTGAATTTCACTATAAAATTTATTATCAAGAATCACATAAATGGTAATGAAATAAGAATAAAATATGGATAGGTAAATATAGTTATGAAAATACGCATAAAATATGGAAACTACTTGAAGGAATATAAAATACAACATACAAAAATAAAATTTCCAGATCAATCTTAGTACTGTACTTTAAGTACACTAAAGATGAGAAATCATCGTGATACAATTCGCAACACACTAAAAAACAATCACTTTAGAATGATGGAAATGCATATAAACTTTTTTCCAAAAAAATATTTTTCGATAGGTCATCTAAATTTAAGGCAGAATATTATCACAACTGTCAATATGAATTTGGTTATCACGCCATTGTAGCATTTATGTTCCATTTTTCTTTATGTTGATCCAGACCAAAGGCTGTGTCATAATTTCCGTTGGTAATAAATAATCTCTTAAAATGCGGGATGCAGTATAGTAAACCTTGGTTGTACGAGTAAGTGTCCATTCTGCAACAATTCATAAAACTCCAACAATTAATCAACGCTGAAAAGCTGGATTGAAAATCACATATTCACTATTTTCAGAAATAAGTTTTATTTCTATAGGGAAAATATAGGGACACACGATTGAACTCATCATGAAATTTTCTCAAGAATCCGAAAATGGAATAACTTACAAGGTCTATTCAACACAAGAGAGTAGATGGCGACATTCGGTATAACAGGAAGTGGCATGATCTTGAAAATATGTTAAAATGAAAGAGAATGTTGAATATCCCCGGAGTCCAAAAATTCAGAATTCCAAGTAATTTCTAAACACGAAAGATAAAAGCCACAAAGTGAGATTGGAATTGTATCCAGTGAGTTTGTAAACAGTAACCGGAAATATAATATATATTATCAACTAATAGATGCACCCTTATCACATCCAATTATGAGGAGCATAAAAACGAACATAAGAAAATGAAAGAGCTATAAAATATTCAAACGATTAAAACTGAATCTCTTTTTTTTACACACTCATGGATCAATAAACTTGGCTAAACAATAGATTTGAGTGAATAATCTTGAGCAATCAAGTCGATTCGAATGAAAATAAATAAAAATGTTTTGCCAACAGTAAGCTCGATCTAGTAGAGAATATACAATATCACATTTTTGTTGTAAAAAGTAGCAAACAATTTTATTTGGTTATACAGTGTGATTAAATAGTGAACCAAGTTGGTGTTATCTCACAATATCCCATATCAGTACCAGCCTTTCAATCATTTCCTTTGGCTCACAAGTATGTACGTAAAGATCGCCATATTCGATAAAACTTGTCATAGTGCACATCAGAATTGAATTTTTATTTAATTTGCAATGTAATTCGATTCGAATATGATTTATGGGCACCCAGTATAAGGCACAGATCGGGACTAATCAAAATTTTACGGCGACCATATTTTCTTCCCTTTTCTCATCTGTAAATTAGACTCGTTGTCACTGGCTGTTTCACTTTCGACTTACCTCAACACACACGAGCATTCTTTGCACTTGAAGCAGTTTTTGTGATAAATTTGTCCATGGACTGATATCTTTTCCAAAGGGTAGACCTTCCCGTCACAACCCTCACATGCTTCTGTGATGCTGGGTATCTCCTTTATCGACATAAAATAATTGATATAATAATGACCGATACAGAGTTTTTCACGATCAGCTTTAATTGAGACGTTTTCAGACGAACTGGACAATAGATTGATATATAGATATCTGACCTAATATATGAGTATGCTGATTAGAATTCTTGTTATTACTTCATTCTAATTAGGTTTGCTTATATATTCATGTTTGTGATAGTTTTTATACCTATGTATGTTATTATTTTCATATTTCGACAAAAAATATTTATTCAATGTTTTATTTAATGTTTTAGTATAGTGATTTTAATATTATAGTTGTAAATTTATATTTATTTTATATATACTCTTTACTGACTTCATGCTTTGTCGACAAGAAGAAACTCTTTCATGACAATAAAGTATATTTATTATTATTATTATTATTAGATTGTTGTAGAAATTTGAATATACTACGATAAAATCTTCACCTAATACCTGCCTATATCTATCTGTAAGGCGTTTAAGAAAATAAATTTTTAAATTTGTATGTTTTTGAAATTGAGTAATTCATTTCTTCTAGACCAACTGCACTTATAAATACTGTGTTTATATTTCGTACCAAAAGGATACTATAGATCTACAATAAAAAGGCATCTTGCTGAAAAAATGAAACTTTATAAATAGTATCATGAAATGCTGGTCGATTGAGAATACAGAAATTTATTTATATTTGAAGTTGTTTTGTGTTATAATTACTCAGTATTGTTGAACTTTTTGTGCATACAAAAAAATTTACGATATTTCTTCATTCACTTATGCTGATGTATGTTTAGATTAAATGAAATTGGATATTTTTACGATCAAGTTGCATGATCAATGATAAGTTGTAGGAAAACACAGTTGATGAAATATGATATCATAGAATATTGTCCGAGTGCCGGAAATATTTCAGGTGATTAGAGAACAATTCCACTTGATGAATAATACAAATTTTCAGGACGATTTTTAGGCTAGTCTAGAAACGTCTCATTACCGCTCTTCGTGAAAAGCCCTGTATAAATGTCTAACTTCCGTTCCGTCTCAGTTGATTGTTGCATTTTATCGATAAGTAAAACTCTGTGGAGACACTTCGATTTTTCAGTTTATTCACTCAAAATTATTATAAATTGGCACAAATATTACATAAATTATTGTTCTAAAATATTAATACCGAAACAACGAAGGAAAATTTTGCATAGCTCAGCATTTTTGGCTTCATATCTCACAGACGATAATAATCGTAATATTTTAGATCTAAAAACTTGCTAAAAACATCCAACAAATAGAATTTATCAACGAAAACATCCAACAGAATATTCTATACTATTATACAATATAATCAGTTTAAAATATAATCTCTTGGGCAAACATAGAAAAACTTAATAAAATTTTTGATTATTAATAATATAAAAACCGTTTAAGCTCGCTATGAAACATTAAAATTTTCGTGAAACTTCAATAAAATTGTTCACAGTCAGATCGAAAATCAAATCGTTTTCGCTGCAAGTAGACAAAAAAGCTAGTAGAAAGATTTCAGTTGTTTTCTGATACGCTATAATTTAATATTTTGGACGACCCCAAATAGTTTTCTTTCACTGAAAAGAGAAAACAGTTGTAAAACATCGTTTACACATCCACAAAAAAAAACCCAAAAAATGAAAGTCATGCAAGAACAAAACATAGTGATAGACTGAAAGAGGTGCGTATAAACTTCATCAGCTACATTGTGTTAACTATTAGTACTAAATCAACAAAATGCAACAACAACACATGTTATAACGATCGAACGGACAAAACAAAAAAAAATGACAAAAAAACATATGAGACAAACAAATCATGAAACGAAAGTTAGTTAGTGGATCTTAGATTTCCTGAATATAAAAACGAGCTGGAATAACGCTATTGATTTACTTCCACTGATTATTTGGTGAGCATAGCATTATTTTTTAATCGAAACTGGGAATAAACAGTATCAAAAATATCTTTAATTGCTTGGGAAAATTAAAATCCACTTTATAGATGTGATTAAATGCGTCCAACTTACCACAAATCTATTGACTTTCACGCGTTGCGTCCTGGAAGTATCTGAACCGGTTTCTTTCATCGATTCAAATCGCGCTCTCAAACTGTTGAAAATATTGAAAAAAAAAAAATTGCATTTCTCAATTTCGGAAAATGAGTTGAATAGTACTAACGATTTGGTAGATTCCACTTGCGACTCATCCCCATACTCTTCCACGATGTTCACCGTTTGGGTTTGTTCTTTTTTGATTTCTTGAGCTTCCCACTTCTCGAATTTAGCTCGGAGTTGTTTGGCCCTCGCAGCCTTCTGTGCCTAATTTGGAAATATGTAGGAAACTATTTTCTCTAATTATACAGGGTGAGTCAAAAATGTGTACCGAGCTTTCTGGGGGTGATAGACCATTGAGAAATAAGTGTAGTTTGATGATTAAACTCATGGCCCAAAATGCATATTAAGGGAGATATATCCTTCCAAAGTTGATGAAATTTAAATAATTTCTCCGCATAACTTCTGAACGATGAAAGCCACCCGATTGAAATTTCGTGCATGAATGTATGTTGTGAAAATACATTTTTTCGTCACACTTCCACATTTCTGATATTGTTATAAAGGGTGTTTTCAGAGGGTGAGTCATGATTTTTTGTAGAAAACTTTTTTCCCTGTATTATTTTCGGTGAAAAAACAGGAGCATTCGATGGAGCGAAGAAAATTACATGAAAAAGGTACTCTTATTCGAATACAAAAAATTGAGCCGTTCGTGAGATATTTGAGTTTTTGTAGTTACATGATATCAGCAGATTGATTTTATTCATCGCGAGATTCATCGGTATAACGATATTTCAGCAGTATTTGCATTTTCGAAGCACTCGCCAAGCATTAGAAGCATATCAGTTTGTTCAGAGAACGAATAACCTGCCATATTTCTTGAAATCTCAGTTGATAATCGCAGTGATAAATGACACAGAAAAACCACACGAACAAATCGACTACAACAATGTTGACTCGAATGTTGATGACATGAACGTCAAAATTGAGAACAAAATTATTCATCATGGCCTGCTAAAATATCGTTATACCGATGAATCTCGCGATGAATAAAATCAATCTGCTGATATCATGTAACTACAAAAACTCAAATATCTCACGAACGGCTCAATTTTTTGTATTTGAATAAGAGTACCTTTTTCATGTAATTTTCTTCGCTCCATCGAATGCTCCTGTTTTTTCACCGAAAATAATACAGGGAAAAAAGTTTTCTACAAAAAATCATGACTCACCCTCTGAAAACACCCTTTATAACAATATCAGAAATGTGGAAGAGTGACTCGAAAAAATGTATTTTGACAACATACATTCATGCACGAAATTTCAATCGGGTGGCTTTCATCGTTCAGAAGTTATGCGGAGAAATTATTTTAATTTTATCAACTTTGGAAGGATATATCTCCCTTAATATGCATTTTGGGCCATGAGTTTAATCATCAAACTACACTTATTTTTCAATGGTCTATCACCCCCAGAAAGCTCGGTACACATTTTTGACTCACCCTGTATATCGATAACTTACTTCAACTAAATCTTCAGGTAACTTCTGATTATCCATCTGATCTTCCCCTTCCTCGGATTCTTCTTCCGTTTCGGATCCTTCTTCGCTGTCCGATTCAGGCCTAGCAGGCTCTGGGGGTGGAGTGAACCTCTTCAATGGTTTGGGCCCTTGAAGACGACACAGATATAGGCATAGTATTTTCAGCATCGAAAAATAACTTTTCACAAAGAGGTTCCATTGACAATCATCAGAAAATGTGTCCGCCCATCTTTGTTTTCTGAATGTTATTTAACTACGTAACTAAATTTAAATGGGACACCCTATATATTTTTACAGATTTTGAAAGAGCTTGCTATTTCGAATTCATACATGCTGAGTTTGGTGTGAAAAAAAAATGTAAAAACGAGGAATATAGCACTTTAATCAACCTCTTTTGAGTTTTTTGCATTAGAGCAAAAAACTATTTAGATTAACTAAATGATGTTGTTTGTATACATAGTAATGAATGAACGTACAATTTACAAATTGTACAATTTAGAATGGTTCAATTAATTGAAAAAGAGCGTATGGAAATTTCAATGATAATCGGTTATGGTGATTGTAAAATTTATTTCCATCAATTAGAATTTGACAGTTGGAGAACAAAGAGTACTCGTTAATTTATTACTATGCATACAAACAACATCAATTATTTTCCAGTTTTTTGTGGGATTTTCTCTCTCCTCGTTTCTAAAAAATAGAGTAGAGTTGAGTAGATTTTTTGGGGCAGATCACAAAATCTGTCCTTGTACTACAAATATATTGAAATAATTTTTAATAACTTCTACTCTATTTTTCCGAAACGAGGAGAGAAAAGTCCACAAAAAGCTGGAAAATGAATGTACCACCTCCTCGAAAAACTCACAGACAGTATTGATTTGATTTGATTTGATATTATCAACATAAAAATGTACATCAGATGCATGTTAAATTTTCATGAATATCATTTTCTTCGTTTAAAAGATATTCACTTGGTTCCATACTTTATCCCAACCCTGTATATGATTCACAATGAATAACATATTCTGCAGATACTGATGGTTTAGTAGAGAAAAATTACATTAGGAAAAATTGAGCTGACAAGTGACAAGTAACTCTTTAAGGACTACGAGGTAACTTTCACCTCTTATTACCACAATTTTGAAGTTTTCTAAAGAGTACATTATAGGAAATTGAATCAAATGCCTTTTTTGAATCAAAGAATAATTGTTTTTTGTTGTCATCAAGTGATTTGATTTGCAAAGTCACACCCCCCAGATAAACATTCAATATTTTTTTTATCTGTGGACAACACGAAAGGGAAACCTATAATGTTCGAGGAACATCGTGTTAGCCAGCGGTGGAATTTTAGGAGAGAAGGGAGCTGTCGGAATTTTTCTTGAAAGTTTGGAGGTTGTAAGCATCAGAAATATTGTGAATTTCAATGAATAAAACACAAATTGATATTCCTGTGATCGGATTCAGTTTTCTTAATGGGTGTTGTTATTGAAAATAAAAGTATAGTTAGTTGTATCAGAAGATTTTTTGCTCACCAACTTGTTCTGGTTCCCTGGAGAGATTCTCCTCCATTTGCCTGAACTTGTTGAGCATTTTGGAAGCAGTATGTGAGGTTTTGGCTATAACAGAATCATCGACAATCTCATCGGATCTCACGACTTCAGGGTCATGGTAAATCTCTCGTTCTGGAGTCTCGGTCTATCGAAAATAAAGAAGAAAAATCAATGAATAAGGAGAATTTGACTAGTATTTATATACGGTTACAAACAGTCGATAAAAAACACAATATGTAAAACTGTTAGTACACACTTTCAAAAATCTGTAGTTTAGTCATGAAATAAACACAAGAAGGTAATAATACAAGAATTGTAATTTGAAATTCACACAATTGAATACATATTTGTAACACATCCTCATGAATCTTGAGTTTGTTGAAAAATATGTCTGAAGTGGAATGATATGGAAAGAAAATCCGAGAAATAATTATTCTTTCAGTTCCGAGTTTAATCTATCATTTTATTGTCCTAAAAGTATTTATGTCGAAGTACTCTTGTTAGTTATGTTAATCTCAATCATAACATCGTTATCGCTTCAACTTACGTCAACTTTCAAAAGCTTTATTAAAGCAAAACAAAATAAAAACGAACGCAAATCATGCTCTTCATATCAAATTAACCTTGACTTGAGAAGGATCCCTTGGAGGAGTGATTCTAAACCGTTTTTTCTCTTTTTCCGGTTCTTTGTACGTTTCGAAAAACTTGAAGCGTTGCTGTATATCAGCCGTTTTAACTTCTATCACATCTTCTACAACTTCCGATGATTTCACTGTATCTTGTGAGGCGGACTTTGTCAAATACGCCTGAACAGATGCAAAATCGATTTGTTGAATAAGTTTTCGATATGATTACAAACAAGTACATACTTTTCAACTAGTTGAATCAGTTATGTTTACAGAATTTTTGCCAGTACAACAAATATCGATGAATTGTTTCACATGTTTATTCATTTCTGAAGACAAATACTATAAATAATTATTTTGATTATTACACCTGACAAAAAGGGAATTTGTTGTATTGTATTTGTTATTTTACAATGAAAATGAAATGATTGCATTTCTCAAATATGCAATTAAATCAATTTGGAAAAATTCAAGAGACTGAATCAACTTGAAGACATCTCATAATTTATTGTTCATTGTACATTCGAATGAAGACCGCCCGGAAATATTTCTGGTAATTTGCCGATACTTACTTCTCTGGCTTTTTGAACTTCTGATTTTTGTGGTTTGACTGGCGATATCTGGGGAGGCTTGGAGGCGTTCGCATCTAATTCTAGGAAAAGTGATCGAGACTTCTTACTGATTTCTACAAAAAGAGATGAATTTCAATATTCACAAAAACTATGGAAGAATTTTGTTTTCAATTATTTCGAACGTACCGCTCTGAAACACTTCCGTGTCTTCGTCGCCGTTTCTCACTTCTTTTTCGGTAGACAACTGCCCTTTTTCGAATCGTTCCTTAAGGGACTTCGTATCACAGGACTCAATTTTCTCGGACTTGACCAAATTCGTACAGGATTCTGACTGAATGACGGCTTGCTGATAGGCCTCCTTCATTTTACCTTGCTTCCCCTACAATACAAATAAACGAAATTAAAAATTCAGCCCTGTTTTTTTTTAATTGAAAATGATGGTGGTCGCTGAAAGAAGAAATGTCGGATTTTCAATTCAATGATACTATTTTGTAGAGAAAGACAGATGAAAATAATCAATTGAAAAGTGATCAAAGTACTAAATAGTATACAGGGTTGGAATAAAGTATGGAACCAAGTGAATATCTTTTAAACGAAAAGAACGATATTTATGAAAATTTGCAGGTAAGTGCAATGGAATGAAATGCATTTGATGTACATTTTTTTGTTAATAATATACTTCCGGTTTAACTGGAAATGCCTGCAACTTCTTTAATTTACATGGGACACCCTATATGTTTGCACAGATTTTGAAAGAGCCTATTGTTATTTTGAATTCATAAATACTGAGTTCAGTTTAAAAATATAGCACTTTAATCAACCTTCTTTGAGTTTTTTGCATTATAGAGAAAACAACTATTTAGATAAACTGATTGATGTTGTTTGTATGCATAGTAATAATTAAACGTACAATTTACAAATCGTACAATTTAGAATGGTTTGATTGAGTGAAAAATAGCGTATTGAAATTTTAATGATGATCGGTTATGGTGATTGTAAAATTTAGTTTTGTCAATTAGAATTTGACATTTGGAGAACAAAAGAGTACTCGTTTATTTATTACTATGTATACAAACAACATCAATCAGTTTATCTAAATAGTTGTTTTCTCTATAATGCAAAAAACCTCAAAGGAGGTTGGTTAAAGTGCTATATTTCTTGTTTATACAATTTTTTTTCACACTACACTCAGTATGTATGAATTCAAAATATTAGGATCTTTTAAAATCTGTGAAAATATATAGGGTGTTCCCGTAGTAGTAATAGAGTAGTATAGTAATAGAAAAAAGCACAGGTATTGTGCACTGGGAACTTTGAAAATAGTTTAAAGTTTATTCTCAGTAGCTTACAACTTCTGCAACTTTTCTAGCAGGTATCAAAGAATACGTTGAACTTTGCCGCCTCAAAATCATCAATTTTTCAAGAAGAACAAACGAATCAACGAATTGGAAAATTTCGCGACGATTCATTCGAAGCAAACTTCCCCAACGATACAATAAGCAACATCCTCACCAAAAACAGCTTATTCCTAATCGACTGGATCTCCTGTTTCTTTTCTTCCCGCCTCTCGTCCCTGGAACTCTGTTCGCCCTGCTCCCATTTGTTCTTCACCTCCGACAGGTTCGTAAAGTGGAAGGGTTTCTCTTTCTGGACTCTCTTCGCCCTGTACAGGGTGGGATCCTCCCCCTCCGGCACGTCCTCTTCCGCTTCTTCCTCCGAAGAAGTCTCCTCGATGGGGATGCCGTTCAAAGCGTCGTCGGACACGCCCACATCCATGCCTTTGGCTTGGAATCTGACGAATACCAAAATGAGCAACGTTTCAGACAGGATTATCGCTTTATCGTGATGTAATTAGCACATTTACGATACTTTTAATGGGGAGAATTAGTGTCGATTAGATAGGGAGATACAGTCATTCGACTTTGTCAAAGTCACAGCAATGCGCCGCCCATGGATCCGTTCATGATAGTTGAATTGAAGGAATATCGAACTTCGACGACCGAAAAAAAAAATAGAAAAATCCGTACAAGAACCTTACTCTCCATATCCAATGTACCGAAGAAGAAACAATTCAAAAACTTCATTCAAGATTGGAAATATCAGTCTAATATTTTCGTATATGAGTAAACACCATGTCATTCGATTCTTTTTCCCAAGAAGGCAACCACCTGCCATTTTGAAGTAGGGAGAACTTCTGGAGGACAGTTCTGCTATGAAATTATAAACATCATCACCTGCCATTTTGATTTGGATGAAAATTGGAAGGAAATATGATAATAAGAAGTATTTTTTCATGAATAAAGCCAGTTCTTACAGAACATTCTGTATCACGTCTTTGGAAAGAAGTTTATGGGTACTATTTTCTTAAATACTGTCTCTCCTCGTTTCTAAAAAATACAGTAGAAGTCATTGAAGATTATTGCAATATATTTGTAGTAAGGACAGATTTAGGATCTGTCCCAAAATGTCACTGCGCTTGAAATTAAACCTTTAGATACCTAAAAGAGATATTCTCTATTGGTCAATGACACCTTGTTTTTGAAAGAAATTTTGGAAATACAAATATATTTAATAAGAATGAAACTTCTACTTATCTTGGTGGACGTTTCGGGAACAAATCTGCTCCCGTTCTCAACTTGAATATGAAAATGGACAATTCGATATCAATTAATGAAAACACCTTGTAACCAGAATTCCTCCGTCTGCCAAATTGTCACTTTTCAGTGTCAAAATCGAAAACATTGAGAAAATTTTGCGAAAAGAAACATATTTTAATTGTGTTGAGAACGGGAGCAGATTCGTTCCCGAAACGTCCACCAAGATAAGTAGAGGTTTTATTCTTATTAAATATATTTGTATTTCCAAATTTTTTTTTCAAAAACAAGGTGTCACTGACCAATAGAGAATTTCTCTTTTAGGTATCTAAAGGTTTAATTTCAAGCGCAGTGACATTTTGGGACAGATCCTAAATCTGTCCTTACTACAAATATATTGCAATAATTTTTAATAACTTCTACTCTATTTTTTAGAAACGAGGAGAGAAAATCCCATCAAAAGCTGAAAAATGACTATTTTCTTAGTTTTCAGCAAGGGACCCAGCTTGTTTAAAATATTGATGAAACACCCCGTATATCATTGAAATCGGATTCTAGTGCTATTTACCTCGCAAGCTTGGATAGAATCGAAGACGATCTTTTCACGTTTATAGGAGCAGGTTCTTTGTCGGACTCATGGACTTCCGTTTGAAATTGCTCGAACACCTGGAACCGCTCTTTCACGTTCAAACTTTGCAGATTCTCCAGTCCCAAGTCTGGCTTGTCACTTGCTGGGGAAAAATTGAAAATATGATAAGAAACGATATAGACACACTTTGGAATGTAGCCAGAATAGATATTTTCTGATTCAGTTGTAGGCAAGATAATGGAGGACTGGAATTGACTTTGTGATAATAAAATTAATGATCCTCATAAAAGGTGTGTTTTTTTTTGTTCAACGAATTACCACATGAGATAAGATTTGTGAAAACTTAATTTTACGATATCGTAGACGTACACTGAGAAAAATAGGTTCACTTGATCGCTCATTTCGCTTTTTTTTTTCAGAACATTGATTGAAAATATTTGAAATTTAGTTCACAACGACAATTTATCCTCAATCCCTACAAATATCTTGGCTTTCTCATCATTCATGAAGATATGCCATCTACGATATAGTATATTGTTTCACAAGAGCACAAAATCAGCTTCAGAAGCCCGCAGCTATCAGCTGCACGAGCAAAGCAAGGGCAGCTGGTTTGTGACACACAACTGTTTTTCGCTATCCCGAAGCTTACAACCTCGAAACTTTCAAGAAAAGATCCAACACCTTCTTTCTCTCCCGAAATTCCACCGCTGGCTAACACGATGTTCCTCGAACATTATAGAGATTTCCTTTCGTGATGTCCACAGTTAGAAAAAAAAATGGAAAAAATAATCTGAATACTGTATTGAATAAACTGTATCAAATACAACTTTAGTTCCTCAGTGTTAGTAACCTACGGAACGTATCTACAGTAAACACAATTTTCCAGATAGCTCATGTTCTAAATTCTGAACGGTTTTTAGTGGTTATAAGATACGAGTAAGTCCCGTTACATCAATGCCTATTTATTTATTCATTAATGCAATAAATATCACGTTATTTTGCATCACCTCATACTTCACACAAACTGGTGAATTAAATAACGATAATCATTAGAAAACACATCAAATCCGTTGATTCTCAGAAATCCCGGTGGCTAGAAACGCTAGCTAGTACTATGGATATAATTACTGAGTCAGAATGTTGTACTCAACAATTTAGCTTGTTCAGTCCGTATCGAATTTTTGACTACGTTTATGATAACTGTTTATTCAAGTATACGTTCATATTGCTATAAGAGAAGCCAATTTCTGTTGGTTGAGCAAAGATTGTTGACTTTCCATTCAAAAATGACAGAATAAATTTTTTCCAGAAAGATTCGATTCAAAAAGGGAAAATCCGATTTCAGTCTCAGCTAGACCGAAAATTTGATAGCACATATCACAGATAGGAGTAGAGTATTTCCAAAAAATATTAGGCTTCAACACGAGTTCCGAAGCTACTATATATTGTTAGATATAATTGAAAAATTTGTTAGAGCAAGCTTTTTACAAAAAATCAAAACCACACAAAGTGCAATATTAGTCGATTAGACAACACCAAAAAATCGACAAACTTTTCTTATGCAAGTACCTCCAGTACCCCTAACGACATCTGGCGGTAATTCGAGGGGTTGATTTTCTCGTATAATGAGTTCAGGCTTTCTAGGCCTAGCTGTAATCACCAAAGACAAGTCTCTATTGCAAACATTTTTATTCAAATACCGATACATGGACTTGGATGTCCAGAGGATATTCACTGGACGTCCAAATATTATCCAAAGGATATCCCATGGCCGTCTAGTGGATGTCCTTAGGCCACCAACCTGGACGTCCATAAAATATCCTCCATGGGCATCATAAATAAAAAAAAAACTGGTATCACATCTCTTGTTGGCGAAATTATATCCCAACAAGTATTTGAGGTGCCTGATGATGCTTCTCATTTTAGAAGCATCTTCATAGTTTTCAGAAAATATGAAACAGAAAAATATACTGGCCAGTAGCCAACTAACTAAAGTGTAACATCAAGAAATAATGTTGCACCAATGCCAATTTCAGTTTGTTGCTATATTCAACATAGATATGTTTGATATCACAGAAATAACAACACTGATAATTAGTCTTTATGAATCATATTAATCTTATGCATATCCTGTGGATGTTCAAGAGGACGTTGATCAAAACTATATATTCCAGCAATATCATTACATATAAATTTGAACTTCTACCATTCTGATTCACATTGGATATCCCATGGATATCCAAAAGTATGTGTACATATTTGGGAACAAAGAGTTAGTTTTTGAAACTCGACCAACAATTTTGCAATCAAAATGATGCTATTTGAACTACAATTCGAAAAGGTGTAGTGTTGGGTTTTACATCGACAAAGATTTTTTTTTTCATTTTTCAGTTATTCACGTGGGATTTCAAGAGGAAATATACGAATTGTGTTGAGAACGGGTGCAGATTAGTTCACGAAAAGTCCACTGAGATAAGTAGAAGTTTTGTTTTCAATAGAAATCTATCTTTATTCCTATTTCTTTAAAAAACAAGGTGTCATTGACAGAGCTGTCCTCACTACAAATATATTGAAATAATTTGCTCGCAAAATGGCCTTACATTACACATGGCTCGAAAACAATTCAATTCCAACAAATTTCACGAGGTTTATCGAATCGAAGCACTTACCGCTAAATGCTTTTATGAATCAGAAGAAACTTTTCACCGCCAGAGACGCATTCCGACTAAGATGAAACCTCGGTCGGAGGAAGATAACGTCCGCTAACTGTGTATACTCGAGTGAATCACGTACCATACGAATGGTTAGCTGAAGTAGCGTACTGTTAGTTCAATTCTTCGTCGGACCGTTTATTCCTTTCTTCGGCCAAGTCGCGACGAACAACTGACACCAGACCAGACTCTAGCGAAATCTGGTCTTCGGAATTAATTATCTTACACGACGTTCTCGTCGAATAGAAAGTCGAGAGGCAAGACGCTGTGTCGGGCACGAGCGTCACCGTTGGATAAAAGAGTGCCACAGGGACCGGTTTCAGGGCCCTTTTCGTTTCTCTATCCATACATCTGATTCCTAACCGAGAAATCACGTTATATCCAAGTCATACAGCCGTCTTCAATGGTTCCTGGATGTCAATAGACAAGAAGAGAAGCTTGTGAATTCTAAGGGTTTTTCTCCCAAAAGTAATTCATATTCGTCCCGATTATTCAGTTATTGTTGACAATTTGTCAATGCCCAGTGATCAGTTTTTCATACATTTCACTAGACTTCTCTGAGATTTCAATTCATAAATTAATATCAATAATATTCAATCGATGATAAAAAAATTATTTCAATATATTTGTAGTGAGGACAGATTTGATCATCATCGATGTGTTGACAAAATAACAACGGAGATATAAGGGGACCAATCGGTGCCGGGCCACCCGGTATATCGTCGATTTCGCGAAAAATAGGAACCAGTAAATTATTTCTACTTGGTATTCAACGGCAGTTTCTATCCGCTATTCGAACAATGGCGTTCAAGATACTTCTCAGTTGTTTCTTGTATTCAGGATTCATTTGTGAAAAATTGTAGAAAGTGAACCGTTCGGGTGATCTACATACATTAATAAATAGCATTAAAATAAAATAACAGTAAGACGTATGCACCAGGTGAATAGATAGTTCGATAGTCATTTTTAGGAACGAAGGCTACCGTTATTCTTTTTTGAAAGGTAAATTGGTAAAAAACGTGAGAAATTAACAATGTTATTTAATTATTTTATCTCATTAATATAATGGTCTATATTGCCTCGACTATAATTATATGTCTACTCATCTTTCTGACAGAGATAGTACTCTTGCATGAACTCGACTTGCTACAAGCGTTAATGGAAATAAAAATCAGAAGAAGAAAATTTACCTAACCCTAAATTTCGTGGTCTCGAAAAGCTGACACAATTTCTCATTTATCTTCAAGAATATGTTTGAATGTGGGCTGATTAGGGACGTTTGTGCTATGATAATCGATTTTGTCTGATATATCAGTCATAAATGTTGTTGAAAATTTCGGAATTTGTATCGAAAATAACTTACGTGGACTTTCCTCCTCGACAACTTTGGGGGCGAAAAGCGACTTGAAATGGGGTTTGCAGTAAAGGTTACCATCATGACTCGCATAGGTTTCAACGCTGAAAACGAAATACAGCATTGTTAAATCGATCCTGCAATTACGATACAATATAATTCAAACGGAAATTTCACGAAAAATAAGACAGAAATCGTTTGAGATCATTCATGAATTGACAAATGGTTGGGGAAAATTGAATTACAAAAATTGTAAATTGCCCAAAAAACAAACAATGAAATTAGATCTGTACAATTTCAGAATTTGTTGGATTTTAAGAGATCCCTATCGGGATCTCTCAACTTTTTGAGAAATGACACATGATTTTGTAAAATCTCATTCTGAAGAGCTGCAGACATTATTTTCATGGGTTTGATGAAAAATAGAACCAGTATTCGAGAACTGAAAAAAAATAAAAATCGACTGAGGCATGCTCGATACTTTCGCTGAGATTTTTTCTGCCATTTTCAACATCATTGATAATAATGAAGAGTTTTCAGGTTGTAAGAAGATAATCATTATTTTTCACGGTTTTTGATGAATCGAACAGGCTTACCTTAACTGTTTGCTACATTCAGTGCACCTGAAGCAATTTTTATGCCATACAGCTTTTTCTGCCTTCATCTGCTCCATTTGAAATACTTGTTTCGCACAAGCTCTACAATTTGTAGAATCGACTGTTTGTGAACTCTGCAAACAACATCAAATATTATAGTTAATACCATTTGCAACGACAGGTGAAATTCTTTGAAGAAAATATTCAACAGATTTTCATTACCGAATGGACAAAATTGTTCGCATTTTCATTCTCCATGTCCTATTAACTTGACAGTTTCTAAGCACAAACTGACAACAAAATCAAACCTATACCAATCTCACCACTCAGGAATCGATTGTGATTGAAATGTGAACGATATTTCCGGATTTTATTTATCTTGGGAAACCCGACAAGAGAATGATAACAATATATGAATGATGTAGACAATATCATCGATACAGATAAGAAATTGTTTTCGTCGAACTACAAGAAAACATCGAATTTCATCTTGTTTGTACAGATTGATGCAGCAAACAGAATGCAATCGACTTCAATCTCGAGTATGCGACAAGGCGAAATTCTGAGGAAAAAACTATGAAACATAGTGAGCATATTTCAGATTTTCAGAATTGGAGTTTTACGTTTCAATGGGAAATGAAACTAAATCCTTGAAATGAAAATGTTTGGAAAAACCTTCACAATCTGATCTGACTGAGTCAGTCGTTACATCAAACTGCTGAAATATATACAGGGTGATTCATGATCGTGACGACAGTTACTTACATTGAATTTGTCTTGTGCTTTTGTAGAGTCGCTCGACCTGATGTGCAGTACATTTTTCTTCTGGAGGGCGTCAAATTTACTAAAACTGGATTTCTAAAACCAAACAAACGAAATGCTGTACCGTATTTTATAATTCAATGAAATTTCAAAGTTAAATGAAGGCTGCATAAAATAAAATGATACACACAAATTATACTTGATGTTAATTATCATAAAACTTGATGCAGCCTCCACTATTGAAAAATTTAAGAAACCCACTCTCAAACAGATGGCGAATTATTTTTGGAATCATCACTGAAAATTCAGGGTGTCCCCTGTTTAGTGATTTGTACAGTTTTGACAACAAAAAATAATTTTCAATAATTCACCATTGTTCGATTTCATCTTCTAGTAATACGTATGACTTACCAATGGTGTTTTGAATTGCGTTTTAACCAAGCCCAAAGTATTTTTGTTTTGGCCGATATTGAATTTTTCTTTCTGTTATTAAGTATGCCATGCATTCACATGCAAAAAATTATGTTAGTATATTCGTCTAAACATGTCTAAACTAAATATTTCTACTGATGATAACGAAACCAACTATAACTATGAATCGTCCTCGAATTCATAACAAGTCAGTCATAGAATATGCACTTGAAATGATTTTTCGCGTATCTTCAAAAAAAATTTGCCTGTTTTTTGTTTGGAAAACTTGTACACCCAGTATTTCGAAAACTACGGGTCTTTGGATACAACTTTATGACAACCATTTTCTTGATTATCAGCAAGGAATCTACTCTTGGATTTTTTTACAATAATAATTAAACGCCCTGTATCTTCCTCAGACCAAAACATTTCGATTCGAGCAAAGTCACCTCAGTACCAAGTTGTTTGGACTTCGGAGTTATCCAAAATCGATTTGAAAATTGCAACTTCAGAGCCGTGCAGGTTTTCGTCAAGGACAACCTGTATATAAAAAATATTTCTGGGTAAGATACTCATAGAAAGAAATAAACGGTGCTTGGATGTGGCTTATTAAGGAACGCATTATCGGAACTGAAGTAATATCGAATTCGAAACGTTTCATAGTAATATTTGAGTTCACCGATTTGAAGAAAAAACCAACTAAAATGCTTACCAATGATCTTACAGAAACTTCAGAGAATACATTCTCAATGTTATTGTTAGGTGAAAGCAAAACGTTCGTCAACGACTTAGTTCGCTACAACAAGCAAAAAATAATAACATGCAAAATAATAATGATAAATATATGAATGTGACATATTCGAGCCCCCTTTCCAATTTATAAAGTTCTAATTAGTCAGAAATAATTCTTTAAGAGAAAACTATATGTGGAAAGTGACATTCAGTGGCAAGGAAAAATTTCTTCAATCGCAAATTATAACAAATAATTATAATGTATAGTTTGTACTATTCCATTGAATGATGCATGTATATTTAGGCAAACCATGGATTTTCCTCAATGTTACAGGAATTTTACACATGTCAAATTATTGACAAATTATCAATGGATCTGATGAGGCACTAATTATTGTTCCAATTTTTTTTAGAGCATTATAACTCCTGAAGTCTTCCATCACATCTCCATATTTTTTGCCAATTCTTTCCAATTTCGTTTCTAGATGTCCATCATCTAGAAACGAAATTGGAATTGAATTCTCCAAATTGTACTCATAATGAATATTCTCTGTATAATGCTCTTCCAGACCCTATTGTATGCTCTAAAAGTGGTTGATAAGAACAAAATACATATACCTACAAGATCCAAGTTCATACATGTTCCTGTTCATACAAAATCCATGTTCACACATGTTCCTATTCATACATGTTCCTGCTCATACATGTTCGAGTTCATACATGTTCCTGTTCATACATGTTCGAGTTCATACATGTTCCTGTTCATACATGTTCATGTTCATACATGTTCATGTTCATACATGTTCATACATGTGCCTGTCCATACATGTTCCTGTTCATACATGTTCATATATGTTCCTGTTCATACATGTTCATGTTCATACATGTGCCTGTCCATACATGTTCCTGTTCATACATGTTCATATATGTTCCTGTTCATACATGCTCATATATGTTCCTATTCATACATGTTCCTGTCCATACGTGCCATTTAGACATGTATTATATTCATCAATCAAACTAGATATGTATATAGATATATGTATGATTAGGAATTTCCACAATAATGGGTAGAAGTAGAAATATACTTTCCAACGGAATATATGTTAGAATGCGAATGAAAAAATAGCATGATAAGCTAGGCTAGGGTCGGATGGAATTATCGAATGAAAAATAAAATTGAGCTGATGATCTTACCCCTGAATTTTTGATTTGTCGACTGTACTGTCTATCCTCTGCTATCTTTGTTAAATCTCCGTAACTTCTACACTGATATAGCAATGTCAAACAGGCCATGCAAAAAATGCAAAAAATAAAAACCTCGAAGGGATCTAACAACATTTTTGATTGAGGTACCACTCGCAATGAATTTCTAGTCGGATCTGTCATCCATCTCTAATTGCAGTTCAATATTCAATATATTCCATATAAAACGAGCACTTGCTCATAGTTTAAAGTCTAAAGTAGAATATCATTGGTAGTTATGAATTAGTAACAGCAACAATTACGGTTCAAGAGAATCTAGATACAGAGTGGCTAAGAAATAGGTACAAAAATAAATGAATTCAGATCTCTCTTCCTTTTGCATGAGAGAGATAATGAAATATTGCAAGAATTTTACTACTACTCACTGCTCACATATTTTTTTAATTGGTTTCTCCACTTTCCATTTCTAAATAAAAGTAAAAAAAAATACAAACATATTTTTGTTTAGTTTTCGCTTACTGGAATTGAATCTTATTTTGGTAGGATTCAAAAGATATTTTGATGTTAATATGAATATTATGATTTCTGAACCCTGATACTTTTATCAAACTTTGAGTAGTTGTTCATTGATCGTATGACAAATCAGACGAAATTCAATGTGAGTCAACTAAAAACGATGCTTACCAAATTTTTAACATTAACATTATAGACATACTCCTCCTCATTCACTACTACATCAAATTCATTCTAAAATAATATATTAGTTGGTTAGAAAATTATAAAATGAAAAAAAATATATTGTTAAATAAATAAAATAAACAATGGAATCAATGAAAATAAACTCACAACCGATATATTCTCCTTTTCCTCTTTCCTAGATTTTTTTATTTTCTTCTTTTTTAGGGATTTTTCTTCCGGCGCATCGGACTGAATAGTTGTAGTTTCAGTGTAACTTTCAGTTACTGTACTCTAAACAATTGAAAAAAAAAATACAAAATTAAAATTCAGGGTGTATCTTAAATTATGCCATTAACTTCAGGTGGCGATTCCTTGTTACATTTTAGGACAAAAAGTTCACATAATGGTGTTTTCGAGTGTTTTCGATGAAAAATCAAAAGCCTATATGCCAAATTTTCATGAAACCGAGTCAAGCGACGAAAATTTTTATACCCACTACCAGTTCAATTTGAACTTTTTCTCATAAAATAAGACACCTAAAACTAATGGCACCATTTAAGATATCCTCATAATCAAGTGCGCATTAATCAACCCATGCAACTTACTAGTAATAGTTGAACGCCACGTCGAAAAAAAAAAACACAAAAAGTACTCACATCGTTGGAATCTCCAGAATCGCTATTCTCAAACTTATTTATCTGCTTCATGATGTTGATAGCTTTCAGTTCGCTACCATCCCCGACATCTTTCTTAGTAATCGACACGACTTCCGCCCCACCACTTTTCGAAAACTGACTCTTCAAATTCTTAACGATCTCTGCAGGAACAGTCTCCGTATCTTTCTCCTTGTTAGTAACATCAGGACTCGTTACATTCCTACTCAAAACCTCGGTATATTTCTCGCAATAGTCGCTCTCGATCTTACTGTGGTGTATAAACTCCGAGTAGGTCTCCCCGGACGACGACTCGTCTCCACCTTCGACAGTCTCGGTGTGACGTTCATCTTCGGAACGAGTCTCTTCCTCGTGGAACTCCGTACTTTCCTCGTGACCTACCCCGATACTCTCATAATGAGTCTCCTCCTCGACCACCTCGGACTCCATCACGCCCAGATCTGGCTCCTCCACGTTGACGTACAAACTGTTGTCCACCATCACCTCGGAGCTCCGCGACCGCTCCAGATCGTCCGTGGCGCACCCGTCGATGTCTTGGTAAATATGCTCTTCGAGGTCGTCGGCGGCCTTCTTCGCGTCCCGCAAGTTCTCGTAGATGTTCTCCTCCATCGGTGGCGGCCCTTTCAGATTCTCGTAGACGGCTTCGCTGTCTGCGCGAGGCGAGTCGTTGGAGGCGGTGGTGTCGGAGCTTCGGAAGCCCTTGAGGAAGTCGATGCTCTCCTCGGACGGCGTCAACATCGGGGAGGTGACCGTCTGGGTGAAGAGCAAGGTGGCCGCGTCGTCGGTGCCGAGGAACATCCTGTCTTTCGCCGACTTGCCAGGTTCCTCTGGCGATCTCAGTTCGGAGAAGTCGGTGGTTTCCAGCGAGAAGCTAGGTGTCGCCGCTTCTACAGTTTCGCCGCTTTCTATTTCTATCGTGGGGTTCAGATCTAGGGTGAGGTTGGTCTCGACTGGTTCGTATTGTTGGTCCTCATGGTCAGTCTTTTCTGTCGGTCGTTCGGGTAACGTTTCGTATATGTTTTCGACGCGGTCGTCGGAGTCGGGTGGTAGGTCGTAGTGGTGGCGCTCGTTTTGGAGGAAATCGTTGCTGGCGATGCCGGATTCGGGGATGCGTTTTTCGATGTTGCTCACGTTTTCGTAGATAGTGTCTTCTGACTCTTTATCGACGGCTTGGATGTCGTCCTAGAAGGGAAGTTAGTAATACACCGAAAACAACACTGTTAATGGGTTTTGTTAGACACATTTTCAAAGTTCAGTTCGAAGAAATCCCACGATTGTGAGCGATGGATTTCGATTTTCAATTTTATAGAGTATGATTTATGATTGTCTGTAAGTTCTTCGAGGAGGAGGTACATTCATTTTTCAGCTTTTAATGGGATTTTCTCTCCTCGTTTCTAAAAAAATAGAGTAGAAGTTATTAAAAATTATTGCAATACATTTCTAGTAAGGACAGATTTAGGATCTGCCCCAAAATGTCACTGCGCTCGAAATTGAACCTTTAGATACCTAAAAGAGAAATTCTCTATTGGTCAGTGACACCTTGTTTTTGAAAAAATTCTGGAAATACAAATATATTTAATAAGAATAAAACCTCTACTCATCTTGGTGGACGTTTCGGGAACAAATCTGCTCCCGTTCTCAACTTGAATATGAAAATGGAAAATTCGATATCAATTAATGAAAACACCTTGTAACCAGAATTCCTCCGTCTGCCAAATTGTCACTTTTCAGTGTCAAAATCGAAAACATTGAAAAAGTTTACGAAGAGAAAAATATTTCAATTGTGTTGAGAACGGGAGCAGATTCGTTCCCGAAACGTCCACCAAGATAAGTAGAGTTTTCATTCTTATTAAATATATTTGTATTTCCAAAATTCTTCAAAAACAAGGTGTCACTGACAAATAGAGAATTTCTCTTTTAGGTATCTATCTAAAGGTTTAATTTCAAGCGCAGTGACATTTTGGGACAGATCCTAAATCTGTCCTTACTACAAATATATTGAAATAATTTTTTCAATAACTTCTACTCTATTTTTTAGAAACGAGGAGAGAAAATCCCATCAAAACCTGAAAAATGAATGATTCATGATGTTGTGGAGAGATACAATACAATTACAACGATTCGACATATCGAAATTTCAAATCGGACCTAAATCGCGCCTATAAAGAGGAAGAAAACCAACCAATGAAAACAGCAAACGAGAGAAAGGAACCGATTAACAGTCAGCTGACTGTTGGCAAAATTACATTGCATTACATCAATTGCCCTTTCTCTTTCCTATGATGATTTCGATATATTAAAATCATTGCATATAAAAAACTAATGAATTATATCGAAAAACCGGTTCTTAGATTTATTGAAAAAATAAACAAATAAATTGAAATTATTTTTCAGGAAGAAAAAAATGTTCTTCAGGATTGCCAACATTTGTCATGCAGTGACAGCTTTCAATACAGTGTGTTTGTCGAAAACAATAAGAGCAATATGACCTCTTATGAACAATAAACATTAATGTATTAAATCAATTTTATCACGTTAGAATGGTGGACACCCGGTATGAGATATTGTCAAATTTAGTCGGAAATTTCGTGTGAGAGGTCGACTGTTCCATCATCTGTGCGTTAATATAATTATGACAAATTGTTTATTGAAAGAATTATGCAAAAGTCCGTTTCGAGACCATTAATGGAATGATTCTAGAGTTGACGTAATTCCAGATATTTTTCGGAACTCAAAACAAAATCATCATAACCCCCTTGTCAAGACGAGTTTGCAGCACCCTCAAGTTCTTTCCAATTGAAATTGTATACGTATATGGTGATTAAAAAATAGAATAAAATTCGATATCAGAGATAGATTGTTCGCTCTGAACTGTTAGATATTGCATCAAAGAAAAATACTCCTTTGTTTAAGTGAAATCTTCCAATCGAGTCCATTCGCTGAATTCACTTGGGATTAGGATAATTCGTTTGCTGTGAAAATGTGTTTTATTGCGGAATGAATACACGTTCGATTATAATGAAAGTAAGACGGTCGCATCAAATGATTCATATCTCACGTTCACACTGATAGTAATAATTAGATTCAACCAAGATGAGTCAGAAGAACGTTTTCAGTTCCTTTCTATGTGAGAAATCTAGCAAAACATATTCGTAAAATTCGTATTCAATGAGATGTATGGATTCAAGATTTTTTTCACGAAATTGAATCATCCTTCCTGATGCTCCCATTATAATTCGACAATTAGTCGATATACAAAACGGACATCCTGTATAATACGGTGCAGGAATGTGAAGAGATAATCGAACGTGTTTTCTCTGGCTCAAACGAAACGTCAAAAATACACACTTTGCTCATGCAATTTTTTAGCCTCAAGTTAAATTCCTCCAGTAGAGCCTCTTCGAGATTGTCTTCGTCATCACTTACTATTCGTGATTTTTTCACAGTGTCCGCCATCTGAAACGAAAAGAAAAAAAATAAGTGAGAGTTTTGTGGATATTCCTATGGAAATTCAAGCGATATTTTGGGAAGTGGGATCCAAGTTTACTTTCAACATAAACAATACGAATAAAAATTTAGGTTGAAGATCATACAACATTCTTTTTCCTTCTTGTATTCACATATTTTATTATTACCGCGTTCTTGTTCGTTTGGAGGATTTTGGGATATAAAAAAACTTCTCGATAAGCTAGAGACTTCAAATACTGAAAAAAAAATGCTCGAACCGGTCGATTTTTATTTTGAGGGGGAATTATTTTGCACATGTTTTCAACTTTTTCACTTCAAACCCCTCGGAGAGGTGAGCTCCAACCCTTGAATCTCAAACGGGATGAGAGGTCAAGTGATACATCATTTTGAAGGTAATCGAAATCTCTTATCAACGCTTCCTTGTTTTTGGAATTCAATCCAATAGTTCTCGAGAAAACACGTTTATGAAAATAATCGGCTAGTGATGGAAAGTAACGCTTTTTTCTCTTATCTCATCACTATTTCTCATTTCGTAGTTAGAACGATGGTCATCTAAGAAGTGCCTTATGTGTTTTTTTTTTGCTTAAATTCTGTCCCATCCAACATTAAATAAAGAATCATTTATTTTAATGTCATCAGTTCCTTGATTTCTCAGTTAAATACATACCTTGTTTCACTTTCATTGAGCCACCCTGTATATCTCAGAACCAGATTGTATCTTGCTGGTAGTTCTGAAAATTGTCTTCTTAACTACTACACGAAAATTATTATCGTACCGAACAATTCAAGAAGTCTTGGACTGTATAAAAACTATTTTGCATAAAAAAATTCTAAGGCGCTTTTGACGATGTCAGGTTTTTATTTATTAGTTTCTCATTATGATTTATCAATTTTTTTTTGGTCTGATCACAGAACTGCATAGTATAATGCCAATTTTACTTCGTGCTTGAAGTGTTTTGGCAAAATTTCTTTCATATTTCCCTCGCGTACGTTTTTTGATACTTTTAAATTCATCACCTTATACAGTGTGTCGTCGATTCCAAAACTTTGCATAGGCTACATAGCTCTGAAAATTGGTTCAAGAAAATGAAAAAAAAAATGAAGAGGAAAGCAGTTTAGCACTATGGCCTTGGTGTAGCTACAGCCAATCCAACATGTGCATTTGACACACTGTATGCTCTTAAAGAATTCTACATTAAAAAAAAAAAATGACTCACCCCTTGTATATCAGTTGATAACTCAGCATAAACAAACTTATTGTATTATTATGAACTTCTATATAGGGCAGACAATATACGAACTAGACATAACGAAAAAGAGTACCGAGAAAATTAGAGCATTTTATACTAATTAATGTTGAATTATTCAAGCGACCGGATACAGTATCTTCCCATTCTCATTCTCGCCGAGTATTTAATCGGCACCAAAGGATGACGGACAGTGTTGCCAGCTGTTGCGCAGGAAATTTCGCGAGAAAAATATTTGTCAAAATGAATCAGAGATTGCCACAGCTGCATATAGGAATATGAATCTACAACCAATCAAATTACTCAGTCTTGTACAAAAATAGCAGTGTGGAATCGACCTCTACACTTTTGATAGTTTGAGAGACAATAATTATGTCGATGTCATGAATATAAATATGTGCGCCTATGGTTTGTTACAAGTTCGGCAACGTTCGGGTGGTTTAGCTATCATCTTTGGTAACCAACTTCACACAAGTGAGTCAACTGTGCCATGTCATTCATGAACATGAATTATGTGATATAAATTTTCAATTTCGGATTATTCTTGTTCGCGCTTTGAGTTTTTATTTCTCGGCAAATTTCAATCGAATGTGCCATCAACACAAGTATTTCATACAGGAAATACCAAAAACTCTTTTTGTACAAATGTGAATGGAAAAGATAGTTTGAATAACAAAATTGGGATTTCTAACAAAATATTGAATTGTCCATCTTCTTCCAAGCAAATTGAAATATCTGAAGAAATTGTTGAATCAACTCTTCAAGAAATATCAATCTAACTTTTCTGATTAGCAGCAACATGAAACGTCTTCGGGAATTCATGTTGGAAGTGATTGTTCAAACTTTACTATCAATTATCATTTCAAGAAGCGATTTTGTTTCATGATGAATAATCAATTAATAATAGACGATGTCAAAAATAAATCCTTCAAAAAGTAATATTTCATGTTAATTTTGTGAATTATTTTGGCACTGAAATATAGTAAATATTTACGCATCGATAGAGAATAGAGAGGAATGTCAAGATTTCTTGACAGTTGTACAAAAACAACAACAACTCGATAAGATAAGATGCAAGAGAAGTCATCACTGTATCGATTGAGGGCAATCTTGGCTTGCTCACTGTGTAAACCTTTTCTCCGCCATCACAAAATTATTGCCGAATTATTATTTATTGAAGCCGGTAATGTTCAACTAATTTGAAAATGAGTTCGACACAGCCGTCAATTTTTCCTGTTGAATAAGTGATCAAATATTGCAACAGAAAATATGCTGTTGCTTTCAAAATGAGAAGTTTTCAATAGGTTCAAGAAAATTGGGAAGATTCGACGAAAAAATGGCAAGTTGGCAACAATGAAGATGAAGACTAGACACTGCATACTGTTGAGAGTCGCAAACTGGTTTTCAAGGTAGAAAATATCGCGTTATAACGCTCCGTGAAGACTTCGCGAAGACTCAAGAACTGAAGAAGAAACTTGCCCTGTTGCCGCTTATGTAAACTTGTAGCGAGATCTGCGCTATTTGCCGCTCAACTGAAGCTATAAATAGGTATGATATGGATGAATATCAATGGGAAAAAATAAAGTCTGAAGGTATTTTTGATGCTGTAAAAGTACTCATTCATCCAATGACGAGATCTCTTGTTTTACTTTCTTGAGGGTGCCTATTTAATCCAGCCTGTTTAATCTGACGAACATCAAGGTTATTTCTTCAGTTTTCATAGCTCTTAATTCAAAAATCGTGGTGAAATTAGTAGAAGAATAAATAGAAGTTTCTTGACCTCAATCGCTCAATATACAAAGGAGGTGAATGAAATAATTTTGAAAGATTTTTTATAGCATTTGCGACCACTCAAAAATAGAATTGACATGGGTTGAAAACTAAAGAATCTACAGGGGTACTTTCACTCAAAGAAGGTCAAACTGTATACAGGGTGATTCAAAAGTACTTTGACAATCTACAGAAGGTGATTCCTCACGATATCCTAAAAAATATATGTCGGGAAACGCTTCGTTTCCAACAGTGTGTTAAAGTTTTAATTCTATTTTCGTTTTGCACAAAACTACAAATTATTTCCTGAGCAATCTTGTGGAATAACTTCGACTATTCATGTGAGAATATCGTGAGGAATGACCTCACGTAAATGTGTAAAACGCCGGCAACAGAGCCACAGTCTCGTGCGAAATTCCCCCACCACAATTCACAAAATCACGTAAATTACAAAATAAAACAACAAAGAGATTTTTAAGAGCTTTCCACGTGTGGTGTGTAGGCGTTAAAAAAATTATTGTTGTCTGAAACGGGTATAAATCTGACAGATTGCACCAACCACAAGGTTGTTTGCCTTGGTACGACTTTAACTGAAAGAAACTCAGTCGCAGAACAGATAGCCGATGGCCATCGAGTTTAATTTCACAGTACAGTGTCACATGAAAAAAAAAAACAAACTGTAAACCGTACAAAAGGGTCGACATTGAGAAAACGGAATATCTGTTTGCCCTTAAAATGGCTCATCAGAAGCAGACAAGGCCACCTTCATAATGCCTATTCAATTTCGGCAGTGAAAAATAGTATATTACACACTGAGGTAGGGAGAGATTCATTCCTAATCACGCATCAATAGAGATGCAGAAATGTCAAAAATTTTTTGACAGTTGCAAAAAAAATCGAATAAAAAGACATTGAATAATTATTGTTATTACGTGAGAGACCTTGTCCGAGTGGTTTAGCATTGCATCTTGCGAAACCATGTCAATACAATCCGATTAAAGAAATTTTGCTAGAAATGTCTGTCTGAAAATAGGCCGCTTAGATTTACATTAGCATAGACGTTGTTGTTGTGGATTCCATACAGGTACTTGACTTCTCAAAATGGTTCGAAGATTGGAAACGCTCTGTAATACATATCGTGTTACATTTATAAACTATAAATGGGAGTTTATTCATAGCCCCGAGCTTTTAGAAATTCCGTTGCGTTGTTTTTTCAAAAAGAATAGTATAACATGCCGTTTTTTAGACTTTACAGGGCGATTGAAATTCCGATGTAAATATTTCAAGGACGTATTGATGGGATCAAAAAATACTTTTTCTTCAAAAATGCACCCTCTCCGAACTACAGCCACTGTAAGTAAGGTGAATAAAAAAAGGTTATCTCAAAGTGTGACTATGACATCGGATCAAGTCTCAGGAAAATGGCATGCCCCAGTTTTTTCAGGCCCTCTATTTCTTAGTCGCTTGAAAAATTATAAACACCCACTTTTGGGGGAGTTGGACGGGGGGCCACACTTTAATTGGCCCAAATTTTGTGTTTATAGAGTGAAAACTCTGAATTCGAATAGCATGGAAAATCTAACGGTCTCTTGCATTTTTCCGATATTTTCGCGAAATCAAACAAAACATTCATCTCATAATAAATGTTGGAAATATACTCCCCTCCACTCTTCTTTGCATAGAACGTCGAACAGGTTCCAAAAATCCCAGGAATGTAGTGGAAAGCGTGAGTGATGTTTGTTCACCCTGTATAGTTGCTTTACCTCCCGATTATTCGCCTGCTACGACGATAGCCAGCTAACTTCATGAAACGAATAAATATATTTGCTCCGAGCATATTTAATAATATACTGTTATGCAAATCGTTCAACATTACTGTTTATCACATTTATTTTCTTATCGCAGTTGACAAAGACGATACATTCAGAACAGTTTCCAATGAAATATGTGTGCGACATAACTGTTACTAAGTATAGTTGTAACATTTCGCACAAGAATGTTCAGCCCACAGATATGATATTATACTGGGTGGCCCCAAGGAAAACGAAACAAGGCCGATATGACATAGTTATCGTTCTCAGAAAAATAAAAACGCTGGAACCGGTCGATTTTTGTTTCAAGGGGGGCATATTTTGCGCATGTTTTCAACTTTTTCACTTCTAACGCGTCGGAGGGGTGAGCTCCAACCCTCGAATCTCGAAGAGGTCGAGTGATACATCATTTTGAAGATAATCGAAATCTCTAACCAACGCTACCTCGTTTTTGGAATTCGATGCAGAAGTTCTCGAGAAAACACGTGCATGAAAATAGTCGGCTAGTGATGGAAAGTAACGCTTTTTTCCCTTTCATCACTATTTCTTGTTTCGTAGTTAGAACGATGTTCATCTAAAGAGTGCCTTATGTATTTTTTTTGCTCAACTCCTGTCCTATCCAACATTACATAAAGAATCATTTATTTCAGTGTCAGTTCCTTGATCTCTCAGTAAAATTCATACCTCTTTTCGTTGCAAGATGCAAAGAAGAGTATGACACATAAAAGTTTTGTCTCATTACACTTTTCTTTTCCCTGGGACGCCACTGGACTGAATAATTCTAATCTACTTGGAGTTAAAGCAGCCCCTTTTACAAATTACACGGCCCTAATTCAACAACATCGACAACGGACTGTTCGAAACAATATTAAAAAATCGATTTTCAAAAAAAAAGCTGCGCCATCCTGTATCATAAAAACCAGATATTTCAAGACCCAAAATTCTATTTGAAATTGTTCCAACAATAAACCCTTAAATTTAGTGCAATAATTCGTCAGTGAGAACTGAAGAATGAATATAGCAAATAAAACATTTTGATTGGAAACAAAATAGATATACTGAGTCAATAACCGTAAATGATCAATTAGTGGTACTTGTTAATTTTCACCCATGTGGTTGAGTATTCAGATGCGTAGATAATGTGAGAGTAATTAACGAAGTCGGGGATTACGGTGTTTATTTTATGTCTTTCATTATACTTACAGTTATTTCGACTACAGCTTGCCTAATCAAAAAATGATGAACAAACCACAGATTCTTCTAAATCTGAAGATCATATAACAACAAAGATATGATATTAAATATTCCTTTCCAAAAAAATAAACTAGAAGTTATTAAAAATTATTTCAATATATTTGTAGTGAGGACAGCTTTGTGATCTGTCCGATCTGTCCTAAATTAAATATGTACCTATTTCCAAAATCTTCGGATGTTTATGGTTAATGATAGACATAGGTATAATAATGAATAGGTACGTCTCTTGTCGATATTTTTCATTTCATTTTCATACCAATTCAACTAGCTAAGCCGAAGTTTTGTCGGATATATAGTTGTCATAATAATTGATCTGGTTTTGATATCGTTCTAAATGAAATTTCATAAACGGAAGTTTATATTACTGATAGCAAACCCTCCCTCTAACAGAAGAGTCACCTCTACCCTGGACCTAAACTATTTAACAAACTTAAATAAAAAAAATATCTCATAAAAAGAAACTACTACACCGTTGACGAGTTTCAATGAATTTTTTTTCTTTTACGTTCTTAATTATACACAGACGTTTTCCTTGTTACTGCACGTAAATGTTTATTGTTACGATTTCATACTGTTCAACAAGTGAAATATTATTATCATTAATATTATTTCCTTTGTTCCATATTTTATCCCTACCCTGTATATGTATACTACGCTACTGGCGGAAAAATGCCTCAAACATCGATATCCTCTCTCCACCACGTGCACGACGACGATTCGTGGTTGTTTTCTTATTCGGATTCAAGAAACAATCCACATTTCATTCGCCTCCTTCGACTTTTTTTCGAACATATGGTATTTCCGCTCGATGAGATGACTGTTTAGTTGCTTTCGCTAAAACACCATCATAACCATAAGCCGAAATCGAACAATGGCGTGTATTCAACTCCCTCTACTCGTGTGGCCTATCAGAGTTTTTTCGGTGAATGGTCGCCTTCGTGAACTGAAAGGCTAAATCAGGGCCGTAGACAGACTGTATACGTGGGGTAGTCGAAATAGTATATTTTGTTGCGAGTTGCATGCTATACTTTTTCTATGACAACATATCGTTCACGTTCAATACATGCAAAATCTTTGGAGAAAATAAACTGATGATGTTTCATTATTCCGAATTCGCCTCTAATTGGCTACCTATGAGAATCAAAATATAAATTGAAGAAATATGTATATATTTCCTTCATTGCTATTTCTAATAGGTTCACAGAAATAGAAGCCTATCATATTAAACAACTATGAAATTGCTCGTTACCTACTAAAACTTTGACATGAACGATCTGATGACATTTCATCAATTTGTCACTGGACGTCATAATTTGACAAGCCGTAGTCGTCGAGATTTCAGAGTAAACCTAGACAACGATGTACAAAACACTGGTGCAGTCACTGATGGTGTTTTGTTTCGTCAGAAACAATGACGTCATTTTCCGCTATAATGGTTATAATAGTTGTGAAACTCCCCAGAAGATGGTGACATTTTTACAGTTTTCTGTACAAATATAGTTGAAGTTTTTTGGGATTGTAATTATGTAGTTCGATCTCAAATTGAGAAGTAACCTAAATTACTAGTTCTGAATCAACATTTTTAAAAACACTGATTGTGCAATTATCAGTAATACTGATTATGTTTTCATTTTTGTGTCGCCATCTAACAACTGACATTCGAGTGATTCTCCCCAGAAGATGGTGACATTTATACAGATTTCTGTACAAATAGTAGACGTTTTGAGATTGTAATTATGTAGTTTGATCTGAAATTGAGAAGTAACCTGAATTGCTACTTCTGAATCAACATATTTAAAAACACCGATTGTGCAATTATCAGTAATACTGATTATGTTTTCATTTTTGTGTCGCATTTAACAACTGATGTTTGAGTGAATTTCTGCTATAACGAATAAAATGCTGTTATCTAGTTACCTGTACGTTGCAAAAATTAAATTCTGTACAAAATGTGCTTGTTTATGAATGAAGTTACGATTATAAAATGAACATTTTCCGAGGTTTCCGTAGAAAAAGGATATTTTGGGAAGTTACTGAGTTACTGTACAATTTTGGACGAAGTGAAATTTGGTTCCAATTTCTGAGCACCCTGTAAGTTTTCACAGATTAGCAAACCTATAGGTCTTACATAGACAAATTCCAAAAATTTCCAGCCAGACTTTTTATGATTTCGAAATTTTTTTTTCTTGCTGTGGAGACCGCATCAGAATCGATTTTTTTATCGATTCGCAGATTCAAAATAATGTCACTCTAAACATTATTCGTCACTCGACCCTGAAGAAAACGTGCTCTCCGACTGTGTTTTTTGCATATTTATTTTGGCACAAGATTCATAAAATCCAGTGTAGTGATTCACGATGATTTATACGAATTAGTCACTCGGTATATTGGTCTTAACGAACTCAGATTGGATTGTTTGTTGTTCAGACGCGAGTCAGTTATCCTCATTTAGATATATACAGCCGTATCAATCTAAAGTTCTCAACGTGCTGAATTGGCACTGCTAGAATAATGAGGAAAAATCACCAGAACGAAACTTATATATTTTTGTGTGTTCATTTCGGGTATTGATATTGATGTGAAAAAAATGCAGCAAAAAGATGCTCCTACATAGTACGATCTGATGAAATTCTTGTGATATCATCCAACTCAATAATATTTATTGTAATAGTATTGCCCGGTTTGGAAATGTTTAAACAAATACAATCATTGCGTATGCATATTGCAATCTATGCATACGACTCCAAAAATGACAAGTTCAGTTAACAATTGCTGAAAGTAAAACTGACGATATGTACAGCTGTATTTTCACTTTTATAAATACCTACGTGGTCTGTATAAAGATTACATGCTTTATGAAGTATACACAGAAATTACAGGATGTCCCACTGAGAACCACAAGAGATATGACTGAAATATTTTCATTAGTTTGTTTACTATCTACAAACACCGAATGAAAATGTTTCTTTACGTATATTGTCAAAAATACAGGGTGTGACAGAACTATGGGATCAAACAACAGTAGGAAAGATTTGAGTAGTGGGTCCCATGCCCGGAAAAGTGTCACTACGACGATCAATTGCCTCTAAATAGGATTTAATGCATTTAATTCCTGCCTTTTCTACACAACAATTGTTCAAAATGTCTTCCTCCAATAAAAAAATCTAGCGACCTTAAATCAGGTGACCTAGGAGGCCAAGAAAATGCTCCACCTCTGGCAATCCAACGGTGCCCAAACCGCTGATTTTCTTCTGTGAAATTCATATCAATCATGGAAAATTGATGAAAACAAAACAAACAACAGAAAAAAAACATAAACATGAAGTTCTAGTTGGAAGAAAGTATGACAAAACGTGCCATGAGTATTTCAGACGTTGCATGATGATGACCTACTCAACGAAAGCGAAACATACGATATTGAAAAAAAAAATGAAACCCGAATAACAAAGATAATGATATGCATTATCTTCGATGAAAGTAACGAGATACCAAATCTCGATTTCCCTCAAACACACATACCACAACCAAGTGAATTGCTCGTCTCTCCTATCAGAACAACATAAATATTTATAAACGTCTTATAAACAATCGTGAATCAACTATAGGCGGCTGATAAAACACAAAAGGTTGTAATTCACAAATATTATTGCTTTCGAAGAAATCACTAACGACATTTTGCTATACGAGTCGGGTATATTTGCAATCTACAATGACCATAAAAGTTTGTTGACTTTTCGACAAAGCATCCCAGTGGCAGGTGGCGTGCACGGATGTGGGGGGTTCACTGCCCCCATATGTCAACAATTAATTGGCCATTATTCTGAAATTACCTGAAAACCCTGTACCCACCCTATAAATAGGGTGACAAGTGGAATGAGAGTTTCGAAAAATTAATAGAATAACATTTACACTATGTTAGAAATTCGATTACATGGTATGTTTTAATACAAGTTTATTTTCATGGATTCGAACATGAATTTGAAGTTTTCAGCCAGTCAATATGGTCTGAAGGACTGTTGATTTTTCCATAGAAAACGAATTTGTATCTTGTAATCGGTTCGTTATTTTATTTGAAGATCACATCAAGAATTTTTAAATGTGGATTCGGAACTTTGGTAGAGTTTTGATGTCAAGTATTTTCGCAAATGAATTTGCATATTTCAAATAGACAATAGGCCGCGAAGGAAGAAATATGTTTTTGCTAGATATCAGAATCCACTAAAACTGGTTAAATTCTGCCTCCAGTGATATTTATAGAACAAATTTTTCGAAAAACCCACTCAGTAGATGAGTTCTCTCAGTAGCGCGTTCAGAGGTGTTAAACTTTGAAAAAATAATGTTTTTTCGTAAATTCCTCGAATATCATTTCCAATTTTGTTGTAACTTTTCGGATTGAGCATCTAAGATACAATTTGTCTATCTCTCGAATTTTTGAAAGTCCTTTCCTCCTGTTCATTCGGTAAACAAAAGGATAGTCACTGCCAACTTATTTATAAGCTGATTCAAGATATTTACGAAAAACCAATATTTTCACTCGAAGAATCTGTCGAATTCGTTGTACACACTTAACAAACACCCTGTATTAACAGTGTCAGAGCAAAGTTAACATCATTTTCTTGACCATTTTTAAAATACGGTAACGAATACTAAGAAGTGATATCCAAGGACCACAAAAATAATCAGGGACAGTATAGGAATGTATTTTGGTTACTCATACAGAGTGAGTAATGCGCAGGTCGGAATAAATGATAAAATAAAAAGTAATAAGTCAAAAATTATTTTTTTTTCTTATTCGTTGAACCTTTTTCAATGTCACTTGACGATGACGTCATAACTACGACACCGATGACGTCACATGACGCACTTTTCTGTCAAAATTTGACGTGCCCGAGCAATGTTTTTTTTTATATTGCTTCATAGATATTTTACCCACTGTATAGATACGAAATTAGTCATTTTTCTAGGAAAGCGTGATGCGAACCGATAAGACTGAGTTTCCTTTCGCTGCTTCGCGTCTAAAATGAATGCCGGAAAAAACAATTTGCGAACACGAAAGCAAAGGAAGTTTGACTCACCTAGACTGCATAATGAAATGCGATTGATTTGAGAATGGCATTCTGACCAGCGGCGTAGATTTCGAAGAAAAACGGCTCAAACTCGAAATCGAATATTGATACGCGAGTGTTGAACACTATACTTTATCTACAGCTATTCAAAGCGCAAACGACGACAGTCGTCCATGTTACTCAGACAGATGAGAAAATGGTGAGAATCGGTTGAATTCGAGTAGGGATCCAGAAATTTCATTCTAGGACAAGTCGCTGACATTGAATTTCCCTTTCGATTTTTTTTCGTTCTGTGCCTTTGTAGCGACGATAGCCAGCTAACTTCAATTCATCGAAAATTCACAATTCTATCCTCTATAACTTCCGATTTGTTTTGTTTTAATTTGCTCAATCGAATACAGGATTGGGATAAACGATCTTTGTGAAAATTTGCAGGTAAGTGCAATGGAATGAAATGCATCTGATGTACATTTTTTTGTTAATAATATACTTCCGGTTCAACCGGAAATGCCGTCAACTTAAATGGGACACCCTATATATTTTTACAGATTTTTGACGGGAATAAATTTTACAATCACCATAATCGATCATCATTAAAAATTTCAATACGCTCTTTTTCACTCGATTTTTACAAATTTTTCCACACTCAACTCAGTATGTATGAATTCAAAATAACAAGCTCCTTTAAAATCTGTGAAAATATATAGGGTGTCCCATTTAAATTTAAGAAGTTGATAGCATTTCCGGTTGAACCGGAAGTATATTATTAACAAAAAAATGTACATCAGATCGTTCTTTTCGTTTGAAAAATATTTACTTGGTTCCATACTTCATCCCAATCCAAAGAATACAGAAAAGTCGTGTCTTTGTTCCTACTAATAATAATGCTAAATCACATGACTGCAAAAGTTGAATCAGATCGATTGAGTTATAATATAATTGGTAAGCTCGAACTGTCATTATCAATGTCATTCTTCGATTATTGAAAGGACGTTATTATGAGAATTCAATACTAATCAACGTAATTGTGTGGAAAAATCATCATTTCATATCTCATCCTAAATGGACACTGAGAAAAATTGGGTAGACCGAATTTTCAAAGATAAGCCACTGAATAGGATCACTTTGCACAATCATACATCATATCATCGAGTAATTTCTAAAGTACTGATATACGGTCGGTCGATTATTCATGCAAGAAGAAAAGCATATAAATATATCAAAGTATGAGGAAGGACCTAGATAATTCAAAGTAAACATTAATGCGGCACATAAAGCTCTTTCCTCGAATCTAATGTCACTCACAGAAATACGAATGCATTACGTGTTCTAGTTGACTTTACCGACATTCCGAAATACCTACCTAGACTATTTCCATAGAGATTATTTTCGTTCCACATAGGTAGCCATTTTTGTGATCTTTTGATTCCCCTGGTTTCACTGAAGTCACCACAATTTCTAGTATAAGCGTAGCAAACCATTTCTTTCCACTACTCACCCTTTTTTTGACCTAGGTAAATATTGGTGTTAGTAGTGGAAACTGTCTGCTATATACAGGGTGGCTCAATTAAAACGAAACAAGGTATGCATTTTACTGAGAGATCAAGGAACTGACGTTGAGATAAATGATTCTTTATGTATTGTTGGATAGGACAGGATTAAAAAAAACACATGAGGCACTTCTAGGATGAACATCGTTCTAACTATAATACGAGAAATAGTGATGAAAGGGAAAAAAACGTTACTTTCCATCACTAGCCGATTATTTTTATAAACGTGTTTTTTCGAGAACCACTGCATTGAATTCCGAAAACAAGGAAGCGTTGGTGAGAGATTTCGATTACCATCAAAGTGATGTATCACTTGACCCCTTATCCCATTTGAGATTCAAGGGCTGGAGTTCACCCCTCCAAGGGGTTTGAAGTGAAAAAGTTGAAAACATGCGCAAAATATTGCCCCCTCGAAATAAAAATCGACCAGGTCGACCTTTTTTTTCTCTGAGAACGATAACTATGTCGAATCGGCCTTGTTTCGTTTTCATTGGGCCACCCAGTATAGATAAGACTGCGAAATTCACTACAGACCAAAGCGATTTCTGCAATAATAAAAAATGTTTCGAATTACGAAAAATCACCGATTCTGAAAATGTCACAAATCATACGTCAGCTGAGCTGTCACTGTCATATGCTGATTAGAGATGGGCACCAACTGACAGAACACCTATATGTTAAAAGACTGATCGATTCATTACGTACGTCAGTTCAACGGTAGCGAAGCATTTGCGATGTTCATAAGGTTTGGATATTTCAAATCATTTCAATGAACACTTCATTTTTGATATATATTTGCGATAATTATCAGTATCGATATTCTGATTCCGATCCCTTATACGTGTCCCAACGCATCTCTAGTCAAGTTTTTGTTTCAGTAATATACTGAATGGCATTTTTCTTTCGGGGAAATGAAAATCGGTAGTGATAAAACATGCTCACATTTCAGCGCAAGTAGCGAGAGAAAGGCTTAAAATACCTAGGGTTCTCAGTTCTCACTTCGAACGTTGAGCAGTGTATTCCGATCGGCCGATTGAGGATGCAATTCGGGACGCATCACCAACGGCTCTTTGAAGATAACCGATTTATAAATAATAATAGCCGTAATAACTATAGGAAATATCGCGAATTATACATTTACTCTCGCTCAAATTGTTCACCGTGAACGGCGAAAAAGATTCGCATTGTTCGTAATTGAGCTCATAACGCTCGCCGTGAAGGAATCCTAATTTGTCGACCGAGGAGATCACAGAAAATACGATAATTTTATCCAAAATTGCCAAAACACCCTGTATCTCAAATACTGTCTGGAAGACTGTAATATCTCGACTAAACAACGTTTTGGACCCAACAAATATGGTATAATCAGAACCACCTTGGTTACCTTGGTGTCCTCTATCCACCGTTGACATAACACCCTGTATAACATATATAACCGTTTTGGTGAGTAGGTCACTGTGTTATGATGCTGTTCACACCCCGTATATTATTATGAAACTTACCTCGTAATGCAAATTCGGGAAATGCAGATAGCAAAAGCTAGTTTTCAATGGGAATTCTACCAATCCGAGGCTAATCTCGATTCTAAATCAAGTGTTACAGTTAGAGTCATTGTTATTTGCATTCGAATAGTTGGCAAAATGTTCGAAACATTTCGGCGATGTAGGTAGAGGTATATACTGTGCGTCTAAAATAAGGTAGGCTTATTTTACGTATGATTCTATTTTTGTCGAATAAAATGTTTCATGGAAAGAAGCTGTTCGTGAAATGTGATGGGTATCAAAAGGTGTGTTTACCGCTCACTCGATTCAGGTTATTTATTCTATTCTAATTCCGAAGTTTTAACGATCTCGGTTTTTCATCTGTGCGTTCATCTGAAAATAGCTTCTCCCTAGAAGATTGAATTTGTGATTCCACATGACGAAGAAGTCTCTCAATAACTCTAAAGTTCTCAACTCAATTTTTTAAGCACTTTATAATCGAAGCTAAATAAAAGTTGATGAGTAAAAAGTAATTCTACGCGATCGAAGTAAACGGAAAAAGGAAAATTGCGAGATCTCCGACGAGAACGTGATTTTTCATTTTCAATATCACGTAATTATCTTCTTGGAACAAAGAGAATAATTAGTATCAATATTATCGCAATAAATATTATAATTTCGCTCGAACACAAGGCCGAAGAACAACGTTGCCAGGTCAATGACACGACTATTCGGATTAAAGATATGGGTACCTACAATTTTCAGTAGAGTTCCGCTAGTATTTTCGAGATATTCACCAAACCAAAACAAAACTACAAATTCGTCACACTTAATTATCGAATTAGAGCTATGTTGGGCTCACGTTAGCTACGCTACGAATAAACATAATAAGAGATTCTCGAGAGTCCTATCTACAGTGTGTCCAATTTTCGTTTAGTTTTTACTATTACTTATACAGGGTACCTAAAATGCTCGCTAAAAGTTCTTCACCACGTATTCAAATAACAAAAATGTCGCTGAAACTATTCAGTGTGCCAGAAATACAAATATTATTAGAGAAGTATAATATCAACTATGTCAGCACAAAAAAAATCACAATATTTATTGAACAGGTGCCTATATTACCCCGAGAAAAAAAAATTTCCTCCGTCAATGTATGAATGAATGCCCTTATTCGTTTAATCCATTTGATGAATATTTATTTTCAGAAAATGTCTCATCACAATGTATTTCAGTGACGTTGGGATTTCTTCAGACAGGCACAATCATGTCTGAACTAAAAATACCAAAAAGGACGTTGACACGGTTCATGCTTTGAATATGTTCAAAATTCAGAAAATACGACATAAATACGCCGTTCAGAGCGATCAATGAATGTTAGATCATCTAGATCGGTGTCATAAATGACTTTTCAGGATAAATAATAAAAGAAACTAGAGACATGTTGTCTGTCAATATCACCAATATAGGTATAGGAATAAACTGGTTGTAAACCTACAAAACAAGGTTATGGATGAATGTAGTTTTCAATTAGACGTAAAAAACAAACATCTAAATGAAATTCCAGTCAAACATATCCAGGATGACTGTTCCAAGGTGTTGAAATTTCAACTGATTGAACAGAGAACCGACAATATTTATTTGAAATTCCAAATATTTTGGAACTATTCCAAATGTCTTATTGAAAACATCAGAAATTCCTGAACTCACTTCGAAATCAGTTTATTCAAGAACAACCAAGTGCTTATCTACCTCTAATTAACTGGATATGAATACGAATGAGGATGAAATCAGCGACATACAATTTATTTGGATGGTTCACTAATATTTTGCAAGTGGCTTCATGTATTTCAAGTATCCCCTGTCCTTGCATCATCCCAGAACATACATAAACATAAACATAGATTATAAATCCGTTTGCCATGGTAGAAACATAAAAACGATTGGAGTCCTTGCCTTGGCGAAAACACAAAAAATGACAAAAAGGTTACTGACTTGACGCATCCTTCGCACTGGATACTGACAAGAATTCTGTCTAGCTATCTGCTAAAGGAAAGTAGGGCGGGAGAGCTGAGAATGATCAAATATATGAAATTTCACTCACCCTTAGTGTCTTCTATTGAACTGAATCAGGCACTGCACTTAAACACCAGCGACAACAACCCTCTACGCAAGCAACGAGACTGAAAATGAAAATTTTCAATAGATATTTGATACTGAAACTATTTTTAAATTAACGCATGCGCGTAGTCTCTTACCATCAAGTTTTCCGAAACTGCTCTTGAGAGAGTGAAGAATAACTCAAATCATTTTCACATACCCATTTCTTCAAGACAACGGGAACTACTGCAATTTGCCTAGCTATTTTAGAAAATGAAATTATGATATAAACAATAAACATAAATCATTGAATGGATTGACACAGCGTTGTCACTTCTACCTGACGAACATACTTCAGTAGTTCGACATCAGGTTTCGCTATGAATTTCCAACATTCTGTTAGAAATACTGACTCGGGTTCGCATGAAATTTCCTCATTCACCTTCATTTTGCAGCAATATCGGTAACAATCAATTGGAAATGGAAACTAAAATGTATAAATGATTATCTGTGTATTCAGCCTTCTGGTAAAAATTGAGACATGAAAACAGCGCCATAATATTGACATTTGACTCTTTAGACAGACTTCATACTACTGTCATGAGTGACAAGTGACAAAAAAATACATTTTTTACAGATGACAGGTTCCCGGTTGTCAGTTTTATTGTTATACAATGGCAGAAAATTTACAGAAAAGGCCATCAAAGGGCATTTTAAAAAATTCTAGTAGTTTTGATAAACCTGATCCACAGCCTAGCGCAGCTAAGTAGGAATTTCCATTCGATAATACATAGTAATTCGATATCGATAATACATTGTCTCATGATTGAGGAACAGAAAGCATCTGATGTCATTACAACATTACATGTATTTCAGGAAAGCAAAAGAAACTAAATGGGACGAAATGAATATAATAGCTACTTTACATCCCCCTGGGAAAGATTATGGACACATGAAAATTGCAGAACCCAAAACACCTTACAACTATGTAGAGATGGACAATGTAGACAGTTTAGATGCCACTGATTTAGCTGAAAAGTAAGGAAACCACTGAGGATCCTCGGTAAAATATGGGAGAATATGACACTTTTCATTTCACTACACTGTCTGAATTCAAATACCTATATAAAATCTGTATAGGCATCAATGATAGACATTGGGACTGCTATATATTCATTTCATTATGTTGAATGCTTATTCCATTATATTCTACAGAAGTAGTGTATCAAATACACTTCTCCATTGAATCTGTATGAGGAAATTCAGTAATTTTTTTTTCCAGAATAAGGATAGGTGCAGACAAACTACCTAAAGCCATGGTAGAAGATTCTGACGACTCTTCAGATGAGGAAGAATTGACAGAGGAAGAACGCCAAAGGAGGAAGGCATTTGAACAGAAGAGGAAAAGCCACTATAATGAATTTCATGCTCTTCAGTTGGCAAAAAAATTGCTGGAAGAAGATGAAGATGACGAGGAAGAAAATAATTTTGCTCATAGTAGTAAAGCGGATTGAGGTTCTCCAATGAAATATTAATTTCCACAAGATGTGATGAATCTACAGAGCTTTATATACTCTGTAAGTTATTTATATTTATATATTTTGTTTTTATTTATTTACCAAGAAATGAGGATTGCCTGATAAGAAACATAATAAAAAATAATTGGGTTCAAGATTATTGTGCTTCCACTTGTAGACAGTAATAATATTGTACTATAAAGAAAATGTGCCATAAAAATTGGTGTTGGTATTTATTTAATTTTATTTTCATTGTGTGATGAATTTCATGATGAAATATTTATTTTGAAGAGTAGCAATATACAGGAGTATCTAGGAAAAACCCCTCTAGTATTTGAAAATCATAAAAATCAAGGTCTGAATTTTATCGATTAAATAAAAAGGAAATCAGTTCAGTTAATCAATTGTGGTCCATAAACTTGACTAACATCAGCATGAATTGAGACCTTTATATGCACAAATTTCATGACATATAACAGTGATAGAGAGATCAAATGAAGATTTGTTATGTATTTTCATTTGGCAATCCTATATTTTAGTACATCGTACGTTGGCTGTGTAGGGAAGATTACGCCTCCAAACTTTCTTTTATATGTAATAATACCTATCCTACATTATCTGTAAAAAAATCAACGTTTTTCAGGAGATGATTCAATGTTTATTAGTTTTCATTCACGTATGTACAAATAGGATGATTTGATATTACTTCAACTGATTTTATTTTGATTTTGTTCAGCTCCAAAATATTCTGAGACTATTCATTTCAGATTTCCATTTGGATGAAGTCCTAAAATTCTAACCTATTTACTGTTTATATAAATAATCAAAAAACATGATCAGCAGTATAAAATCTAGTTATTGAAGTGAAGTCAGATGCACCCATAACCCTATGTTAATTTATATTTTGTAAATAAAAAAAAGATGTATTCATGTTAGATTCATTAATGAATATTGAAGAAATATTTGTACCTACCTACTGCTTATACCGAGTGGTCACTGAAACCAGTCCGCCTCTGGGAATTTGAAGTGGTTTTCCACATTCATGTGAAGTGATTAAACATTACAGGGGGCGGCCTGGTTTTGGTGACTACTCTGATTTTTCAAAAAGTAAAAGGACTCTTAATATCATTGAAATCAGTTTTAATATCCCTGCCACCATACTTGAATATGTCTGTATCATGACAAGAATTAAACACTTGTGAATATCGATTTATTTATTAATATTATTTGTATGCACCCAATTAAATCTACCATTTGTATACAGTAAATTAGCGCAATTAGAGGTGCACGCTGGATTATCTGTGATGTCACACATGATGTGAAAATTTCCACCATGATGTCACACATTCTCTGGTTCGGAATTTGCTCAGGGCCAGGGATGCCAACAAAGTATATATATATATGATTTCGTCACTTGAAACACGCCGGACAGCAACTGAACCACAGAAAAGATGAAAATTTGGAAAAACGGACTTCAGGAATAAGGATAGTCTCTAGGTCATTATTTCAATAATATTATAATTTTGAGAGATATGTATTTTTTATGAGATATCAGAATATGATGTGACAGTGAAGTCTACCTGTCTAGATTTTGTTGCTTCTTTATAACAAGAGGCTGGCTGATCTGTAAGAAAAGGTGCCCCAAAAATCAGGTTTGGTATTTCTGAACTATACTCAAAAACTTGCCACTTGAGTATGAAAGAGGATTGATGAATTTGAGTATAATTCATGAATGTAATGATCAATATCATTGACTATGTTTTATGTTCCTGTCGAGGTTCCTGTTATAGGTTTGATACTTATCACAGTATTGCACATTTTTTTTTAATATTGTGTTTCAGTGTAGTTGAACACATCACAGTCAAGTAAAATAATGTCTCGAGTATGTGCAGTCATGAACTGCACAATTTCCCCCTTTGAAAGAAAACGATTCTTCAAGTTTCCAGTCAATCAGGAGAAGTGAGTGGAATTTTTCCTAATTCAATATCATGTATGGAAACTTCAAAAAGACTAGCCATATCTTCATTAATTAGACATTGTATCTTGAGTGGCTTTGTATCGATGAGTTAATAGATCAACAAACCAACTCAAAATAAATGAAATTGTGAATTCACCTTGATAGTGAGAGCAAGGCATACCTACTTTTCTTGTTGTTCTGTAACATAATTTCACGTAAGCTTCGTTCTGGAAAGTCCAGTTATTCTACATCCTGATTAGCATGTTTTTGCAGTGCAAAAAAATGGGCTAAAGCTTGTCACCGTGAAGATTTGCTGGGAAAAATCAATCATGTATGTCAGCCCTACAGTCCCTATTTTGTATGTGAAAACCACTTTGAGGATGGAATGTTCCACTCAAAACAAAGATGTAGGCTACGTTCGTATGCAGTACCAAGCATTTTCCCAGACTGGGACAAGCTCAACTCGGTAGAGATCAGTGTGAAAGAGGAGCCTTTAATCGATCCTTTGAAATCTGAAATAGAAGAGCCAGGTATGTACCATTCATTGCATAAAATCATCTAATCATTTGCATTTTCACATATTTGACTGACATATCTGATGGAGGTGGTGACAAAACATTTAGTGAGATTCCATACAAGTCAGAATAGTGCGAGGTCCATAAATTTCCTGATAAATGATGGACATGTTGATCGAAAGAAAACATTTTAGGGTGTTTATATAAGGTGCCCATCTGAGGACGGTTAAATTGGGTCAAAGAAAACAAAAACAAAAATTCCAAACTTTTTTTTAATAATCAGAAAACTAGAAATGATACGTCAGTATGAGAAAGCGCAACTTTGCACTAATTAACCTGACCTAGTATATCTTATAATGACCAGTGCAGGCAGTACCTGGCCACTCTGTAAAGATGAAAGTCTAAAATGGAAATTTCAATGCTCATTCATTTAATTTGTGTATCCCCAATTGAATACACGGTGATTTACTGAAAAATGTTGAGAATAATGGTGACTAAAATCAGCTCCACTATCTGAAATCTGATGAGATAGAATAGAATAGAATTTATTCATGGATCAAAGATTATACAAGGCATCGAACTTACAGTGTATCAGACTAGTAAAAATAGGTAATCTACAAATTGATTGGTAAAATTTCGTAAATATAGTCACAAGAACTAAACATACATACAATAGAAGGATGTATCCATGAAAGTATTTTTTGTTTGTTTAATTTAATATTATTTACACTTCATTTGCATTCTTAATAAAATCACCAAGTGTAGCAAATTTAATACACGATTTTTCTTTAGCTTCGCCACCATACGTTAGCTGTGAGAGTAACGATGAGTCCTATCGAGGAGCCATGGACTTTCTACCTGAACAATCTATCATTCACCCATCCGCTGAAACGACTTGCAGTCCCATTCATGTATCTGACGATGAAGAAACGTTCACATTCGAAGAAAAACTCGAAAGTACTCATGATTTCTCTGTGGATCAGATGGAAAAAAGCATGGACTGTTTTGCGAAAGCAGTTGCAGAAGGACCTGTCGTCGATCGAGTTTGGACCCCTCAATGCACTAAAAATTTGAAAGTAGATTTGTCGAACAGTATTATGGAGTGCCGGACGTGTTTGATATCACTGAGATCTACAAAGATGGCTCCATTGTATGAGAAGTGTCATCCAAAAATGACTATTAAAGAGATGATATCGTTCTGTGTACCTCTGATGGTAAGACAAAAATTGTTGGTATTGTTTTGTATTTTTCATATAAACAAAGTTCTTCGACTGATCTCTCTTGTGATAGAGCTGAGAAAAATTGAAAATAGAAATTATAATAATTAGTTCGCCATAGTTGAGAGTCAATTTATAAATTTGCAGCCACAATGATATTTTCTCAAATAACTAGTTATAACAATTACAATATCATTTGAATCTATCAAACTATATATCCGAAATGGTGGAAGAATGTTTTCTTCTGAATCCTTTCACCGTTCAGTCTTTTGACACTGAAGAGTGGGATATTTTCGTTTGTGATCTCGCCTAATCTGATGATTCAAGGCCACCAATCTCAGCGACGGCGACTTCATTTGCCGCAACTGTTTGAGAACCGTCCGACTGTGTGTCAAATTCATCGAGGACTGTCTGATAGTAGAAAACACGTTGAGGGGAAGACATCAGTCCAGCGATGTGGAATTCGTGGAAGTGCCGACGATCAAAGCTGAGGATGACGATGCCATTTCCGAAACTTACGAACGCCCACCTTCGACTTCTAGCTGCCACCAAACTGAGAGCAACCAGTCCATTGCAGCTTCCGGAGATTCAACTTTCATCTTTCAAAAATCCATCAGAGTTAATCCTAACTTGGATACCTTCAAGTGTAACTTGTGTGTGAAAAACTACAGGACTCGGTACCCACTGGAGGACCATCTGAGGAAAGTGCACAATATCGAACGTGAAGGTGGTTACAGCTGTCAGATGTGTCATCTGCATTTTGTCAAGCTCAAGGACTTCGAGAAGCATTGGATGTCACATACGGCTTATTGTTCTGTCTGTAAAAAAAGGTATACTCTCGGAAATAATTTTTTGGTTACCGTTCGCATGTGTATTCTTGGACTTTTCGGATGATTTTGACAATTATGATAATCATGTACTGTCTGTGAGTTATTCTATTTTTCTTTGGGATTTTCTGGTTTCAGGAACGAATCTGAATGAACATAATGAGTAAATAATGTTACTCTTCGTAAAGTTCGTGATGTTTGTCTTTGACACTAAAAAGTGACGGTTGAAATTGTCGACAAGGAAATCCCACAAAAACTAGAAAGAAAAAAAAGGATAATTATGGTATTCTTATTTATCATGAAGTTTGTAAAACTGTGTGTGTGTGTTTCTTTGTCCTTTTTCAAAACTGTTTCTGCATAGATTGCCTCTTGAGATATCGGGAATGAAAAACAGCTCAAGAGGCAGAAGGAGATTAAACAATGCAAAATCACCTCAATTGCCATTGTCGATATCATAAAATGTATCGCAAAATCCGTTTTCAAGAATATAGATTTCATAAATGTTGTAAATATATATTTATTCGTTCTCAGGTTTATGGAAGATCAAATTTGCGAACATATTGAGTATAGAAGTAGTAGCAAGAAATTATCTAGCCAAGAGCATGAAATAAAAATAGACGGTGAAGACGATCCATGTAAAAGCTCTACCAAAGATGTATTATACAATTGTTACAAATGTGGTGAGTAAATCCATTTGAAATATCAAGCTTATCGTGTTAGCCCGTATACAATGTTGAGTAGCAAGTTTTCTATTCACAAGCACAGAAATCTGATCAGAAAAATTTCGTTTCCAGCACGCATTATAAAAGGTGAATCCAGATATGTTTCCCACATCAAGTCGCATGGTCAACGGGCTAAGCTGTTTTTCTGCGACAAATGTACTAGATCTTACGGAAACTACAAGGTTCTGAGGTATCATCAAATGGTGTCCCACTATAGAGAGAAAATTTCCTGCAAATTTTGCGATCGAATGATCTGGAACTTCAATATGTCTAGCCATCATCGGTGAGAAATCTATTTATATTGTTGGAGATCTACGTACTTTTAAAAAAACTCCTTGTATTCGAAAATTTGTTACCTTGGATTAGTTTCATTACTTTGATTCCAAAACGAAATATATATCAATGGAGTAAATGATAATTTTTTGAGCAATATTTTATGGGTGTTCACAATAATTATTATTTTTTTATTCAGATCTAAACATCCTGCTGAACTGATGCAGGTTTGTAAAATATGCGACGATACATTCAACAATGAAACAGATTACAAAAGTCATTTGCGTGAACACATCGCTTTGGGACATGTTTCCACCAAAAACCACCGAAATCCTTCAAAAAGTGAAGAGAAAAGTGAGTACTACCTAATACAAATCACGGAAATGTTTTTAATTATTCATCATTCGAGGTGCTGCATTCGAAGCAAAGACTCCGGTCAGGTGCAATATTTGCTTTCTCAGGTTTTCATCAGAAGACGATCTGAGTGAACATATGAGCACTCATGAGAGTTCTGATCCTGTTGAAATAGGCATGTATATGATTATTATCATACATAATATTTTGTACACGTGATTTATTTGATTTTTGACTTGATCACTTAGCGCCATCTCTTGGATCATTCACGCGATTGGCTACATTTTTGCAGATTCCTGTACAATTACTTGATGTAATTACGTAGTATTTCACTACTTCTGAATCAACGTAACCTAACCCAACATAACCTTTTTACTGCTACTGAATCCATGTGTATGAAAGTGAATAAAATTCTAGTTTTTATATCTTCATGTTATTTATTGTTCGAATAGATGACACCTCTGGTGACATGAGTCAGAAACTACACCTGCGAGCTGTAAATGAGGATTTTGTCTTATGTTTGATTAGTAATACAATGTTAACAATGTTGTTCCTTAGGCATTATTATTTTATAAAATATATCAATTGTTCATATTATATATATGAATCATATTTCAGATACTCCATAACCATCGGTAGAGGCGGATGAATGCAAAGTTTAGTATTTCCAAAGTGAGACGTGCTTTGGAAAATATACCTCAAAAGGAAAATCAGAAGAGCTCAATTTGTCTGATATAACTAAAATCGCGATTATTAAACCTAGATTTTCATCTTATGATTGTATAGCTTGATCATTTCCGACTATTTGGGTCTCAGTCTCATTTTTTTCTTTTTTCAAATGTGATGTCTGTGACAGGTAAACAAATGCCTATGCATTTTAAAGTAACTTATAGTAAGTTCTTAAAATTTTGTTATTTATTAATGTGTATTTCTTTGAAATATGTCGATACTAATTGTTATTCATGTATATATTTATTGTTTGTGTTAATTTTAATTATGGATTCCAAAATACAATCATTGTCAAAGATGAATTTGAACTTTTGATAATTTTGAAACTGCTTCGAAATACTCTTATTCGAATATTCACATGTAATGCAGCTTATATTTTTTCTGATATTTTGAGTGGGATTTTCTCTCTTCGTTTTTATTTTGTTTTCTAGAAACGAGGAAAGAAAATCCCACACAATAGATGAGAAAACAAGATTTCATTTGAATTCATTGAAAAACGTACCAACCGTACCAGTATGGAGGAAGTTGTCTCCACAAAATACTGCGTGTATATAAACAAACGTTCACAACAGTGTATATTTAATAGGTCAACAATAGAGAATGTGTGTAAAATAGGTTGAGAGCGTGTGCGCTATGCGTGTAGACTGGTTGGTGTCTGTCGAAGAAGTGAGAGCTAGTGTTTGTCTTTGTAGAGTGCTGGTAGCTTCGTGGCGCTGCAGGCGTTGACAGTCAGTGTTGCCAACAGTACCTATCCACTGAATAGTAGGACTGAGGACCCGTTGAAGATAGGTGTGCGAATCAGTGTCGCCACACCAGCATTCGTGGGCTGACATCTATTGGCATGTTTCTGGAAGATATTTATATTTCACTTTTTAGAATGTTGGTAGCAGTGGCCAGAAACTGATTCATGCACAACTCAGTGTTCTTATATTCACCAAGGTTGTGCATCCCTGAGAATTCTTCAAAATCCTTTTTGATGATGTTCATAATAGTGCCAGATTGATAGCAATTACAACATTTGGGTTGGCGAAAAATTTTGAGTAGAAAATAGAGTATTAGCAATGACCCACGACTGAAAACAAATAAAAAAAATTATTTTACTTCAAAGAATGTTGGTAGCAGTGGCACTCTTATTAACCTATCAACCATGTTGAATTCAATAACCCTGTTACTACATTAGTTTAATGGGTCCTGTGAATATTTTGAATTTTGACATTGACATGAAATCAAACACGAGAAACTGAAGAAACGGTTTTTGTTGTGGATTAGTGAATTGCCGTTGCCTTTGTCCGTTGCATGAATTTCAATTCGGATTTCTCTAGTTTATTTTCTCATGTCTTCAAACAGTTGATTTCGAGAGTCTCCAATATTGTGTTATTAAAAGTTAGCTAATACCGAAATGGATGCATTTACTGAGGTAAGTAAACATTAGAAAAACTAAAATCCATAATATTTTAGCAATATGAATCTTGAAATATTTTCAGAATATACTTGCGCGAGCTAGAGAAAGGCAAAAACTACTAGAAGACTTCTCAGGTAGCGAAAAATCCCCTCTCAGAGAATCCAACTCCAATAATTCATCTCAAATGAATTTGATGGAAATGCCAAAAATTCACAAAGATTGCCTGTCTGATTCGAATCTGACCTCGAAAATAAATAGTGTTGGTTCCACCTTTTTCAAAGAGAACAAATCAGATACTGACTTACCAAGGTTTTCAAGACAAAATTCGAAAACTAAGTTTTCATCTGAAATGCCTGGATCTCCTGGCAGTCAAATGAAAACATTGAATATTCAGCAGGAAAATTTCAACATGGAAATCAAACTGACCTCAACTGAAAATGTGAGAGTTGAAGTTGAAATTGCAGAAGCAGGTAGCGACAGTGGTTCAGAGAACAATCATGATGAAAATGGACTAAGAGATGAATCAAAAAGCAAACTAAAACGCCTTGGAAGGCTATATGCAGGTATACTCGATATCTTTTAGAAATAGTTAATAATAAGAAATAGTTAATAGTTTGATATTTGTTTTGATATCTTGGTATTTTCTAGCACAGATTCTTGTGTTGGTGAGGAGAATAAAATAAAGAGTAGGGTTGAAAATCAGCCTAAAATCATGAGACCTGTCTCAAGTTGAATTTTGTGTGTGTCTTTGCTAGCTTCTTTTGTTTCCTATAATGAATAAAATATTGAAATGTTCCCAGACATTCTTGAGACTGTGAGGCATTCTGTGTATTTCAGGTGGAGATGAGGCAGATATTTCTTCACCAATTCACAAGACTGAAGCCAAGTTCTGCACTAATGATGAGAGTGGACCAAAATCTATCAAGTCTACAAAATCTTCAAAAAAGGGACTCAGTAAATTAGCTGACTTGGCTCAGACTATAAACCAATGGGAAGATGACATTAGTACTGTAAGTAATAATGTTATTGAGTGACAAATTGTAGAGAATGAGTTCTTTGTATTTGTTTCTAGCCTCGAGTTGTTGAAGAAAAAGTGAGTTCTCCTAAAAAACCATGGAAGGCTCCTGCTCCTCAACCTCCGGTGATGGTTTCTCCCTCAAAACCTGTGTCGATGAAAATAGCACAAAAACCCAGGGCTCCTGAGCCACCAATTCCAAAGGTAGATAGCCCTAGGAAGGTCAATTTGACAGGAAGCCCAACCAAACAATCAGGAACTTCTAAAAAGGATATCGAGGCTGTTCCCAAGAAGTTGAATTGGGATAAAAATGTTATTGATACCCTGGTAGGATTTTTTCTAAATCTCTTGATTATAAAATTCTTGAGTTCCATTGAGATTCACACATATTTTCTACTATATCATTTCTTGATAACTATTGTTTTGTGGAATTTTTCATGTTTTATACGATTTTTTGTTTTTCATGATTCTATATCAATTTTGGTGACTTTGCTTGCTCAAAATGACATTTCAAAGGTAGAAATGATAGTCTCATTGGTTGAGAGAAGCAAATATTTCAATATGGGGTGGTAATATTAATGAAAAAAAAAAACACTTCTATTAGAAGTCCAAGAAAAGTCTGGTTTCATTTAAAAAATAGAGTATTTGAAATAATTGGGAATCATCTTATCCACAAGAGTTATTGATCAATTCAATGGTTATACAGTACAACTAACACTACAAAACATCACTTCACAATGTTGAAATTGAATCCGGTATTTTTTCTATCACTGTAGGAATCACAAGGATTCACCCGGACAAATTCCGAGTCGCGTTTGGTATATTCCTATGATTCACAGGACAAAAATGCGGAAATCAAGACGGCGCAAAAAATGAACGTAACAAAAGACCCTCCGAACGCAATTCCCGAAGAAGAAGAACCTGCGAACGAAGGCAAAATAAAACAGATGAAGCGTGCGCTGGAAGCTAAAATCCACCAGGAGGACGAACGAACTGGAAAAGCCAAAGCTCCGAAAGAGCCCAAGCTGAACTCTCGATCTGGCAACATAGCAGACCGAGCTGCCGTTTTCGAAAACAGCCCGAGCAGGACCAGCAAAGACCCGGCCCTGCTCTCTGTGTCCGAACGCAAGGCTCTGTTCGAGAAAAATGCAGGGGAGGCTCTGGTACCGAGAGCTGCATTCGGCATGGCGCTCCCTGTCAAAACCGATACTTCAAAAGCCGTTTCTTCGAAAATTTCCTCGGAGACCGTCAAGTCTGCGGTTCACAGTCCGCCGAAGACGGTGAAAAAACCGGCGCCCAAACCTCCGGTCGAGAGCGTGTCTCCCACTGTCGCTGTGGTCCCGCAGGCGGGGGGTATTGCTAGTAAGATGGCGTCTTTGCTGCAAAACAAGTCGACCATTTCGCAGGTGCAGATCGAGAGTAGCGTCAAGTCGGAGCGACAGAAGGAGATGGATATGTTGTTGAATCGTTTCAACAAGAATAAAACGGTAGGTTTTGTGGAAATCAATCAAATATACTTTATTGTCAAAAATTGATACATCTTATGGACAAAGCAAATATAAAACTAAGTGCCAAACAGTACAAAGGTAATACAGATTAAAATCTTAAAATAAAATAATAGTCAATCAATAAAAATACACAGAGAATAGACGTTTATAAAATCAGAAAACATCTCAAATTCTTTCCTCAAAAATGTGCCATTGACTTTGTATTTTTTTTTTAAATTTTTGGTGTTACAATAAACATGCATAGTGAGAAGCTCACCTTAGGGCTTTTTTGGACGTGGGGTATTTTTCTATTTTCTCAGTTGTCATGAATTTCAGTGAAAAATAGGAAGAAATCAATATTTCTCGATGACTACTTGATGAATTGATACTGTCTATTGTCGGTGGGGTAAAATCTCAAACTTCTTCAATTAATTTCTGACATCCTCTGACCCCATGCTGATAATGGGTTCATTATAGAAGACCAAGTAATTCACACTGATCATATCGTTTTCTGAACGTGTGAAATGTGAAAGCGTGGTGAAATCTCAAACTTAATATAATACTAATAATATCCACAAATTTCTCAACTTGTTCCGAACTTGTTTCAGGGGGCAAATGAGGCGATCATGGAAGAAACAGAAGACGATAGTGATAATGATACAGAAGTTGATGAGAAGACAGCCATGATTAGTTCCAGTGCAGCGCAGATAGTAAGTGCTGGTAATAGAAGAAAATCTGCAGAGAAAAGAAAGAGTGGAGGAAACCCCCATGGTGAGGATGCTCTATTACATTCTGATAATTCACGAAATTCTTATAGAAAGTATGATTTGAAAATTATGTTACCATGTACCAATACTGTTTATCTCACCATAAAAACATCTTTCTGAGAACATCAACAATTCATAGAAGTTCTATGATTTTAATTGACTCTTCGCTGCCACAAGAAACTTAAACAGGTAAATTGAAAATGCACTATTGTATTTTCCTGAAATTCTTTGTATTGAATATTGTAAAGATGAATGAAGAAAAAATATAATAAATTCTCAAGTAACTGTCTGCGTGTTAGAAATTTTTTACAAGTATCACTGTTATTTGATTATTTGTGATATTGAGATATCTATGCCAAGTTAGACTGTGAGGGCCTCGAAGGAAATTAATTTTTAAGAGTTCTAACATTATCTTGTATTTCTATTCTTGAATCTAATTGAATAGAAATACAACAATGGAGGATGAGGAAAAATGAAAAGACAAAAAATACCTCTCCCTAGTCGATAATTGACCTTGATTCTTCTATCTATGAAAGTAAGAAGATTCATTTGCCTGCTCCATTTAGAAATGTAGAAATCTTCAAAACATTCAGAAAACTTGTTGACGAAGCCCTGATTAAAGCCTAGGCGAAGGCCTATTAAAATGTCCAAGAATCAGATTTTTTGATTTTATATTTGTCATCATGTGCAAACTATAAATTGTGGAAATTTTTGGGAACTTGTTCTTTCCTATTGCTTGGTGAATATCGTCACTCATTTTTACTTTGGTGGGTATTTTCGATTCAATAAATTTTGCCTAATTTTCGTCATTATATTATAAAGGGCTGTCTAAATCATGGTCCTGGTCATTTATTTTTCCCTAATTCATAATCAGTTCTAGAAGCGCGTTCATCGACCACAAATATTCAAGCTTCAAAAATTTGGCGCCTTTTGTGACGCCAGTGCGCGTCGTGAATTTATTGGTTGAATTTTTTGATGGTGTCGAACAGGTGGGGCATAGCTGGATGACACAACATAATCGCCAATCAAAATCGCCCGCGCACTGACGTCACACGGCTCCCTCTCTTCAGTACTCGGTTTCGTTATTCTTCTTATCTAGCTGATCAAAATCAAAATATAAGAGTCAAATATTTCCAGATGTACTTGAATATATGAATAATTGTGGATTACCATCGTTGTACAGTTTGACATCTGACATGGTTTGTCGATGGAAAATTTGTTTCTCAGAAAATGAAGCTAATGCTAATGAAATTCCAGGCAAGGGGGACAGTCCTCAAGTGACAGCGGTATTGAACGAAATCAAGAGGATCAAAGTGACAGCGCCGAAACCCGGAGCTCTATACCCCAATCTCTCCGATATCGAAGCCACCACGGAGACGGAGACCGACAATCACACTCGAAGTCCATCGCCGGACGACGGTCAAAGCAGGTGCGATAAAGTTACCAATTGGATATTATTTTGTTTTTGTCTGGCTTGATTCTGGGCATTTTGGGCAGCTTAGAAAAGTTATCGTCAAATCTTCTCATTTCGCTTGAGCATATGCCTGGGAGAAAATCTTGGGTTGCTTTTTTTGCGATGACCGTCCGTGCTCAGAGTTCATTAGAAAATGATGAAAAGTACATCATGGTGCATCACAAATTTTGTGTAACGGACTCAGACTTAGATATGATATATGAGTGTTGGAAAAGTACACAATGGTGCAACACAAGTTCTATAGAATGTTGCGCGGACTGAAAATCTGTTCATCTTGCTGTTAATCATACTGGGTGGCCTAATGAAAATGAAACAGGGTCGACTTGACAAATTTATCGTTCTCAGAAAAAAAAAACGCTCGGACCAGTCGATTTTTATTTCGAAGGGGAAATATTTTGCGCATGTTTTCAACTTTTTCACTTCAAACCCCTCGGAGGGGTGAGCTCCAACCCTCGAATCTCAAATGGGTTAAGGGGTCAAGTGATACATCATTTTGGAGGTAATCGAAATTTCTCACCAACGCTTTCTTGTTTTTGGAACTCGATGCAGTAGTTTTCGAGAAAACTCGTTTATGAAAATAATGATAATTTCTCCTTTTTTAGTTAGAACCATGTTCATCTAAGAAGTGCCTTATGTGTTTTTTTTAAATCCTATCCTATCCAACATTCCATAAAAAATAATTTTAATATCAGTTCCTTGATCTCTGCATACCTTGTTTCGTTTTCATTGGGCCACTCTGTATGTGCTTAATTCACCAAGTTCCTTTCAAAATGTGATAACTCAAAAATCAAACACCTATTGTTGTAGGATGAAAACAATATTAATTTTATTGTTATTGATTGAGGAGGATGAAAGTATCCTTGAGAAACATTTGAATTTTGATCTAATATATTATTCAAATTGAAATTTAGGTACCAAAAATTATTTTAGAATTAGTCGTAGTTAGTTCAAAAGGTTCTCTTGTTATTAGTATATATTGTTAATTTTTATTACGATACGATTAAGTATGGTGCCTCTATATTAAATAATATAATAAATGACATCCGACAATCCCATTTTTCATTTCATTTCATCAAAAGTGCATGAAAACATTTGGCTGGGTACCATTCAAACATTTTGGTTCACTTCCGAAACCTGCATGAGTTCTACGTTATTATTTCAAAAATCCATTATGCATTGGCATGAGTTTCAAAGTTTATACCAGAATGTTTAAATGCAAACGAGTGAGCATGCTTTTGATCAATTTAACATTTCATTCGATAACAACTATCATAATTTATCGTTAACAGAATGGAATACTATTTTTAATTTTATTCATCATTATTTTATTAATCATTTATTATTCGTGTAGATTTATTTGACAATTTCGGTGTTGACAAAAAAATTATTCAATTTGCAATCTTGGACTAAGATTATATCCTATGGGAAAATTTGAAAATTATAAAAAGTTGTTCCAAGGGGATATTTTTAATGCACGATTCAATGGTGATAAGTTCTAACTCATTGTCAGAACATGGGGTTTGATTCAATGTAGACATCATTTTATAGTTCTGGTTCGCTACTGGGGATGTGTATGAATTTAATTTGTATTGAAACATGGTGAAGGTGATAGTGCACAGTTTCTAACACAGTTTTCCTTTGTTGAACAGTTGCGAAGATAACAATGAATCCGATGACCCTAATACTAGTTTTGGTCGTGATATATTAGAAGCAGTGTGTAAGAATCAGACTCCGCAGAAAAGGGTAAGTGATCGATATCATGTCTCAAAGGATCGTGACAGAAATATTTTCATTGGATTACTTGTTGCAGCCGATTTTCGATGAAAGTACTGCTAGTGATGTTTCGAGTATTTTGGATGATATGGACAACTATCTCGACGAATGCAATGACGAAGAAAACAGCAGTATTGGCCCGACGCCCCCTAAACAAGTGAAGCCGCTAGTAGTGGAAGTGAGTACTTCGAGTGTCAAATGTCAAAGATCGTTCTATTCAAGTTCATTTCCGATTTTCAGAAAACTACGGCACAACCTTCGAACTCCTTTCATTACAAGACCTTCTCGCCGAACGTCAAGCCTAATGCGAACAAATTCCAGTCGCCGATGAAGACTAGAACTTCTATCGAGCCCACACCAGATTTACCTGAATATGTTGTCGAAGGAGACAACGTTTTGCCTCTGACGCATACAGTCAGTTTCTACCGGAAACAACAAAGCCAGGTTATTTCATTTATTTATTAATTGACATGGTCAAATTCTTCATCTCAGTTTTCTACATACCCGAAAGCTACCATAATGATCATCGTTTCGAGAATCATTTCTCATGAATTGGGAGTTTTACACGAATTATAAGAATGTTAAATTCTGCAGAATGATGTATAAATTTTTTTTTATCATCTTTCAACGCTTAACGGAAAAAAAATCATCATAATTCATAAGTTTTGGGGTCGAAAGTGAATCCTTGAGAGAGGTAAAGAATCGGCGTCGATAGCTGGACTTCAATGGCCGGACACATTCGAAATCTAGTACTGGTTCTCGATCCTAATTCGAAAATTATCGCATCTTCAGGCACAGACACCTGTGAGGCACGTTTCAAGGCAACCCCAAATCGAGGAATGTGTTGAGGAGACTAGGGAAGAGGATATATTGGTCACCAAAAAGATCGACGAATTGAAGGACGAAGTCAACAAACAACAAAACATCATATCGCAAACGAGTCAGGCTCTAAACTTATGCAGTTGCACACCGGAATTCTCAGGATCCACCGAACAAGTTGAGGCCGAGAGAGTTTTGTTGGTTGCGAGTGAGTGAAAATGTTCCTAAATGAGGAAGTTTCCAATTTTTTTTCCTATGCATCGTTCATGATTGCGAAATATCGAGACTAGAAAATTATTAATTATGTTTTATCGTCCTTTTTTCCGATCTATTTTGTTTATTTTATTTTTTTTTTATTAGCACACAGAAGACAGGCGGCCCTCCATGAAATTCAGCGGCTGAAAGTTGAAGGCACGATTAGACCACAGGGTCAACATGCCAAGGATTTGCCGTTGGAAAAAGGAACTCTCACGATTTCGAATATAGTGCTTCCACTGAAACAGAAATATGTCAAAGCTTTAGCGGCCGGTAAGTTTATAAATTAACTACCAATCATTGAATCCGATTGATTTTTTTGTCGAAAAAGTCAAATTATGAGTGGTCCTTCGAGTGTGTTGTGAACGTTAGTCCCTTTTTTTTTGTTTCTCCTCCCGTATGTCAATGATTTGTCTCTACTAGACATTGCCGATTATTTTGATTGTTGATGACAGTTTTATGGCATTTCGAAGATATGAGGATGCTTCTTGAAATCATTAAAAACGATTTGAATTTAATTCGGAAAAATGAATTTCGGTGCGAACTTTCTCTGCCTGAATCTCAAAAAAACTAAGCTCATATCCTTCAACTGATTATTCCCAGACCATCAACAGAGTTCTCTCTTTTTTTTTTGGCTAACTTCCATGGAAGCAGCATTTTTCTGATCAGAAATTTGTGGAATTTCAAAGCCTAAAAAAAAGATTGTTATAAATTTTGCCAATTTTATACTTCAGTGATGATACTGACGATCACCATTATGGGGTGATTAGTGGGGTGCTTGATATTAGTCAACCACTCTTTGTAGCCAACCTATCACTAGCTATTGGAAGACATACGGAATATCTTCTTTATAAGACACCTTGTAAATAACTGTGATTTTTCGCCCTTCATCCCTCTCTGACTGAGATTCTCGTACGAAGTAGTCTTCAATTGAAGGCCAACTCTTTTAGAGGTTCAAAACACATCAACATTGTGTCTCACACAAATGTTAAACATACAATAATTGTGGTCCTTTTGGGCATTTTTATATGTTGATGGACGTCTGTTCATATCAACGTTTGCACCATATGGGTAGTTTTTCGAAATTTACCGAGATTTTTCTGTAAATACTTGACGAGTATCGCACCGATGATTTGAAATTGAATATTTTTCCATTCAATTGAACTGTTTTCGTTCACAGCCAATACAAATTTTCCCGAAAATCAGATAGAATGGTTATTATCACGCGTGGGTTTTGATTTTTCCAGCAGGTGGCAAAGGTCACCACGTCGTCTGCCTTATCAAGTGCGGCGAACAAGTCGCCCCTACGAAGCTGGTGTCCACGGTGATACACAACGCGAAGAATCCCGACTCGGAGCTGCTGATACCGGGAACGGTCACCCTGAAGAACATCCACAGCGATTTCACCGTCACCTTCGAGGTGTACTGCTTGCAGGCGCAAGAGGAATTTCTTCCGCACGAAGTCAAATATCACATCAACAACAAAAAGGTCGGTAGCTTGCCAGGGACACCAACAATTACCTAGATGATCGACGAGGACTTTTTCGTTTTTTTGTATTCATGTCATCATGTACACAAAAATAGCATGAAACATGCGCTAAAGCTCTTGGATTCAATTGAGAAGAGAGCTTTTCGCCTAGTCGATGATACAACACTCTCTAGATCATCGTAGAACGGTCGGCGATCTCTGCCTTTTTTATAGGTACTTCCACGGTCAGTGCTCAACGGAAATATCATCTATTATGCCACCACGTGCGATTCCTAGTAGAAAAATCAGGCGAGCTCAGGCTGGTCACCCCTACACTGTCAGGCTCGAGACCTGTCGAACATCGCTATACCAAGCATCATTCATCAATAGAACGGCAAAGTTGTGGAATTCTTTGCCTAGTGAAGTCTTTCCTGATGCTTACAACCTCCAAACTTTCAAGAAAAATTCCAACACCTTCCTTCTTCCTTCCAACACGATGTTCCTCGAACGTCGTGTTAAAATCATAGGTTTCCCGTTCGTGTTGTCAACAAATGAAAAGAAAATTGATAGCAACTTGTGAGATATTAAACGGCAAAAAATATTTGATGAATAGAAAACGACCAATCTAGTACAATTCAGTTCAGCTTAGCTTTTGAATTCAAAGGAAAATTGAAATTAATTGCAGATGATTTGACAAATAGAACTGAAGAGTCGTGGCACATTTCGAAAACATAAATTTTCAGGAGAGCCAAAAGTGTTAACAGTGGAGTTCACGAAATAAAAATGAACTGGAAACAGTGCGAGTTTGTACTATGGACTGAGGAATCATACAGGGCCTCCCAAACAAGTACAATTCTTTGCCTAGTGAAGTCTTTCCTGATGCTTACAACCTCCAAACTTTCAACAAAAAATTTAACACCTTCCTTCTCTCCCGAAATTCCGCCGCTGGCTAGCATGATGTTCCTGGAACGTCGTGTTAAAATTATAGGTTTCCCGTTTGTGTTGTCAACTTGTGAGATATTAAACGGCAAAAAATATTTGATGAATAGAAAACGATCAATCTAATACAATTCAGGTTAGCTTAACTTTCGAATTCAAAGGAAAATTGAAGTTAATTGCAGATGATTTGACAAATAGAACTGAAGAGTCATGGCACATTTCGAAAACATAAATTTTCAGGAGAGCCAAAAGTGTTAACAGTGGAGTTCACGAAATAAAAATGAACTGGAAACAGTGCGAGTTTGTACTATGGACTGAGGAATCATACAGGGCCTCCCAAACAAGTACAATTCTTTGCCTAGTGAAGTCTTTCCTGATGCTTACAACCTCCAAACTTTCAAGAAAAATTCCAACACCTTCCTTCTCTCCCAAACTTCCACCGCTGGTTAACACGATGTTCCTCGAGCATTATAGGTTTCCTTTTCGTGTTGTCCACAGATATAAAAAAAAAACATTGTCTCATAGAACACCTCATTTGATTCATCGCTCCTATTGCGGAAACACCTTCTATGATAACTAATTTCGCACATATATCTGATGGTATTCTTCTCTGTTGCGTCCTGTTAGCTTTCAATCTGATTTGACAAATTCGTGATGAAAGTTGCATATTTTCCAGTCTGGCAACAAATTGGCCACTCCGAAGAAATCCAAGCACGAATCCAGGATGGTGATGCCGATCAAAGAGTCTCCAGGTGGGCCTCAGGCCGTAAGAAGCTCGTCGTTCGCTGTCATGGGATACGTCGTATTCTCTGTTCAAGCGATGAATAAAAGGGTCTGGAGTCTCAACAACGTAAGTGTCTTTCAGCACTGCCAATTTTTTTGGGAATTTGATATCGTTTCCTAGCTAGACATCTATCATGATTTTTCTTTCAAGGGCTTCTTTATTTTTTATTTACTGTGTATACACGAATGATAGTCGATTCGATATTTTTTTAGTTTTTTTTATCATCGATTTTAAGACCCGAAATTCACGAGTGAAAAATCCAAAAAAATAAATAAATCATCAAAGTCTTTCAAGTAGATATTTTTAATGTTGATTTTGAATCCTCTTGCTTCCTGTTTATTTTTTTCAATTTATTCTGTGATGAGTTTCGTGAGAATGTTTTGAATTGATTTCATTGAAATTTGAAACCGTCAATTTCTTCGGGAAAAAATGAATAAATCAGCATATCTTAAGTTTGTTCTGTGATATCAGTTCCCATGATTCTTCAGCTTTGTATACATTCGTAGTAACAATAATAATACTAAGAGGATTATTCACAAATGTTCACAAAAATCTGAATTTAAAATCCACTTTGTTTTATTTCATTTTTCAGCTTTTCATGGAATTTTCTCTCCTCGTTTCTAAAAAATGGAGTAGAAGTTATTAAAAATTATTGCAATAATTATAATTAGAAGTTATAGTAGAAGTTATTAAAAATTATTGCAATAATTTTTAATAACTTCTACTCTATTTTTTAGAAACGAGGAGAGAAAATCCCATGAAAAGCTGAAAAATGAATGCACCACCTCCTCGAAGAACTTACAGATAGTATTTGTTTTATTTCATTAGTGTTTTCAATGGTGTGATATTTATACTTCCTGAGGTAGACTTATGTATCGAACATTTAAGTAGATAAAACGAAAATAAATACTTTTCAAGTATCTAGCAGGAATGAAATTCCAAAATTTCAATAAAACGTCAAATGAAATGATCTGTGTTTATTCCACAATAATCTTTCATCAAAATAAAGACCTAAGAATTTCGAGTAATGGTAAATAAACGATCAAGTTTGGTATTGAATTTCCGATGTCGAAAAACCATATCGAGTAGATTTTTTTTTGTGCCAATCGAACTAATCCGGTCGATTATTTTGCCAGACTCCCTCGATGAGTCCTCTAGAGGGAAACGTCGAGATGCGGATATCTTGCGAATTGGCTGTTTCCGTCGATCATCGCAGTTTCTTGACGATGTTCGAAGACGTCTCCGGATTCGGAGCTTGGCATCGAAGGTGGTGTCTGCTCAAAGGGCATACACTCAGTTATTGGAAATATCCAGATGACGAAAAGAAGATGGTGAGTATCCTTACATTTGGATAAATCTACATTACACAAGTTGCCGAATTTTTTTTTGTTTTGAATTATTTTTTCATCTATGATCCGACCAACCGACCAAAATAAAATTCTCGAAAAATATGTGCGAGGTACTTGAGGGTTTTCATTTTCAGATATATTTTTTTGGAATTCTCTATTCCAAATTGAGTTACTCAATATATTTAACAATAATAATATACGATGTTGTAGCTGCAGCTTTTTAAGATTTCCCTAAAACTGTTGATTGTGTAAATGATGAATTTCTTTTTGGAAAATTGTACATACTACTATGATTTCAAATGAGTTGGTTTAGATCTATAAGTGTTAGAATTGGTGAAATTAAATGAGGAACTGTCCAATAGCAATTATGATTCATGGGGCGTACCACAAGGATCAGTTTTGGTGCAATTTTATTTGAACGACCTAGCTACCATTGCAATTGAAAGAAATTTCACAATTTTTGCGTATGATATTACTCTCATTTTTCAGCTTTTTGTGGGATTTTCTCTCCTCGTTTCTAAAAAAATAGAGTAGAAGTTATTAAAAATTATTTCAATATATTTGTGGTAAGGACAGATTTTGTGATCTGCCCCAAAATGTCACTGCGCTTGAAATAAAACCTTTAGATACCTAAAAGAGAACATATTTGCGAAGAGAAAAATATATTTCAATTGTGTTGAGAACGGGAGCAGATTCGTTCCCGAAACGTCCACCAAGATAAGTAGAGGTTTTATTCTCATTAAATATATTTGTATTTCCAAAATTTCTTTCAAAAACAAGGTGTCACTGACCAATAGAGAATTTCTCTTTTAGGTATCTATCTAAAGGTTTAATTTCAAGCGCAGTGACATTTTGGGGCAGATCCCAAATCTGTCCTTACTACAAATATATTGAAATAATTTTTCATAACTTCTACTCTATTTTTTAGAAACGAGGAGAGAAAATCCCACAAAAAGCTGAAAAATGAATGTACCACCTCCTCGAAAAACTTACAGACGATATTGCTCTAGTTTGGCATGGAAAAGATGCTGATTTCATGAGAGTAATTGAGCAATGATGCGATTCCAATAATAATAAATTACCTTCAATTTTGATTTGCGAAACGAAATACACCCCAAGTTTCAAGGTATATTTATAGGCAACAAACTGAAATTTGATCAGCATGTTTCGTCTCCTTATTAATCGACCTGTCCATGGATTCTCTGATTAGTCAATATAATTTTGTGACTCTTCTAGGCCCCCATTAACACGATCGATTTGAAGAGCTGCGTGACCAAACAAGTGGAACCCGTCAGCAGAGAAATATGTGCCAGACTCCATACTTTCCTCATCGAAAGAGAAAGACCTTCCCGACCACAAGATAAAGATAGTTTGGTTACTATTTGCAAAGGAAGCACGACAATCATAAGGTGAATGAGAATTCAATAATAACATCATGTTTGGAACTTTTCCAGATAATATTAGATTATAATTTTTAATGACAATTTTTTTATCGAATTATTAATTTAATTCAGTTGTTATTTTTCTGGCATCTTGATAACAATTCTGCTCCGATTCTCTACAGGAAACAATTCTCATTTTGCCGTTACAAATTTTATTGACGAACTTGAAATACCTGATAGATTTATTTCAATGAATTGAGTTTTTGTAATGAATATATTTTTCAGGCACTTATTATCTGCAGACACGAAAGAAGAGCGCATCGAATGGTGCGAAAAATTTAATGCAGCTCTCACAGCATTGAAGATGTGGGGTTCGCAGTAGTATTGTTTATTTTCATTATGGACATCGCTTAATAATTGAATGAATGAATGTATAATTATTGTTGACATTGAGGCTAGAACGTTTTGGAAAACGTTATTATTACTGCCTAAATGTTGATTTTAAAACAAACTAACTTTGTATTTTATTCGTGTGTGTATATTTTTAGATTTGTATCAATTTATTATCAATATTTTTTATGAAATAACTTAAGAAATATATTTACACTTGTATCAAATCAAACCCATTTCTTTTTCGTAATCTTCCGAGGTTATCTTCTTTTTCTTCAACTTCTTCAATAGTGCCACATCTCTCTTTAGCTCCTCAAGGTCTTCATCACTCAAACCTACCAAAATAATTGAACATTTGATTTATCGATTTTTAACACCCAAAAATAATTTTATTAACTTCTGGTTCAGTGGTCTTGCTTTGTTTTCAAGATACAAAGTATTCAATGTGAATATTTTGAATATCCTTCACCCAATTTTGTTTTAATTTGGAATTATTTTCGTGTTGAGAAGCTGATTTAGCTCAAACTTATCTCTTAATATTCCCCTTATTTTTTTCCTATCTTGCTTAGTTTTTGAGAAAAAAAAAACATTAAATTGAAATGCTCAATTGCATTTACAAATTAATATTTTTTTCTCAAAAACAACAAATAAGTTGAGTGACGCATGAATGAGTTCAATGGAGTTTGAGCTAAATTAACCCCTTAACGCGAGTAACAAGTGATGCCAAATCACAACACAATTTGGCGAAGAATATTCAAAATATTTAGGAAAATAATTTTTTTAAAAAGAGTTTGACACCTTGTATCTTGGAAACGAAACAAGTTATGACACATGTTTATATGAACTTATTGCATTTTGCAAATATGATTGGAAGTGATTCGAAACCATATAATACCTTTTCTCTTTTTCTTCTTTGGGGGTTCTCCACTGGCTAATTTTGCTTGTTTGCTATGTTTCCTTGTTAATCTCTTTGCTTTCCTCTCATCCTTCTTCTGTTTCGACAATACCCAAGATTCTGTTTCTTTCTTGATGAATTTTTGCTTACGGCCCGGCCACGAACCTATCAAACAAATTATTTTACCGATTTTTGCACGTCCTTAGTTTGATAAATTGTTTCCCGCAATTCAAAACCTGGTCATCCAAAATACGCCAAAAGAATTTTCCAATTTCACCCAGACCACATTTGGCAAGAATTAGTATACTGAGTATCAAAAACGGTGAGTGAATAAATTTGGTTTGATCTCAATATTTCTTAAATAATTATTTACTTTATTATTTCCATGTGAATGATACTTTTGAGAATTTCTGGCAGTGTTTTTTTTAACAATTCGTATGTCTTACCAGTTATTTTGTATTGATCTAGTTTCTGTATCCTGATTTTTTCTCTCGTCTTATCCTTGTATGGAACGGTATTCAAATCTATATCAGGAATTTCTGGAAAGTCACTAAAATCTCGATTCTTCAGTTCAGGCATTTTCGGCAACTTTAAGAGACCATAAGTCGCTGCGACTGAACCCAAAGGTAACTCCTTGAACATTCAACAAATTTTATGCAAGGAATTTGACACGGTGAATTAATATTTCACTAAATATATCGTATTTTATCAACATCAGTGGATTCTACGTTGAAAAATAGGAGGACTTTGTGTACACATCCCTATATCTGAAATTCATAGTTTTTGTAAAGAATAGGCATGATGACAGTAATTAAAAATCAGTAGAATTATATATTTATCTAAAAAATGGAAGTCCGCCATGATATGCCGTCTAATGTTTACATTTCCTTTACTCAAACGTGACGTCACTAGCGCCATGACACTGACAACCGTATTGATGCGAATTTTAAATCTGAAAACTTCAATGAAATTTTTCCCTACTGAACCTCTATGATCTGCAGGAGTATGTTATTCATTGTGAATAATATACAGTTCCGAACATTATAGGATTGTTTTCTTAAATTTCTGTCATCACGCCTATTTACAGACATTGGGAAGCCGCGCTATAAGTGAATTCGAACACATCACTTACTTTGACATTGAGTAATAATGAGCATGCGTGCTTCGAGTATGCCCTCACATGTGATACAAAAGCTTGAGTGGCTTTTTCCATGATAGCCCTGTCCGACCTAAGGATTTTCCTTATATTCTCTCTGAGCTCGTCAGCCTGAAATGTCAAAAGTAGAAATTTCGATTCGAAAGTGCAAAGAATACTATCCAAACAACTGGAAGCGAGGTGGAACTCATTGAACTCTTATGGGAGATCGATGTCATAAGTCTGAAATGTAATGAATAGTAGAGCGTGAGGAATATTCAAAGCTTGGAAAGACTGAAAGAGTGACTATGTTATCGTAAACTCCACCACAAATCCAATTTTTAAGTGAAGAAAAACGAAGTTATGGTCATTTTTAGATAGAGGAATCAAAAACTTCTGTAGGCAGTCAATAAGGCTTGAGTGGAGAAATGCCAATGCTTAGCGCATTTCAGTAACTGAATGATTATATTTTATTCTACCTCAATTGTTGAAGTAAACTAGAAAATGATAACATTTTTGAATGTCACAAACCTATACTTTCCATTTAAGAATTCGCTAATCCAAAAGTCTGGACGATCTCTGGTGGCTAAATTGTGAACCTACTCAGTGAGTAATCAATAATGGATACGTGTGCGTTTTATCAATGAATCATCGTTATTTCGGCGTGCTTGTGCGATATCAGAGATTATTGGTGGATTATGTTGTATTCTCATTGTATTTGGAGATCTGTGTGATGAGCGAACTTCAAAAGTAGGACTTTAAACGAATAATTTTTGGGATAACCCAAACTCGAAAGGTATGCACAGGAATGATTTTATGCTTTGAGTACTTTTATAAACCTATATAGTTTCAGGGTTGAGATACTCAAAATAATAATGAGTGGAGAACCGAGTCAAAATATTGGCACAACTAGGAAGACATTGCATAACACTAACTGTTGTGTTTAAACTGTATTTTTCCAGGAGAAATAAATATAGGACGTTTCCATGCGTTCCCAAGAAGAATGCTTCTAAAGTCCATGTCAAGAATGATTATGGTATACTTGAGAAAGTTGATCGAAGAAAAGCATGGACAAATGCTTTGTTGATCGGAAAACCTGTGACTCACTTCATTCGAGTTTATTTCCTTCATTTTATTCATTTTATTAGACACTGCAAAGCGTTACATCACCTCACAATATGATAGTTCTTCAACACACTATCAACAATTGTCCGAAACACACACGAAAATCCAAGATATCACTTCATACACGCCGAACAGAGAGATCATTCACTATCCGCCATATTTGTTTACGTCTCGTAGCGCCCTCTTCGGTAGTTGAAATAGCCAATATTGGGGTTGTACCTGTTATTTGAAGGAGGTTGAAGGTAGGGTACGCATTTTGACGTTGACGAATGACAATTTGACGTGTTTCGGAATTTTTTATAAATATGTACCGAAACTGGAATAAAGAATTGATTCCGTTTGGTTTTTATATGCTGCTGCATCATAATAAATGAAGGCAACAGAGACAAAAAACCCGATTTGCATCCGCACTTTTCTACGAAAAAGTCTCGAATCTCGATCGTCAAGCATCCAGTTGTTTTATAACTCAATGACCAACCTTTTCGTCTGAACTGCAATCGTCTAGAGGGCTGAGTTCGACTCGCTGATTGGTTTTGATGAAAGGCACATAGGCCTCTTCGTTTTCGAGTAGAAGCAGGAGCGATGAACCTTGGTGACCTTGTCGGGCAGTTCTACCGACTCTGTGGACGAAGGCGCTAGCCAAAGCCGGCGGGTCCCATTGCAGAACCCAATCCACCTGAAAAAAAAAACAAATTGAAACGAAAAGAATGTATCACATCCAAAGATATGATATTGCACTAGGAGAGTGAAGAAAATTTTTCAAATTCTGTTTGAACTTGTTCAAGGAATCTGAGGATTTGATTTCTAGAGGCAGCTGATTGAATCTCTGGAAATCATTTCGTGATCTTGTATTGTCTTGTATCAATCTTCTTTTGGAAGCTTCCAATGGTAGTTCTCTAACATCCTTAGGAAAATAATTGGAACAGAGGAAGTCCTATTGATTTGCTTTTTCCTAATCTCTTCATAAGAGGCATGAGATTATATCTGTACGTCGTATACCTGAATGTAGGTGATGTTTTCATAGCCTTATTATGAGAATGATGACATGATGTCTAAGACTTTTTTACCTCTGGAATGTCAATTCCTCTAGCCATCACGTCCGTGCACAGCAGAAGCCCCTTTTCGATGGTTCGATAATTCTCCATGATTTTGTTACGCTTCGATTTCATTTTTCCGTGAATAGCGAGTACAGGCAAATTCAGTTTTTTAGGTATGATGTGTGGGAAAATATGCGACCAGTAATCGACCGTAGCACATGTCGGCATAAACAGCATAGCTTTTTGAACATCTTTATCTTCTAAAAATGATATCAAAGTAGCCAATTTTCCTGAAACAAAATACTTATAGCGCCGATGTAGATATAAGAGGATGCATTAAAGATTTTGACAATAAAAGATCCAATTATGAACGAAAAGTTTAGTGAGCAAATAAATGTTTCGCTCTAGCTGACAAAATGATTTTGACCAACACATAATATGAAAGTTGACAATTCCTGTGATTTTATCAAGTAAATTAATTCTGACCATTGACACAAATGTCAACTTATCTTTTTCTGTTGACTTATTGACTATTTTGACCCATCAAATAATGTGGAATAGATCTATGATGCCCAGAATCTTATTATCAATAGTCAACCTGTCAATACTAAGATGAGAGAGTGTTTGGGGCCGAAATCATTGTCAGGTGGTTTTGATGGCTTGTTTGAAATGGGCTTTGTAATTCAACAATTTGAACTGCTATCACATGATTTGTAATGTCTCACACTATGTCTGATATCTTATTAACCAATCCAAAATCACGAGAATTCTATTTATTCATGGATTCATCTTACCATTGTCTTTTGTAACGATGTAATAGTTGTTGAGTAGTTCAGGTGTACTATGAGCAGCTTTTGCAGAGACGCTTACGAGAACAGGATTCCGCAAACCAGCTCTGATCAAATCTTCCACCTCTTTGGTTTGCGTGGCTGAAAATAGACCTGTACGTCTTTGTTTCGGTAAATAGCTCAAAATTGTATTGACAGACTTTTCGAAGCCTAAGTCGAGAAGTCTATCGGCCTCATCCAAAATTAATATCTCCTGGAAGAGCAGGAAGGTCAAAATAATTTCATTATTTATAATTTCATTTTCAGCTCTGATGATTAACCGAATCTATTTTCGGTCATTATTATAACCCTTGAGAAGACTAATCGTTTAATGAAATCATCATCAGTCAGACTTTTATAAGCATGGTGCTATTTTCGGCTCAACTGATTATGTGTGTTAGAAAAAATGATTTACCAAGTTCTTCAGGGAATTGGCCAAATTGAGGTCAAGCCTTCTGGTGAGTAAATCTTCAAAACGACCTGGAGTACAAATTATTATGTTTCCACCATTGGTTTTGAAATGTTCAACATCTTCATCCACATCATTGCCTCCAACAAACAGAATTTGTCTAATATTCTGGAAAATGAACAGGAATGAAATTGGTTCAGGCCTAATCTTCGGCCTGACTTCTTTTTGTTCTGACTTCTCTTCTCCTTCTTATAGAGTATACAAACCTCATCATCATTGTTAATAATATCATTTTTAAATTGAGAATACTTAAATATTGATCTTTCCTAGAATTCAAAACTAACAAAGTAGAACACAAAAATTCACCAAGTTGTTTCTTTCTACAATTTACGATTCATTCACTGGAAGCATTAGGAAAACAATATTGGGACTTGTTTTACTTACAGTCACATGTTTCAGTAAAGAATCCAATACTGAATTAGTTTGTAGCGCGAGTTCCCTTGTGGGAGAAATTACAACTGCAGCTATTTGGTGTTTGGTCCATTTTTCTTCAACCTCTCTCCTCTTCAATATTTCTAATATGGGTATTAAAAAAGCAAGAGTTTTACCAGATCCTAAAATTGATTATCAACCTGAATTAAATATGGTTCCAGAGAATACTGAGGATTTTGATACCTGTAACTGCTTCGGCAGCTACATCTTTTTTTTTTAGAAGTTGTGGTATCGTGAAAGCCTGTACTGGTGTAGCGGTTCGGAAATTCAAGGATTGTATTGCTTTTTGTACTTCTTCATGCAATACTATTTCTAAATCACTCCATATTTTTGACATTTTGTAAAATTTCCAAATCTGAGGTTACCATGAGATGTGTGAGGTTATAAAATTCTTCTTCTTCGACCTCGTGTCAGAGTCTAATCCTTCGTGTGAAGATAGCTGACAAGAGCAGCAAGGCTCAGTGGCGTACACATTTTTTTATGGCTTGAAACGATGAAATTTTTCATTCAAAGGGAAGATAATTAATAAATGTTTGTATTATATAGTCTATAATCTCATTATCTTGTATTGTGCTTTCATATCACGTGAATATATATTTTATTCGACAATACTCAAAGGTAGGTACATTTTTAGTATTTTGTGTTTCGGCCACATTCTTTATTCGTGATGGATACATTCTACATCTACATAAGTTCACGGTAACTTTAAGATTTTGAGAACGAAGCGTAGAACTGCAATGCAACAAGAACGTAGGTCAGAACATTTCCAAATATCTGTAAAAAATAATAACATTTGATTATCTAATTGCACTGTGAAATACATCTGTGTGTATATCCCATCCCAAGTTCATTGCATGTATTATCTAATTACTTTGTTTTGCTCATTGTTTGGAATTTTCTTATATCTTTATGCTTTCCCATCTACACAGTTATTTTTTTTCTTCTTCTACTATACAAAAGGGACTTATTTTTTGACGTATCATCTCAGAATCGTCAAATAGACTGACCCACCTTGTGATAATCGTTGGATAACAAATTTAATTAGGAATTCAGCAATGTGATTTTCAGGTCTGATTTCTGTTAGGAGTTATAAAAGATGTTTAGTGAAATAAGGCAAAATACAAAGTTGAAATTAACATAACTGAATTCTTGGTGAAATAACATATCCATGCAATGACGTATGACAAGGTGAGGCGGGTAGTGTATATCTAAAATGTTTCTTCGTATCGCTTACCGATGACAACAAATTTGTTTCGACAGTGAAAATATCGCAGACCCTCACCTCGGGTTTTTTCAAATTCAATGTGTTGATCAGTGCTTCTATCTGGAAAAATCATCATGTCACTATACACATTTCCAGATATCTCGACAATCAAGTGGACAAACCTGTGCTGCTTCCATCGGTGATAATGTATTCAGAGGATATTTGTACAGAAACGATATCAGATCTTCACTCTGGAATCAATAGAACGACGGTATATACAAACGAAACAAATTATTTCACTGAGAAATCAAGAGGATTTGACATTGAAATAAATGATTCTTTATTTAATGTTGGATAGGACAAGATTTAACCAAAGAAAGAACACATAAGGTACTTCTTAGATGAACATCGTTATAACTACAAAATGAGAGATAGTGATGAAAGGGAGAAGAGCGTTACTTTCCATCACTATAGCCGATTATTTTCATAAACAAGTTTCCTCGTGAACTACTGCATTGAATTCCAAAAACCAGGAAGCGTTGGTAAGAGATTTCAATTACCTTCAAAATGATGCATCAGTTGACCCCTCATCCCATTTGAGATTCAAGGGTTGGAGCTCACCCCTGCGAGGGGTTTGAAGTGAAAATGTTGAAAACATGCGCAAAATATTTCCCTCTCGAAATGAAAATCGACCGGTTCCAGCGTTTTTTTTTTCTATGAGAACGATAACTATGTCATATCGGCCTTGTTTCGTTTTCATTGGGCCACCCAGTATGATATGGTCGAACAAATGAACCTCTTTATGAATGAATATGATAGTTTTCTTCTACTACATCACTGGAGAAATGTATAGCCACTTGTTTTCTATATATTCTTATATTGTTTATGGGGTTCTCCTAGGATTCTAAAATCCCTCCGGAAAGGTAAAGAAAACACAACAAGGATCTCAATGGGATCAATAGCAATTTTGCCATGGATGTCCAGAATGAATCCAGAGAATACAGATATGATACAGGATGTCCTGTAAATATTGGGCAGAACTTATTGTGAAGATAAAAATAAAACACAAACCAAGAAAGAGTACAATGTAGAAAACCAAATTCCCGAAAGACAAAAACCAGTGTTGGTGCCAGTGCCATTCCAACATGATGAAGAATCATTTTGAAGCTTAAATGTTCCAATGAAATGAAATAAAAAGAATCATCATAGCGAACGATGTTTGATATTAAATGTCCCGGGAACACATTTACTAGAATGAATATCACTTAATTTCAATTGAAATAAACTGTTATCTCTTTGTCTATGCACAGGACTCAAGGTGATTTCTCGAGATCAGAGGGTTTAATAAAAGAGAGTGAAATAGGCTGATCATAGAGGAAAAGAAAGTGGAAGTCAATAATCCAGAGACTATTTATGTTCGAAATGAAACTAACCACGAAACTAGAGGATATTGGTAGAAATCTGTATCTTATTAGATAGCAAGACAGCACCGAACATTTTGAACAAACAATTCTCAGACAACGACTTATTAAACTGATAACAAATAAGCAGGACACTTTGATGTTGTGGACAGGACACAAAGTATGTAGGAAACACACTGTAGCATTTTTCTGCAAGACGCTCAGTACCTGAGAGGAGTTCGAGGTACATGTAAAGTCACAAATGTTGCGACTCTGAACTGTAAGGTGGCGCTGGAGCGCAACGCGTTTACAAATCTAGACAACCATAGTTGTATCGATCTGCAGGAATTAGGCTAGTACGGGACAGAAGATTTACAGTTTTCTGCGGAAATCACCGTCCTTGCCCCGTCCACCGAGTACAATAAATTTTTCCCAATTGTCATTGATGTTATGACGAGTTTGTCTGGATTTTTCACGATTGTGAAGAAACTGTCAAACATCTGGTATACAGTTTCTGAGAAAAAACGAAAAATCATCAAAAATGCTATTTTTTTTTCTCGAAAATTGTACACCAGAGTTTCTTGAAAATCTCAGGAAATGTTTCATCTGTATCCTCAAAAAGCTCAGATTTTTTTCATAATTTCTGAACTCGCCGTTTATTTTCCCGCGGGTTTATATGAACCTTAAAATTCGAAAGTGACAATTGGATTGTTTTCCCTTTTAGGTGACACAAAAATTTACTTACCGAATGATAGATATTGCTGATTATTTTGAAGAATCCCACTAGAAAAGCTGTGCTAAGCACATCCTTTGATACATAAATATAGTTAGGATATATGCCGTTATAACCACAGTACAAGTAATAACATAGGGTAGTGACCAACATCATGATTTCCGAAAGGATTATTACGCAAATCGCTAGAATATTCGAAAATGATGCGAGATGTTTATCGTGATTAAATATTATGGATAAATAGTATCGCTGAAGATTTTGCAGCTTCTCCAAAAGTTGTGGCGTTTCGACAAGATTTTCCTGCTTAGTCAAAACATCTGTGAGCGTTTTTTCGACTATCTTGCAACAATTTCTTATCATACAGAAGTATATTATTTCCACGTAGGACATCTGAAGAGTGGTATTCCAGTACCCGTAGGCAAGGAAAATATCGCCATACAAATATACGATCAGTATAGCACTACTATCCACTGTGTTGGTCCATATACGATGAAAAATGGCAACTATGACACAAATCCAGAAGGTAAGAATATGGACACAGCTGTAGAATTGTATATTTTTTATGTCTGCCTCATTGAGAACAGTGTCGATGCCGAAATGTCTGCATTTTTCGATGATCCGTATTAAGTTCATGGTGTATTTTTCGACTTCATATTGCTGCAGTCTAGCCGATACCGTGTAACAAATTATCGATAGCATCTCCGAAACTTCAATTGCTTCCTCCATGAAGACTTTCAGATTATCTTTCGAATGCAACATTCCGTTAATGTGGGAGAAAAAAGCTACGAAGCCAAGTGTTAGGTAGAGAACATTCAAAGCGAGGATGGACCTGCTTTTTCTCAGTCTCGCTTCTCTAATACGAGTATTATGTTGGCATTCTACCTTCTTCATATAAGCCATTCCGGTACCGAATATCAACACTGGTCTCATGGCACACACATAACAGTTTCGAATATTTTTGTTGTTGAAGTAATGCATTTTGCTTCGAAATTTTCCAAACCATGTATGGGGCACAACACCTTTTGTTCTGAGGTCTTATCGACATCGATATCTTGATGCGAGTTGATTTCCAGCCACTGATGGGACAATAATAAACGGTGAATTTCTGTTGGTTGATCGATTGCCATAAAATGTCATTTATTCAATTTGTCAGTCAACAACAGAAATTGTCTTATGATTGACGATACTGATTCCGATATCAGTTCAGCAAATATACCTACAAAAGCCTTGCATGGACACTATTTCGATAACATTCATCAATATCGTTTCATAAATTCTTCTGTTAGGATCACATATCCGAAATTGTTGATTTTTCGTTAATTTGAATAAATCTAGGAGATCTCTCATTGCATGTATAATTTATATGACGGATCAATCAAGTTATTCTCGATAACACATCGTTGTGTTGTTATTACTGTGACATCAAACATATCCGCGTCGAATATGGCAACAAATTGAAATTGGCATTGGTGCAACATTATTTTTTGATGTAACACGATGTTTTGTTTCATATTTTCTAAAAACTATTATGAACTTGCTACTTGAGTGATCAGCATTATCAAACACCCCGTATTGGTTAGGTTAGGTTAGGCTAGATATCCAAAGTGGTAAAGCTCGCAGGTTCAATTTCCCGAGACACCAGTTTTTTTTTATTTTCTGACGTCCATGAGAGATATATTATGGACGTCCAGGTGAATGCCTTGAATGAGAACGACTCCGAAATGCCACTATTTTCCGAGAATCTTCTTTTCATTTCATCATCATCATTTTCATAGGGTGTTTTTGATAAAGTTTACACACATATATGTGTAGATACACATAGCAAGAGATACAACTGCAGGATGGGAATACAGGTCAAGGTCGAATACGAAACGAAAAATATCAAAAAAAAAACACAATTACATTTCACACGAATACTGCATCATGAGAAATGGTCAAACAGGATCAAATCAAACACAAGAATTAATTGTAAAATTGTATGTTTATGATTGTATAAATATAGAAATGTTACAATGCCAACAAATATACAATGTGCTTCATGAATACATGTTTCTATAGTCAGGGGTTTATATAGTATAGGTACTAAAAATTTCATCACGATTCCAATTTTGAAAAGAGTTTGTCGGAATTTTTTGATTTGTAACTGAAATAGATACACCAGCTGTTTGATTCAGCCACTACAACTACAGTGTGAGCATCACAATACAAACAATAAACTATAAATTATAAAGCAGAATTCGGATTTTTTTTTCAATATTTCATGCGCTAATAAGGATAAAGTTAAAGTCGAGATCATGAATCATCATGAATCTGGGCTGTATATAATGATCGTGGATTTCAAAGTAGCTGCCTGTGTTATGTAGGAAATTCATTAGTGAAATTAATGAAGTGAAAAAATAATCACGAATCGATAAAATATCAGTACCATCAAGTAATCAACAGAGTTCCAGAGGGGAAAAGAATATTTGCGACAATAAACGAGGTATAATTGAAAAACGATGAGTCGAATGAAAAAAAAAAAGAAGAGGAATCTAATTACCTAAACCGCATGCAACATCGGAAAAATCTGTTATCTGGGCTGGAAGATGACCGATAATCGTGGATTTCAAAGTAGCTGCCTGTGTTTAGTAGGAAATTCATTAGTGAAATTAATGAAGTGAAAAAATAATGACGATTCGATAAAATATTAGTACCAGCAAGTAATCAACAGAGTTTTAGAGGGGAAAAGAATATTTGCAACAATAAACGAGGTATAATTGAGAAACGATGAGTCGAATGAAAAAAAAAAGAAGAGGAATCTAATTACCTAAACCGCATGCAACATCGAAAAAATCTGTTATCTGGGCTGGAAGATGACCGATAATCGCGAATTTCAAAGTAGCTGTCAGCTGAAAAAAAAACTCCACCGAACGGTCGACGCTTCTCACTTGCGAGGACTCACCTTCAAGATCTCGCACAACTTCTCGTAAACTTTCCCGAACACTTTCGTGTACCCGCTATTCGTCAGATGCAGATAGTCGTGCATGATGTGATGCGATATCGTCTGATCGTTGCCGATGATGTGACCGTCGATCACCACCACGTGGACGTTCTCGGTGACCTCGTCCACGTTGGCCTCGTTGAAGAACTTGTCCAGTAAGAAGGTGTTCACGTGATCGTTTCGATCTCTGTACGGATTCGGATATTGGCCTTTGGGCAGCAGCGTCTGCAAGGAGGATCATGTAATGCCATCCCTTTTTCTCTGAATACAGGGTGTTACAGAACTGTGGGATCGAACTCGTAGGGGGTATTCAGTGCGACAGTGGAAAACGTTCGAGTAGTGGGTCCCATGTCCGGAAAAGTGTCACTACGAAGACGCGTTAAAATTTAGAAAGACGATGAATTGCCTGAATTGGATTTAATGCATTCAATTTTTGCCTTTTCTACATGATCCTCGTTTTGAATGATTTCAAATGCTGCTGTAATTTGTCCAATTGTGTCTTGCCCTGCTTCTACTGGAGTTTTGTAGACCAAAGACTTTACACAGGAAAAAATCCGCGATTTGGGCACCTTTGGATTGCCAGAGGTGGAGCAGTTTCTTGGCCTCCAAAGTCACCCGATTTAACGTCAGTAGATTTTTTCCTGTAGGGACTTGTAAAATCTTTGATCTACGAAACTCCAGTAGAAACAGAGCAGGACTCAATTGGACGAATTACAGCAGCATTTGGAATCATTCAAAACGAGGATCAAATTTTTAGTGATGATATCATGTAGAGAAGGCAAAAATTAAATGCATCAAATCCTATTTAGGCAATTCATCGTCTTTCGAAATTTTAACGCGTCTTAGTGACATTTTTCCGGACATGGGACCCACTACTCAAATGTTTTCTACTGTTGCACTGAATAACCCCCGAAGTTCGATCCCATAGTTCTGTAACACCCTGTATTTTTCAAGGGAAAAAGCTTGGAAACTCGAATATTCTGTAATTATCCCACTTCGAGGCTCATGTGAAAAGTGATAGATATAAACAATGCGAAATGCTTTAATTGTCATCAGCATAAACTCTTTCAGTTCACATTGTTGAAATGTTTCGTTGAAAACCGAAATCCTGGCTGTGGAAAAATACAAAATAATGTTTCTCACCGGTAGGATGATAGCTACGTTCCCGAGCCTGTTTTTGATCTCTTTGATGATCTCCAAGATTCCTTCGAATATTTCGTGGGGTGTACAGTCTAGGTTATTCGTTCCAACGAATAAAACTACAGCTTTGATCTTGGTGTTGAAATCAAGCTCCCCATTCCTCACCCTCCACAGGACGTTTTCCACCCTGAAAGGAAATTAATTGCTACTTGTCAATACAGGGTGTGTCATTTCATTTAGGAGAATGAAATCATCACTAATATAACCTTTATCAATTAACAATAACAGTTGCAGGTGCTGATAAATATTAGTATAGTATATGGTTGTATACAGGGTGAGTCAAAAATGTGTACCGAGCTTTCTGGGGGTGATAGAACATTGAAAAATAAGTGTAGTTTGATGCTTAAACTCATGGCCCAAAATGCATATTAAGGGAGATATATCCTTCCAAAGTTGATGAAATTAAAATAATTTCTCCGCATAACTTCTGAACGATGAAAGCCACCCGATTGAAGTTTTGTGCATGAATGTATGTTGTCAAAATACATTTTTTCGTCACACTTCCAAATTTCTGATATTGTTATAAAGGGTGTTTTCAGAGGGTGAGTCATGATTTTTTGTAGAAAACTTTTTTCCCTGTATTATTTTCGGTGAAAAAACAGGAGCATTCGATGGAGCGAAGAAAATTACATGAAAAAGGTACTTTTATTCAGATACAAAAAATTGAGCCGTTCGTGAGATATTTGAGTTTTTGTAGTTACATGATATCAGCAGATTGATTTTATTCATCGCGAGATTCATCGGTATAACGATATTTCAGCAGCATTTGCATTTCCGAAGCACTCGCCAAGCATTAGAAGCATATCAGTTTGTTCAGAGAACGAATAACCTGCCATATTTCTTAAAATCTCAGTTGATAATCGCAGTGATAAATGACACAGAAAAACCACACGAACAAATCGACTACAACAATGTTGACTCGAATGTTGATGACATGAACGTCAAAATTGAGAACAAAATTATTCATCATGGCCTGCTAAAATATTGTTACCGATGAATCTAGCGATGAATGAAATCAATCTGCTGATATCATGTAACTACAAAAACTCAAATATCTCACGAACGGCTCAATTTTTTGTATTTGGATAAGAGTAACTTTTTCATGTTATTTTCTTCGCTCCATCGAATGCTCCTGTTTTTTCACCGAAAATAATACAGGGATAAAAGTTTTCTACAAAAAATCATGACTCACCCTCTGAAAACACCCTTTATAACAATATCAGAAATTTGGAAGTGTGACGAAAAAATGTATTTTGACAACATACATTCATGCACAAAACTTCAATCGGGTGGCTTTCATCGTTCAGAAGTTATGCGGAGAAATTATTTTAATTTCATCAACTTTGGAAGGATATATCTCCCTCAATATGCATTTTGGGCCATGAGTTTAATCATCAAACTACACTTATTTTTCAATGTTCTATCTCCCCCAGAAAGCTCGGTACACATTTTTGACTCACTCTGTATATTGTTTTTTCAAATACATTCAGTGTTTGTATTTCTTGCATTCGATGTAGCAGCTTTATGAAACAACAACTTCCAAACAACATAATTTCATATTTTTTTCTGTGAGTGACAGTCTATGTAATGGATAGTTGTAAATTAGTAAGCTTGTACCATTATGTATTTTCTGAAAGACAATCAATCATCGGGAAACGGTTAATTTTCGAAAATAAATAGCAAACATAGCAATTTGTGATGATTTCAGTGATTCCAACGAGATCATTGAGATTGGTTTGTTGGAAGATAGATTTCCGTAGGATATCAAGGTCCACCTACTTTTCATACCCTCGAGTAGCTACAGTTTAGTAGCTACAGGGTGGAATGATGAAAGATATTATATCTTTAAATAGTTCTCACCTGTCACCTCCAATCCCAAAATTCATACAATGTAAGGCACTAATTTTTTCAGACCATAGAGTACTAAATTGCAACTGTTGTATGATGGAGTCACCAATGAAAAGGACTTCTGATTCGCTTGTTTTGGCTTCTTGGACATACCGGTTGTGCTGGAAAAATATCAGCGAATCAGAATATCAATATTATATTCTTCAATGACCGTATATAATGATGGCTATTTTTATATATCTATGCTAGATCTACAGAGCACGAATTCGACCTGTCCTGGAGTACTCTTCACGATGACGTTCTAAGATTCAATTCAGAAGAGAGCTATTCGCCTAGTCGATTATACAAAATTCACCAAATCATTGACCTCTGTAGAACATCGTAGAAAGGTCGGCGATCTTTGCCTTTTTTAAAGGTACTTTCACGGTCGGTGCTCAACGGAAATATCATCTATTATGCCACCACGTTCGGTTCCTAGTTGACAAACCAGACCAGCTCAAGCTGATCACCCCTACACTGTCAGGCTCGAGACCTGTCGAACATCGCTATACCAAGCATCATTCATCAATAGAACGGCAAAATTGTGGAATTCTTTGTCTAGTGAAGTCTTTCCTGATGCTTACAACCTCCAAACATTCAAGAAAAATTCCAACACCTTCCTTCTTTCCCAAAATTCCACCGCTGGCTAACACGATGTTCCTCGAACATTATAGGTTTCCTTTTTGTGTTGTCCACAGATATAAAAAAAAGATACTTTCATCAGTTATCGTTCCTTTCATTGAGGTATATATTAGAGTACACACTCATAAAATCGCTAAAGCCACCGTTAACTACAGAATATTATTTTCACAGATTTTTGGAATTCTTTCTCCTTGTTTTTAGAAAAGAAAATAGAAACTTATATATTTGTAGTAAAAGGACAGTCAACCTTCACATACCTAAAAGAGAACTTCTTTATTTGACAGTGACACCTTGCTCTCAAAAAAAATTGGAAGATAAATATATGAATTTCTACTCATCTTATTAATGGTGGATGTCTCGAGAACGAATCTGTTTTCAACACAGTGGAAAAAATGTTTTTCTTCTGAATCGTTCGGCTGCTTATTCTTTTGACACTACTAAAAATGACCCAAGGCCTTGCTTGATCCCCGTCAGTAGTCATAATACGAGCTAAAAATAATTCAGATACTTTTCTGAATGAGAATTTTTTCTGATATGCTCGAGACTATTCCACAGAATTTATGAAATCCTCCGACTTGTGCTAATATTAATTGAGAGCGATATATTTTGAGTGAAAAAAGCGCTGGCTTGTTTGACATTGGAGATTTCATCACGCACTTTATTCTAATGCCTTATTTATTTTGGAATCCGTTGGAGAATTCTACATCAATAAAATCTGTCGGGATCCATAAATTTCATTTCAGTGCCATCAGTTGCGAGGTATTTTCGTATTGCCTCAAAAATTCCACAGTGAATTGATACTACAGTCTATAACTATCATGATATTGGGGGAGAAATTTTCAGTGGATACACCAAAGTAAAGTTTTGGGGTCCCCATTAGTACCCAGGGCAAGATCCTACCTAGTCTTCTTAGTTTCATAGTCGTCAAAGGATTTCAACCACCACTACTATAAACGACTATCGTGAAAGTTATTGGTCAAAGATATTTCCAATTCGTCGAGCAAAAGCTATAAAAACCTGTTTCGGCCCATCAGAGGCCTCATCAGTCTCCCTTGGTTCGCTGACAAATTGGAAACACTTCGTGACAGTATACAGGGTTTGGGATATAAAGTATGGAACCGAGTGAAAATCTTTCAAACGAAAAAAACGATTTATCATAAATATAGTTCTTTTCGTTTGAAAGATATTTACTTGGTTCCATACTTTATCTTAATCCTGTATAAAACTTCACTTTCTTCGACCAAGATGGGATGTGGCCGAATAATCGAGAATATGTGTAGGTAAACATGTTAATGACTCCCCTCCTGCCAGAGTGATTGTCGAGTTAATTGGAATGGAACCATCTTTTTTTCTCTGAGGAAGTATTTAATAAAAGAAGTTAAACACACACTGGTTATATCATTAGAGAAACCACTCAGAGCTATACTGCTATTTTCGAAGCATATATATACAGTGTGTGGTCGGACACAAACTAAATATCAGCAATTGCGAATTGATTATAATTTGACATTCTTCAATTTCAAAACGCGATCCCTACCTTCGACCAACGATGTACAAAACACTGGTGCAGTCACTGATGGTGTTTTGTTTCGTCAAAAAAAATGACGCCATTTTCCGCTATAATGGTTATAATAGTTATGAAACTCCCCAGAAGATGGTGACATTTTTACAGATTTCTGTACAAATAGTTGACGTTTTGGGATTGTAATTATGTAGTTCGATCTGGAATTGAGAAGTAACCTAAATTACTAGTTCTGAATCAACATTTTTAAAAACACTGATTGTGCAATGATCAGTAATACTGATTTTGTTTTCATTTTTGTGTCGCCATCTAACAACTGACATTTGAGTGATTCTCCCCAGAAGATGGTGACATTTTTACAGATTTCTGTACAAATTGTTGACGTTTTGAGATTGTAATTATGTAGTTCGATCTAAAATTGAGAAGTAACCTAAATTACTACTTCTGAATCAACATTTTCAGAAACAGATCGTGCAATTATCAGTAATACTGATTATGTTCTCATTTTTGTGTCGCCATCTAACAACTGACGTTTGAGTGATTTTCCGCTATATTGTATAAAATGCTGTTATCAAGTTGGCTGTTCCTTGGAGTTCTGGTCGAAGAAATTAGATAGGCAAATAGGCAGAATAGCTCCACCAGTGTTCTGTACATCGTTATTCAACCCCTTCGAATGACAACTACAAGCCCCAATTTTTCAATTCGAAAATATTATCGTTTTCAATTTTATGGCAACAATTAAGATAGAATGAAATAAAATTATGTAATTACCGAAATGAGCTACAATAATTCAATGAAAAACTAAAATGTAATGCAAAAAGTAATGAAATGTAAAACACTAAACAGGAATATGCATTTCAATGAAGTAGACGTTCAAAATGATCGATAGAAAGGCCAGCGCGATCACCTGATCTTACATCATTAGATTTCTTTTCATCAGAACATGTGAAGAGCATTCTGTACGATATACTAATAACGCTTGAAAATTCTGTGAATCCATATCTACATGTTTGCGAGGCGTGGGGTATATTGTTTATACTCGAGTTGATTGTTCAAGGACATATCTAATAAGGAACTCTCTGGTAACATTTTTTTCATGTCTACATGTTGTTTATCATTTTTCTCGGAGTCGAAAAAGTATCGATAAGCTGATGAACGAAATCGTATTATTTACATTATCGTAATTGTGAATGAAATGGATATATATCATTGATAGTTTTTGCCAACGCAGTGTTATAGATTTTGGGTCCTATCAATACTATAAAAAGTGTAAACTGGTGATGAAACATTGGAAAACAAATCATATCGAACAATTATTGACATATCCCTGTTGAAACTGTTCTGAGTTTGCTATGAGATTTTTTTACTGATCAGCAACAACCCTAAAAATAAACGATATATTCTCGAAAAAGTAGCATATTAGATTTCCCAAAATATCGTGAGCACAATTTCAACCATTCTGATAGCTAACAAAATTGTTTCAAACTGTCCCCACTCCGTCAGTACTTAACAATTTCAAACTTTTGGTCACCCTGATAGGGAAAGCCACAGGTCAACATCGGCAATTCAGGTATACCGGAAGATATAGATAAATCAGCGCATTTATTACACTCCCGAGTAGACCAGTAGAATGGTCGTACAGAAAGCACAGTCAAACACTCGCGCATAGTAAAAACATACATATACTATGGCATAGGAGCCTACTTCGCATGTTTCATTCGCGTCAGAACAACCTTATAATGAATTCGAAATTGTTCCACTCCAATTATCTCATTCGATTACATACCATCGACATCCACCTGCCATCCCCCACATCATCTTCTGCCGGTTCTGGCATAACACAGGGATTCATCATAGTTGGATCGCGAAAACTGTATCCACCTTTGGAAAACCTGCCTCGACAATCGAACCTATTCACTAAGCATAGAGCATAATAACCTTTCGTTTCCTGTCTTCAGATAACCACATAATAAGGTTGACGAGATATAATTGATGAAGAACGTGACTGCAGAGCTCGATTCGCATTCGACTCGAGTGAGAGACTATTCTTTCTATTGATAGAGGTCACTACGTAGTTGTGTTGCAGATTCATGCATGGTTATTGTTTATCAGCAGGAATTTGGTTTCGTGTCGTACTCTTGTTGCGGATTGTCTCTTGCATCGTCTGCTCGAATTCGAGTTGAAGCCTCAGTCGAAATCGATCATTGCAGATGAAGATTCTCGGATGTAATATTTACATGAATATGCGTCAGATGATATTCTTTGGGGAAAATTTATTCGTTTGAAATATCTGCATTTCTGTCGATAGACGACGATGCATTATGACTCATTGTTAAAGATTTTGTCTGATTGTCGTTCGTTCTATAACATACTGAGAGATTAATTCCTGCGGAGCCGTCCGAGTGGTAATATGGCCCTTCTGACTCTACCTACTTGAATTTTTGAGCTTTCAAAAGTCAAATTACAACAAATCGATGAGAAAAGATAAACTCACCATTATAATGAGACACTCATAAGCAATTTTTGTGGGATTTTCTCTCATCGTTTCTAAAAAATAGAGCAGAAGTTATTGAAAAATTATTTCAATATATTTGTAGTAAGGACAGATTTTGTATCTCCAAATTTTTCAAAAACAAGATGTCACTGACGAAAACAGAAAATTTCTCTTTTAGGTATCTAAAGGTTTAATTTCAAGCGCAGTGACATTTTGGGGCAGATCAAAAAATCTGTCCTTACTGCAAATATATTGAAATAATTTTTAATATCTTCTACTCTATTGTTTTTTCAGAAACGAGGAGAGAAAATCCCACAAAAAGCTGAAAAATGAATGTACCACCCCCTCGTAAAACTTACAGACAGTACTCATAAGAAAAAATGGGAAAAAAAATCATGATGGTGATAAAACGTTGGATAGTATATTCAAAAGTGTCACCCCCCTTTGCTGTAGCTGTTTTCTGTAAATTATATTTGGGGTGAAATGTCAAATGAAACGAGCGTTTGCGAATTTCATGTATTTCATTTTATTTAGAAAAATGCACATCAATAGTGCCAACCACCCAATTTCTCTCTCACATTCACTAGATCGAATGAACGGGCAAGATACGAAAAAATAATCATCGATAATAAGAAATAGCAAGGCATTCCATAGTAACTTATAAATAATAATTATGGATACAAAACACTGTCTTTTCAACAGGTAGTTTCATTCATCATCAACGTTTTCATAATTTCCCTCAATGAGAAAAAAATACAGTTTTTTCAGCACCCGGTTTACAAGGTGTTCCATTGATATTATAGAAAATGTAAAAAATCTCGAAAAAGTCAATTTATATTAAAAATTCAATCTTTTCACATCTTGCGATGATTTTGGTAATTTTTCTCGGCGAGTGTCAGTGTTTTCATCTTGAGTCATTATTCGATATTTCTATCGAAAAAAAAAAAAAATCATAGAATTTTGTGTTGTGAAAACCACCAATAAACAATATAGCAATTTACAAGTGGAAAAACATGCCTCAAATTAGGTTTGTTGATCTGTTCACGTAGTTAGTTTCGATTCGAAACTCCAATAACGTCATTTGCACAACACTGAACTTATGTTAGATTTCTTGTCTGAGGCTGTACTTCTCGATGAAAACCTGTTTTCTTCGCTTGATAACTTGACACCCTGTATCTCGTAAACTCTCTGATTAATAGTTCAGCACAACTTCTGATTTTTTGCAAGTAGCAATCTGACCTTTCATGAATTTTCAAAATATAAATGAAAAACCCTGGGCAAATCGGGAACGCAATTGTAAAAACGAGTAATTGAAGGTATAATTATTAATGTTCAGCTATATACAATGTATCAATGATTGAGTAGCCAGCTATATAGATCATACAATTAATTTTTGTAGGTAGGTAGGTAGGTAGGTAGGTAGGTGTATCTGAAATTTTAAATAGACTCAGTAAATTTTCAACAAACATCATTAATATTATGAAACTTTATATTCAATAGGTAGATAGATGGATGATCGAATCACCCCGTATATGCTCGAAACGAAACAGTCGCCTCTTCCCCTGCCAGATAAAAAAAAATCAACGCATGAGAACAACAGTAATAAGCCAGTTCAACTCGCTTAAGAAACGAGATCTCTATCTTGCTTATTAAGCAAAATCATTTTGCTTAAGCAAAAGATCACATGCTCAAGCAGATATCTTGCTTAGTGAGCAAGATAAAAAAATGCATATTGGCCTTCCAGCGCTTCCGTAATTTTTCGTTACATTAGTTCTGTAAAAAAAATTAATCATCGATATCTTCTGTAGAAGGAAGAAAAGAAGCAATAAGAATTTGACTTAACTTATTTTGTTTATTAATGTATTAATGTATTTTGTAACTTGTCCTATTTCATGTGGTTGAACTCAGGGACAATAGAAGAATCATTATTATTATTATTATTATTATTTGAAAGAAGGGGGTGCTTCGTAAGTAATGCAGCAAAGTATATCTCGACACAGTCTTAACCGAGCTGCGTGACGCTTTCTCAGACATCTTACACGTTTCAGACGAATGCGTGATGCCTTTTTGGAAATGCGTGACGTCTTTTTTGGTCACACATCGGTCAAATAAGTGAAATATCGGAACCGGAATCGGATCGGAATGAGTGAAAAAGCTCCATGAATCCGTCAAAATAAAGTAAGAAGCGTCACGCACCAATAAAATGCTCGAACAATCGTGAAAAAAGCATCACGCAGCCGTCAAAAAAGTGTCACGCACCGTCCAAAAAAAGCGTCACGCATCTCGAAAAGAGAAACGACTTCCATAACCTACTTTGCTATACTACTAATCGTCGACAGCGGAAACGTAAACATCGTTTCAATTCACACGTGTTGGAATAGGATGGGGGAGAAAGAAGGCTTATTCTCATATTACAAATTGATTTTTCACTCGTCGATTCGAGTGTTTCATTGAAATTGGTCGGTGACTGACTGATGATTGAAATGCCTCAATTTCGATGATGCCGCGAACAACTAAATTTCTCAGAATACTTTTTCATTTCAATAACCCCCACGGTCGAGCACAAGCAAGGATATTTTTTCTTTCTTTCACTCGCGTGAAAAAGATCGATTTTGTGATCGCTGAAAGCAAATAGTCACGATGACAGATTTCAAAAAACTGTTCTAAATGATCATTCACAACGAATAACATATTTCTCGTTAATCAAAATAATTATTAGTCTCGGTCTTGATGAGAAAAATTTCAAGTCCCAAGTTTATCTAAATGAATTCATTGTTTCAGTGATTTTTATTTACTGTCATCATGCCTATTCTGAGAGTGAAAAGTTTCATTATCCGATATTGTTCAAATAGGCCATAAATGAGTAAAAGTAATACAACTTTTGAATCGTTATCTGTGCAAACATCATCTGAATTTTCCTAGAATCAGTCAAATATCTTGACAATATCACGTAGGTATTACGATGGAGAGAGTGGTCAATGAACCAAAAAGTTGTTTGTTTTTTTTTCCAAGGGAAATTAATTTTGTCACGAAGAAAACTGTTTAGGCTACTAACCACTCTCTCGGATTAGAAATATATATACTATATACTATTTAAATATATGAAAATGAAGCAAAATACAACATACCCCTCCAATATAGAGTACACTTGCCTTTAAGGTATAATATCTCAGTTCCGTTCTTCAAGTTATTATACATTAATAATCAATTAATTATTATATAAAATACATAAATTTGTTTGTTCACGGTTGTCAACAATATAATATAGTATTTTCAATCAGAGGTATACCTTCCATCGAAAAACCAATTTAAAAATCCTAAGTACATAGCTATAGGTTAAAGCTTGAATATATTCTCTCTCACATGTTTCTTTCCCTCTGTTCATTCTTGTTTCAATGAGATTGATTAAAAATTGAGCTATTTATTACTCAAAAGTTATGGCACCGAAATGGTCAATTTTTTTAAGTCCATCGATAGTTCTCAACTACCACCTCCGTCCTTTTTTTTTCCTTATTGAAAAGGACGGAACAGCCCATCGAAGAATACAAGAGGTTCTCTCACACACATACAGGGTGACCACGTATACTTTGACAACTCTTACGTCGTCTGACCCTATCTTCTAAGTATGAATAGTTTGATGCCTCGAAAGTCGTTTAGGATAGCCTATAACTAACTTTTCACACACATTTCGTCAGAAAATTGGATGAATAGAAAATGAAAGCAGTAAAAATCTTAAACCGTTCTCTATTACCCTTTACGATTATTTAGGTCTGGTTGTTCATCAGAATATCACGTAAATGGGATCAATATTGCCAAAAATTGTGAACTATAACGTACATTGTTCTTTTTCGAATAGTTTAAAAGAAATACTCGACGATATTTCTTGTGGAAGTTCACGAAAAATTATTGAAATGTTTGTGTTCATGCGACAGAGGGATGTAAATATACGTGGAAACCCTGTTTCACAGTCGAAAGAATCTGAAAATGACCTTGCTACAATTTCTTCACGTTGGACTTTATTTTTTTTTGACTCTCACTAATCGTTTCTATGCCATGAAATCTTGAAGATCGTGAAGGTCATTTTCACACCCAGGCACAATTAATGATGACAGTCAGTGTTGTTATACAGGAGGAAGATTCCTCACTTCGAGACTGTGGTAGAACAGATTTCAACTGAAAAAGAGGATGTTCTGGAATTGTGATTGACATTCAGTCGAAGCTATCTTGTTTAGATTGTTCATCAATAATTTTCATCAATTTTTCTCCAGATTTCTTATTGAATTGATTCCAATTTAATAAAAATATATATTTCAGTATAGATCATAAATCTGTTTTCACTACGAATATATTGAAATTAATATTATTATTTCTATTTTTATTCTTTGAAAGTAGGAGAGAAAATCCCAGAAAATCTAGAAAAAATCTACTCGATTAATCTACAGGCAGTAATATTCATTATTGTTCAAATTTTGTATTAGAGCCATAGAATCTGAATGTTTTCATGGTTAACATCGAAAATTCTAGTGTCTCGAACATAGATGAAGCAAAAACAAATGATGAAATGATAGTGAGAGTGAAAATTTTCTGCCACCACAAAAGATTTCACAACACTGACGATTATCACAGTAGGAGGTTCCCTCACATGGACCAGAAAGTCATTCATCTGGCACTTTTTTTTACCTCACGTGTTATTCATGCTTTTCCACATTCTTGACGGATGCGTGACGGTTCTTTTCAAACTTTGTCAAATTTTTCATGGATGCGTGACATTTTCCATCACAATTTTTCCACACTTGTTTCAAAATTTTTCACGTTTTCGACGATTGCGTGTTGCTTTTAACACACTTCTTCAAATGTTTGTCAAATGGTGCTTGGTGCATTTTTTAAAGGTTTTTCTTCGTTCACGTTTATTCACGTTTTCCATAAATTGTGTGGCTTTTTGAAATTCTCCACATTTTTGACGAATTGCGTAGCACTTGTTTCCAATCTCTCTCATATTTCCGACGGATGCTGGATTTTTCTTCACGCTTCATCACGTTTTCGATGAATCACGCTTTTTCTCGGTATTTCCCAAAACGTGACGATGTTCCACGATTTCTTCAGGTTTTACTACCGAGACTTGCTTCTTTCTTCACGCGTTATCGCGTGTTCAATAGCTGCGTGTCACTAAATTCATAGCCTCCAGGTTTGTTCACGTGTCAGTTAGAGACGTGGAAGCGTATATACGTAAAGAAGCGTCACGCACCCGTCACGAAGTGTGGGGAAAAAACGTCACGCGTCACGCAAAAACGTGAAATAGCGTTAAAAAATCGTGACGAATATGTCAAAAACGTGGCGAGAAACACTGTCGGTCCGGCCCACGAGAGACAACCCCTACTGACCACTCAATCAACCCTCCCACTCGCTCCCTCACTCGTCGTAGTACCTCTTGCTGAAATTCTGTCGGTGCGACGAAGAAAACTCACGACGACGCCGGTCCTCGACGATCTCCATGTCGGCGAAGCGCTCCATCAGCTCGCGCCTGTAGTTCCTGCCCTCCGCCCTGGCGTGGGCGGGGCCGCCGCCCCCTCCCCTCGCGTGGGCGGGGTCGCCGTCGTCGTTCGCCTCCTCTTCGATGGGCTGCTCCGTCGACAGCCTCCACTATATGGCGTTGAGGGCGCGTCGCGGATGGTGGGCGTGGGGGTGGTACTCCTCGTCGTCCGCCATGGGCGGCGCGTCGGCGGGGTAGTCGTCGAAGCTGCGGTCGGGCTCGAGGCGGGGCCGGGCGGGGCGGGCGTGGCCCGTGTGGAAGGTGGGCACTGCGTGGGCGAGGGGTGGAGAGAACAACGAGACATATATTAGATGTTTGGAGGGGGGTGAGTGCGTTTGTTGGTTTGTTGGTGGTGTGCTTTTGAGCGGTGTCGAAGGTGTGTCGGTACCGTGATACACAGTGATTCGAAATTCGATCTGAATATTTCAAGGAAATATTTTTGGGATCAAAATGATAGTTTCTTGATAATCTCATACGACTTCCATCCTTCTTTGCATAGAACAATACGTTCTAAAAATATTCATATCGAATTTTGAATCACCATGTAAAGTTATCAATTATTAGTTTACGAAATATGCATCTTGAGTTAGTTTATTTGAGATATGGTAACTTGCGAGTTGAGAGGCTGACTCTTTTATCTGTTTATGTCACATAACAATGTTTAGTCTGAGATTGGAACAAAAAGAATGTTGTGATGGATGTCAAGTTGAGTGGTATGAGAACAGGAAGGAAAATTCGAAACAAAAATTCGTTCTTTTCGTGATCTGTAACCATGTTGGAAAACAACTAATTTTTATAGTTCGAGATAAATGAGTTTCCATCTGGGACGAGTATTATCAGTATGAAACCGAACGAATGGTTTGGAACCATAGCTAAAAATATTATCAAATGATGTTGAACGACGGCGTGTGATGTGTCTCGTAGTGTGTGATATTGAGCAGACCACCCAAACTGTCAAAAACAATACACCAATCTATCTACATATTATTCAAGTACTAGTTTGACTAAAAAAATATTCAGGCAAAGAAGAAATCAACAAAGACAATTCTAAACTCCTGATTTCTTCCTGGCCTGAATTTGTTAGTTGTGAAACCCAACTGAACTAGAAAAACAAATACAAATCCAAAATTCCATCAAACCAGCAAATTGTCAAAAGAACGAAACTCACGGTATTCCTAATGTCTGCCTGCTAAGCGAAAAGATCAGTCGAGCCAGCTCGCCATACTTTACCGGGTGCTCCTGCATTTCATTTGTGGGTGCAATTTAGCGAAAAGCGTTGCAGTTTAAATGTAGCGAAGCGAAATCATCGTAAATGGAAAAGAAAAAACATTCGTTAATCAATATATCGAAGCGTAAAATTAACTGAACCTGTTTGTGTGTATCAATTATTAGCTGGGATGGGTGTCATAGAACCAGAAAAATCTGAAAAACCATACAAATAAATGATAAAAAAGATAATTAAAGACTTGCGTGTGTATCAATTATTTTTATTTAATCACATTTTGAATTGGACCCGTACATAGTGGTTTTGGCACAATATCAATAATTAATTATTCGGCTAATTATTTATGCATGACATACATTTAACATAATTCGTGGAAGAAATGGCTGATCGATGATGGATACCTCTTCCTATATTGACTTCTTTGAACTGCTCATGGAAATTTACCGCAATTAGAATATCATCATTTTAAAATGATTGAGCAAGCCAAAAGTGCACTGTCTCTATTGAAATTGAGTGAATTAAGCCTACAAAAAATCATCCACTTATATTACCCTGTAGCCTCAACGAAATAAATAGCAGTACCAACAAATTCCAAGCAACGTTATGATTCGAAAAATCATCGTCATGAAGATGATACTAATAATGAATGAATATAACAATACTAATAATTATCATCGAAAGACAATCATGCAGTGAAAGATCTATAAGAACGATAGTGATTCTAAAGAGTCTACAGAATCCCAACTTTGCAATCCAATGTATCTAACACCTGCATGACTACCTCGAGATTCGTGGGAGTATCCGTATACATCGTGGTGATGGGCTGAAAATAAGGGTTAGTTTAGGTTAGTAATCTACTCTAAAATGACCCAGAACATGACAAAACACAATCAATCAACAAGTAATAGCTATTGCTAGAAAATATTTGATTTTGAAATGAGAAATTACATAATATAACTGGATATGATCGGCACTTTTTATAGTTCACGATCTAGGAGAGATAAGAAGTAAGTTGAGAAAAATGTTAGTAGATAAAAAAAACGAACAAATTTGTTCATGAAAATATTGACTCTCACCTGGTAGTGTGGGTCTTCCTTGGTCCCCGCTAGGCGAAGCCTGGGTAGGTGTGCCCATTGGTCGAGGTACATTTGGAACGCTTGATTCAGGATGAGTAGCTCTCCAATAAGCCTATGAATTCAAAAGTTTTCCAAAGTTTAGTCGAAACATCGAAATACTGTGACGGAATGTTTCTAAATTAGAAGGAAGTCTGTTGTTGTTATACGGTGCCTGACAACATTTGGTGAATTTTCTGAGTGATTTTCAAGTGACTATCGTAGCCTGCAACTTTATGGAAGATTCATTTCATGAGAATTGACGAAATATACGTACCTCTAAATATTCAGCTATGTGTTCGCAAGCATCTTCCAATTGGTTCTCGTCTAAGATAACGTCGAACATTTCTGGAGGACATTGAGCTAATTTCTCCGAAGCGACCATCTGGACGTTCAGGTGCCTAGCTTGACTCTTCCCTCGGGACTTGATGAGTCTTTGTAAAACCTGCAAAATCCGTTAATAACGCACAAGAAGGACGTATTCAGTTTTATCAGCTGTGAACTGAATATGACCCCACACCTACATTTCATTCAAACTTACAGCTCTCAAAATTTCCCTGTCGTGGAAGAAAAATAAAGAATTTAACTCCTCATTTTGCACACCTTTAAATTCGTAGACCTAAGAAAAGTTTTTTGTGTGGTTTCCAAAGAGTGTTACAATGTTTTAGGGGAACAGTCAGGAACCAAAGTGGAAGATGAAGTGGGTTGAAGTTGAGAGACAGAGCGAGGGATCAGAGTGAGAAAGTTCAGAAATGAAGGAGGAATCTGTGTGATGTGATAGTTTTGTGAGGGTGTTACTTACCTTAGGATTACTAATTTTAAGATATACAATACAAGGAGCTAAGGAAGTTTTGGCAAGTTGCGAAGGATGATTAATAGTATCACAATCGAGCACGACGAGTTGTAGCGTCGTGGCCAGTTCGAAAATGCGTTCGATTTCGGCCTGCACTTCAGACAGACACGTGGACCTTGTCGTGGACCGTTCCATGATGGCCCTTTTCGAAGGGTTGTTCAGCAGGGAGCGTTTCGCCAACGATATGTCCGCCATCACCCTTGTTATGATTATCCTGCAACAAACAGCACACTCAGTCATCAAGCGTTAATGAATTCATCAAAGTCCGAGGCTGGTAGGGAAAATATGGGAAGATGAGTGAGGATGTTAGCAACGAGTGATTCTATAATTCTAAGAATGGTTCCTGAGCGCGATATCTCAAACTGTATTCTATAACGAGGGATCATAGGGTGGAACAAAAAACTATACGGAAAACAAGATACAAAATAAATATCATGAATGGTGGAATAACTCACCAGGAATGAAATAGGCCAAAGATTTCATCAGAAAACCCATGCCAATATTCACAGACTATCTACTGAGCGAGGCGAGAAGTTCATGTAGAATACTAGTAGGCCTCCAGACAAGGCATTGTAGGCTGAATAAACATATGAGTAGGATCGGCCTAGCTCAAGAACCACTTTGAAGATATTTGCAAGGAACAAGAGCAGTACACATACTTTGCTACAGTGTCGTTCTGTCAAGACTAAGGATTTTGAATCCAACAGCTCCAGTTATACGAAGAATCTAAAGATTAGTATATGGAGTTTTGTAGCAAAGACAGGGCTTACAGGGAACTCTAGAGGATCTCAAGGGCAGAACAATACATCTGGAAAAGTCTGTTAGTCGTGTTAGTCTGATGAAGAAAAAACTTTCTTAACATGAGTAGAAAATAATAAGTTCATTGTTTACCTGCCCTCGAATCGGTGCTTGAGGAAATCGAAGAGGGCCTTCTGCATCATGTCAGTGACCTCGTAGCCCTTCAAGGAGGGTCCCACGAGCACGACGGGCCGCATGGACGGCACTACGTCGTAGGGGGCGGTGGCCTCCTGCTTCTTGAAGAAGGGTTTCTTCTTCTCCTTGGCAGGCGGCGTCGTGAGGGATTTGCCGGTGCGGGGGTTCCCCATGGAATCGGACTCGTCTCCTATGAGAATGGGGAAGGTCAGTTTTGCGCCCCGATGGGGTGGCTCTACTCGACGAGTCCCCCACCTTTTCGTTTGCTAGTTTCGAACTACTTGAACTAAAAGCTTGAGTTATTTTGATTCCTTGCTATCTTGCAACAGTTTGATGCGAAGATTCTCACTGTCTCACAACGCTCACAACAATTGTACACTAGTATCATTTTCAAATGATTGACATGTACCATTATTGTATTTGACACAACATGAGAAATATATAGGAATTGTATGAATTGTAATATTCATCGAAACATATTTCAACAACCGATGGAGAAATTTAATGTTCAATCGAACAACAAAGCGGAACTGACTGCCTTGACAACATTTCCTAAATGGACTATCATCATCAGCAGTCAGTCTACTATATTACTGCCTTGTCGGAGGAATAACTGTTCTCAAAAATGGGGAGCATCACGATGTGGAGAAAAATGTGGCAAAGGAAAAGTAAAATTCATGAATCCATTATAACGTAACACAACTCTTACAAATCAACTATGGATAAGAATGAAAGAATATTGAATAACTCACAAATAGAGGTAGAAAAATATCGTCTCAAAATATCTTTATCATTGAGAGCTTTAATACAATCAGTTAGCAATCTAAAATTCTAGACTAATTTCTACTTCTACCACTATCGTGGATAGGGAATCGAAGGGAGGAAGGAATGAAATTATCGACACAGAGAAATAAATTGAATGTCAAATAATCCCATAATTGAATAAGAAATTAAAACACATAACGAAGACTTTCAAAATACACAAAGTACAAGTTACACAATATTCTCGCAAGGGTGCGGAACCTCTGGGGATTCACACAATCATGCAACCACAGTTCACAGTGTGTCCCAGATATATGTGCCATTATTCCATTGGATGATAAAATCGATCAAACACGATAACAAATTTTGATGAGATTTTGAAAGTGAAACTTTATAGTTGGATATCTTGTTCACTATTGATTTCATATTATCATCCTTATTTTCCAATTATTAAGTTGAGATTGAAAACAGGATTTGAATACAGTAAATCGAATAATTTTCCGAAAATTTCATGTTGAATCCCTACGATCCGAAAAAAAAAGTTTCACTCGCATAGAATAGTAGAAAAACTGGAGAGGAATGTAATGATTGACTTTACGAAAAAACTTCATTTGAATTTTTGTTGCTTTTGAGGAATTGTATCACCTAGAAATTATGGCACGTATAACTGGGGTAATCTTCATAGCTTTTTCGTCTACAAGGTGACCCAAAGACTTACTTGAACGAACCTTCAAAGAACATTTCGGGAACCAAAAACACGAGAGAGATAGAGAGAAGAGAGAGCGAAAAAAAAATACACATCAACGACATACAAACACGACGACGACGTCGACGTCGGATAATTACCGATCCGGAAACAAAGAAAAAAGCGATTTGGATGGGACATACCGGGCGTGGGAGGAGTGCTACCTCTGGAAACATCGTTACCAGCGGCGCCTATATTAGAGCTCGAACTCGTTTTACTTGAATAGAGCTTGGTCGTCCTGGTGGCCACCTGTTGCAGCCGCAGGTTTTCCAGCTTCACGGGGGAGGGGATGAAGCCGATGTCGCAGCCCTCCTTGACCAAACGCCCTATCCACCAGTTGTTGTCGTACTTTTCCTGCAGCAGTAACATGATCGTGCTAGTGCGAGTAGGAGAAAACTAGGGGGCACTGACTCACTTTGATGTGCAGAAAATCCCTTATGTCGAAGGAGATGGCGTATCCGTGTACAGGGGAATCGTCGTCTAGGGATCCATCGTAAGCCACGTTGGTTCGAACGGCGAATGCTACCGGCTTGGTCTGCGGAAAACACAAACTCAACGAGGCATTCGATTTGGAGTTGTCGCGGAAAGCTTGTTTGGGTATTTCTTTTTATGATTGCGTGAAAGTGAAATCTAAGAAAGACATGGTGACTTTGTTTCATAATTGCCAGTTCGAACTGGCAATTAGCACTGATTATCAGTTCAAACTGGCAATAAGCCCTGATTGTCAGTTTAAACTGGCATTTATCCCTAATTCCCAGTTCAAACTGGCAACTATAAAAAAAGTCATCATGTCCTTTCAGCGCTTTCGTAGAAACCTTTGTGAGAAAGTGCGAGGCTTTGGATTTCTTCGAATAGGTCTGTCCTGAATGAATCTGAGAAGTTCGGCGTATATTTGAGAATTCTCAGAATTCTAAGCAGTTTTCGCACGGGTATTGACATCATCATATTGAGCATTGTGTGGTCAGCTCTCCTGGTGAAGATACAAGCTTGAGGTTTTGTTGCATTGAACTCTGCTAGGTTTCAGATCCTCAGTTGAAAATCGAGCTCTTCGAAAGGTTCCTACATCGAATAAGATGATAACCCCGACATTTTAGATTTTGGAATTGAAACATGAACTTTGAGAAGGAATGAATGATATTAGGTAGTCTTGAAGGAGATCATCCATGCAATCAGAATTTACTAAGGCAATATCAAATCTAGACTGGAGCAGAACAACCACTCATTCGCCTGATTGAATTTTGAACATCAAATATATCATTATAGGTGTATGACATGCCTCGATATGATACAAATTGAATATGGTCAAACGAATTCCAGTATATTTTGTTCCAGATATCCACAAAAAAACATGAAACTATTTCGCAGAACATAAAATACACTTGCCCAACTTGTTTGGACAAACCCACAAGGTCGATTTATTTCGGATATTCGGCACGTTTTATAGGCGCGCGCGTTTCATTACAACAGGAATACCGGATTTTTTCGACGAGAAATGTTAAATATATAATAATAATAATAATAATGATGATATCTTCATTTCTCAAATTGAAAAGTACAGTTGTTGCAATACTGTTACAATGTACAATAATTGGAGAAGTGTCATCATAAGCATAGCATAAATACAAAAATGTATAAAGTCGGACAAAACTAATATAATATAAAAAAAATATAAAATTAATTAAATAATTTGTCATAATAGCAATATAGAGGGTAAGTCAACTATATTATGAATATGAATGAGCTTTTCTTAGTCTATAATTTACAGTTGTTCGATAAATTCCTGAAAAGTGTAACAGTTCATTTGAATCAGCAGTTTCTTTAGCCTATATTTGAACACATAAGTGCTTGGAGAATCCTTGATATCTTCGGGAAGAATATTGTAGAATTTAAAGCCATCAAAATCTACACTTTTTTCATACCGTGCTGATCTATGAGCATTTGACAACAAAAGACCCTCAGAGCGAGTATTGTGGTCATGTTGATTTGGTTGATAGTCGTATTTATGTCCAAATACATATGCACATATGACTCACTAACGATGTACAGATCATTCGTAGAGATATTCTGCCTATTTGCCTATCTTATTCCTTTAAAACCAGACCCCTAACGTACAGCTAACTTGATAACAGCATTTTATTCGTTATAGCGGAAAATCACTCGAGTGTCAGTTGTTAGATGGCGACACAAAAATGAAAACAAAATCAGTATTATTGATGATTGCACAATCTGTTTCTGAAAATGTTGATTCAGAAGTAGTAATTTAGGTTACTTCTCAATTTTAGATCGAACTACATAATTACAATCTCAAAACGTCAACAATTTGCGTACAGAAATCTGTAAAAATGTCACCATCTTCTGGGGAGTTTCATAACTATTATAACCATTATAGCGGAAAATGGCGTTAGCGTTTTTGACGAAACAAAACACCATCAGTGACTATGCACCAGTGTTTTGTACATCGTTGACTCACCCTTGCTTTTTCGAGTTGACTGAGAGCTTGTCTCTCTTTTTCTCTTCGCAGCGTCTCTTTCTCTTCATCGAGTGACAGATCTGACGAAGGCTGGGAGTAATTAGAATCAGCTGAGCCCTGAAACAACAACAAAAAAACAGTGAAAATGTCACATTCAACCATTTTTATACAATCACTAACTTGTATTCGGATTGTACTTGATGGAAACTAAAAAAAATCAACCTTCTAGATTTGCGGGTATTGCAAAATTTCTTTTCGACAACACTTACAGACTGTTTTTTCTCAAGCAATCCGCACAATATTTTCTTATACATTATTCCTCATGGAAGTCGGGTTGTGTGCTTTTGAAGGTTCAGAGCTCTAGTGACACGTCTATGAACGTGTATTATTGTTATAACAATATCAATGATGGACAGAAACACCGGATAACGATGATTGTGATGCTTTTCTCCATCACTGCCCCACATAAAAATATAGTGAATATCTTCTCGCGATATTAATTTAATGGGACCATAAATCGCAGAATTATAATCAGATCTGAAGGACATTATTTTATGTATTAGTTGACGGGAATGTTGTATATAGGGTCGACAAGTCCAATGAAATTAGGTAATATGTAATGATGATAACAGTTTGTTTTTCAACAGCCACAAACAGAAGTTTTCATCACAACTCGATTAGATTCTTAGGTATCAATTTAGATGACAATCTGATCAACTGATGAATTTGTATTATGCACAAGATATCACTAATGTATCGTATATTTTCATTGCTCAAAAAAGTAATAATCATTCATCAACTTGAACATTTTGCCTCTATAACTTGCCTTTTTGTTTACGAGCTATGTATTTATACTGGGTGGCCCAATGAAAACGGAAAGGCCGATTTGGCATAGTTATCGTTCTCAGAAAAAAAACTCTCCAACCAGTCGATTTTTATTTCGAGAGGGAAATATTTTACGCATGTTTTCAACTTTTTCACTTCAAACCCCTCGGAGGGGTGAGCTCCAACCCTTGAATCTCGAATGGGATGAGGGGTCAAGTGATTCATCATTTTGAAGGTAGTCGAAATTTCTCACCAACGCTCCCTTGTTTTTGGAATTCGATGCAGTAGTTTTCGAGAAAACACGTTTATGAAAATAATATCCTAGTGATAGAAAGTAACGCTCCTTTTCCTTTCATCACTATTTCTCATTTCGCAGTTAGAACGATGTTCATTTAAGAAGTGCCTCATGAGTTTTTTTCAAATCCTGTCCTACCCAACATCACATAAAGAATCATTTATTTCAATATCAGTTCCTTGATCTCTCAGTGAAATGCATAACTCGTTTCGCTTTCATTGGGCCACCCAGTATATCCAAATATAAACAAATGATCTCACTTTATGAACATTTTTTCAATTCCTACACTCGTAAACATTCGTAACTGATAATTGTTTCCCCAATATGGATGAAATTTTTTTCAATTTTAGTTTTCAACTGTTTGTTCTTGAATTTTTGTATTATAATTTGTTCATTCTGTATAAATTAGAGTGTGTAAAATTTGTGAGTTCATGTACTAATTTTTTCATGAAATGACTGTACCGATACAATGTCCATTGTCCAATGAAAATAGATGAATGATGATACTTTCGGGCAATCCGGTATAGGCTCGATTGATGAGTCATTATGCTTATTATAGAAAATCTAGAGCTAGAGGATCCACTATGATTTCATTTGCAATCAGATAAATCATGAGGGCTGATCTTATCAAAAAACCATTTCATTTATTATTGATTCGTTCATGGTTGATCCTTTTATTATCCAGAATACTCGCTCCTAGCCAAAGTTATCCATGAAATTATTTTCTATTTGTAAACATCAGTGTTGATATTTCGGTATAAATTCACTATAATTACCTACTGGAGCTTGGATCAACGCGCAGTTTCGAGGAAGCTGTCGAAACGCAATACAAATATAGCTACAGGATGTTTAAAATATACAGTTTATAAGAGATATTATGAACAATGGACATGGCATTTCTCTTGTTATTTTGGAATTATCTCTCCTTGACACAGAATGGCAGAATTATAATAATCAAAGACAGAATGTTTTCTGAAAAACGATCTTGATTTTACTGTGTGGAATTTTTAGGGGCCACTTTGGATAGTAACTTCAAGTTCACTACACAATGTGATGGTATCATGAAATTTTGAATAAGAAATGTTACCAGATTAGAGTTTGTCAATTTGTCAACATCCTACCGAATTATCAGACTTGGCCATATAATACGAGTATATTAGCTAAATTGGAAAAATTCAAGAGGAAGGTAAAATCTGATGTGACATTAGAGATAGTCCAAGATAGTATTGAAAAGTTTATTGATTATTTTAAATGGCAAATCATCTTTGTTGTTGTTTTATCCTATTGTGAATATATTGATTTGTAATTCTTGTATGAATTGTTTCATGACTTGTCCAAGAACTTGTATTCGTTTATTTTTTGGTGTTATCATTCTTCCTTATGATTTCAACAACAATTTTTGCTTGAGGAAAATATGAAAAGGAAGATTGTACAAAGATGAGCAACAGGCAATATAAATTTAAGAACAAACTCAGCACCAGACAGATGGTTTCGGTAAGGAAATCAACAAGTAGAGGAATGTTTTTCACAGTTTCTTTCTTTATTCCATCCCTTCTGAAGGAGTTGTCGACACCTCTACGCCACTGATCCAGAAACCACCCTGCATGTTTACAAACAAGTCAAGGACCAACATACGAATCTATACGCAATATAGATAAATCGGGAATCATCATAAGGGGTGATTACGACCACCCTTGGGAATCTCACCTGCGTGAAAAGCTTGTTGTATCCCTGGTTATTGTAGTTGTTGTACCCCATCATGTTGCGACATCTCCAAAAAACGGATGAACTGTGTATCTCACCCCCGTTACGCGTAGGGTAGTTTCGTAATAGTGTTTACCAACCCCGCGCCTTTTACACCATTTCGATTTTTTTATCTACTCTACGAATTTATGGTTTCTCGTTGCTAGCGACTTTTCGAATGGAAAACCACCGTCGACATATCATGCGCGATAATGCGAAACACTGGCTGAAACGTGAGGCTGAAGTTTCAGCGCGAGGTTGCCGCGACCGCCGCTTCTTCCCCACATGTCGGATATATATTGCGAATCCATTGAAAACAGGGCTGGTTCATACAGGATTTCGTGAAGAGAGATATGTATACACGGTGTGAATAAAAAAGAGGGGAAACATTCCTTGTCAAAATGAATGTGTGGGTTTATGAAACCTCGATACGAGCGGAACTTTTTTTCGGATCGTTGGTATGACAGCTCTTGAGGAGACACACAGTATCTTAGCGATAGCATCAAACCTATGCTTGCTTCAGATATACCTATACAGGGTGGCCTAATGAAAACGAAACAAGGTGTGCATTTTACTGAGAGATCAAGAAAGTGAAGATAAATGATTCTTTATGTAATGTTGGATAGGGCAGGATTTAAAAAAAAAACACACATTAGGCACTTCTTAGATGAACATCGTTCTAACTACAAAATGAGATGAAATAGTGATGAAAGGGAAAAAAGCGTAACTTTCCATTTTGCACTAGCCGATTATTTTCAAAAACGTTGTTTACTCGTGAACTTCATTCCACCGCTAGATCAAACGATGTTTCAAGAACATTATTCTACTTTCATTCAATTCAATTCAATTCAATTCTTTATTGATCCATTAGAACGAGCTTAAAAAAAGCAATAGGACAAGTCAGTAAATATCAGATACAGATATAATATACAAATATATAACAAACATTCATAAATAATAAGAGGTATATAAACAATTAGGTGAGTGAACGAAGCAGCAATGATGAAAAATAATACAAAACATTTTTACTAATGTAGGTGAGAAAAAAACTCATCAATGAAAATGGGTAGATTCAGTCAAGAATAGTTTACTAGAGATTGGAGAAAATGTGCAGAGTGTTACTCCAATGAGACATCTAGGAGTTTCCGAGAAAACCGCCTCGCGAAAAACGTCCGATAACATGTGCCAAGAGATCCGACAACATCGCGTTCATCGTATCAGTGGGAAAAACTACAGGACAGGCTTTGCTCCGAACCATCAGCGGTCGATAAATAAACTATAAATCAGACAGAAAATGATATGGCGTCAGGATATATGCCAAGTTCTGCAGTAGCCGATGTGACAAAAACTTCTTGTTGAAGTGCCAGTAAAACAGGGTCGACATCTGAATCTTGCGAAAATCGATATGTGCTGTGGAATCCTGATATATTTATGATCATTTAGTCAGTGGCAATCTCCGAACAACAAACCCACTAGAAGGATCACAAAACAAATATTCTGATGCTAACATGAATTCCCAGAATTATCATAATATTAGTACCCAATCGTCGCCAGTGTTGTCATATCCAATCATCAAAAAGTGATAAATAGTCCATAATATTTGAAGTCCTTTATGAATTCATGTAGTTCAATGCACAAATATGATAATAAATTTGGGTCATGACGATTATGAATGAATATGATTATGATTATGAATTTTACTTTCTTGGGGGCTCGAGGACCAGCATGGGTATCGTGAATACTTTTTGCTCAACGTTGCAACACCGCCATTTGATATTGACAGTCAACGGCGATTATTGCTTTGTTTGGTATCTGTCATTATTTACGTTTTGATTTATCGATATTATTCAACTTGTGTTCAGTTTTGTGTACTCAGAATTCCTCAAAAACTCAGTTTATTTCCTGTTTTGGTGATTTGATATAATGGTGAGACGTTGTGAGGTGTGTTATAGACAATTTGAACTGGCGATCAAAACACGTCATTTCATAGGTGAGTTACCATTGTCGTATCATTCGAGATTTTGAAGAATTTTCCCAAATGGAATGGATAAAAATGAATTTAAATTGAATTGATTAGATTATATTGATTATACCCATAGGTCAGCTGCGACAGTGTCTTGTCATTGTTCATTTTCCCACCAAGAAATGCTGAAAAGTACCACTGAGATTGTTACGGATTTTCAATTTGGTTTCATCATGAATTAATAATAAATTCGACCCCTCTGACAACACACGGCACTGGTGCTGGGAGAATCAGCTCCTGCTATCCTTGTTTAGACAAAGATAGATACTATAGATGTTGCTTCCAAACAAACTGTATTGCCAGGGCTGTGGATTACTTATCTAGTCTGTTCAATGATCGAAGGTGGCAATATATTTATCGTTTCCTGACTTTCTATTTCTATTTTTTGTCGGATATAAAACGAGCACATGGTATAGAAGACACCAAGCTATCTGGAACTGAAAAATCACATATCGTTTTCCAAGGAGCCTAAATTCTTCAATCATACTGAGCCAGTGATTGTGTAAGAACAGTTCTTTCTATTTTTTCGACAACAAGAAACGAAACCTGGTGGTGGAATATTCTAAAAGTGTCAATAAATTCGTGAGTGTATCATGGACTGATGTCTTCTGATACCAAGCATCGATATTGGCGACTTCAAAGGAACAGTTGCACCTGAAATCATCTTATTTGGCATTGTGTAATCTGCCTTGAGTGAAATAGTGGCTCTAGACGAGGAGGCGATATGAAGAGGACACATCCAACAAACCGTTGATGTAGAGCAAAAACAAAGTTGGTGCCAAGTCAGATCCTTGCGGAACACCAGCATTGATGGTCATTGGACCAGATGAGACTCTGTCTTCCACTACAGAGTGATCTATCTGCGAGGTAATTCGATAGTGAACAACAAAGTTGAAGCGGAAAACCATATGACGGAATATTTCACTAAGAGGCCTTGTTATCGATCTCTGTCTAATGCTTTGGAGATATCCAATGTTACAGCCAGAGACCCAACATGGTCCTCCTGTTGATATCGATGTTGATTGCTTTCGTTCCAAGGGAGGATTTCATCACCCTTTTTTCAAAATTGGTTAGACTATCTTCCAGTGAGAACGAATTACATCGAGTTGTGTGAAAGGGTGAACAACCTGCAAAGGACTCACGTTAGTTCTGAGGCAGATAAAATAACCTAAACGTGTGCCACCATAGCCTTCTTGGCATTGAGGAGAAGCGGGAGTACAAATAATTAATGTTCAATAAGGGTAATATCCAAGTAAAATACTCTATTCAGAGCTACTCTTATGGAGAATAAACTCACTCAGCGCTTATTCTACCTGGGATTCATTAGAAATACAAGAATACCACACAGATCAGGATGTCGACCTCTTTATTCTCCTCTCTTTTCACAGCCCTACTTCATACTACGACCACTTCAACTGTCAGAAGTTAGTACTGCCAACTTTGAGAAAAAGAAGTGATACCCAACACATGGTGGTAGAGAATTGTACCAATTTTTCACGTGTGAATTATAAGGGCATGGTGTGGGCCCTATGGAAATCCTTCTAGGACGGCCCTAGGACCACGTGGTTCAGCGAGGTGGGGTTGCCGAATGACAGAGCGCATGTGCAAATATCGATTCCGACAACAAACTGACTGCTCCAACTTCTCTTCTACTTTCTACTACATTATAACTTACAGCGCTGTCGGGGGCGTGTCTTATTTGCCTTCGACGTTCCTTTGATGTTTGTTTTCTCCGTTTTCCCTGTCGATTTCCATTGCGCTGTTGTCGGATCTCCGACCGCAATCCAACTTCTGAGGATTTTTCACGATAACTTCGTACACGACAATCACTATGATTACGAAAAAATACTGATGGGAGTTTATTTGAAGGCCAGAATTATAGGTTATCTCTTCGAAAATGAAAAGGATAAATTGATCGACGAAACTATCTGATAGAAAATATTTCATGTATGGGCTGAATTTCTATTGAAATTTGGTCTTTTTGATATCCAGATAGATTGTATCAAATTTACTCATAGGATAAGTGAATAATATATACAGGGTGGTCTAGTATATGTAGATACTTGCTTATATAGGTTGATACAAACAAATTAAAATTTCCTTTAACTTATCTGGTTTCGTGATTTGCATTTTATTTATTGATTTATCAAATACATCTCTAGATTTTCGAAATTTCATCTCCTTCATATAAATAGCACGAAAAATTTGAGGCGATTTAATAAAAGTTTCTCGTGAATAATTATTTTATTATATTTGTACTAATGACAGATTCATGATCTGCCCCAAAATGTCGCTGAAATCAAAACTTCAGATACCTAAAAGAGGAATTCTCCATTTGTCAGTGAAAACTCGTTTAGAAAAAAGTTTGGTGAGCAAACATATTCATTTCGACTTATCTGATTGTTGTGGACGTTTCAGCACAAGGAAAAAATATTTCCCCGATATATTTTTTTCTCTACACTGTTATTCCTGAACGATAGTTTATCGTGAATGATGGCAACATCGGCCGAGTTTCCTTCGGAAATCTCCTCGTTTTCCTCTCCGTACGAGAAAACCCTGGGTGGAAGTGAAAGCGGACATATAACTATTCTTATTTCAGATGTGGTTCAACTGAGGTCATTCACGAAAATGAACGTAGGTGTTCAAAACCGTCCACAAATTGTTTAGCAACTCGAAGGGTTTAATCCAGCGATTAGAACGTTTGTTTTCAATCGGCAAAATTACAATAATTGCAATTCCCTGTTCAATTACAAGCTATAGGTAAAAAATAATTCAAAAAGTATATAGTCAATCACAGTTTTCTTCAAGTCCTATTTACCATCCCACGTGTGTTATTTTGGTCCTTCGGGCCGGATTTCATTGCATGCATTTTAAATTTGTTCGATTCTGTGTAAAATAATAATTATCCCATTCATTATTCGATCGGAAATAGGTTAAATTCGAATATTTCTGTGCTCATGTGAAATTTGCTTCGATCAAACCGCGTTGATATTTAGAGAAAAATCGTCACTTGATAGTCGATTGACCAGAAACAGTGTCTATTGAGTATGGTTACTCGAGATGAGGATCTAATGGAAATTACTTCATTTTGTCATCGTAGAAAGGTGGGCGATCTCTATCTTTTCCATCGATAAGAAAATAAGCTATGTCAAAATGGCAAAAATGTTTCTTTTTCACTCAGAATTGATCATTTTAGCCAACATGTCATTCATTCAGGATCAAAGATGAGTTTCGATATTCCTCCATTCATATACAGGGTTGGGATAAGGTATGGAAACAAGTGAATATCTTTTAAATTTGCAGGTAAGTGCAATGGAATAAAATGCATCTCAAGTACATTTTTTTGTCGATGATGTACTTCCAGTTTAACCGGAAATGTCATGAACTTCTTTAATATAAATGGGACACCCTATATATTTTTACAGATTTCGAAAGAGCTTGTTATTTTGAATCCATACATACTGGATTTTGTATAGAAAAAAATTGCATGAACGAGGAATATAGCAGTTTAATCAACATCCTTTTCATAAATATCGTTCATTTCGTTTAAAAGATATTTACTTGGTTCCATACTTTATCCCAAGCCTGTATGGCTATGTCTAGTCGATAATTCAATCATATTAGCAGTAGAGGTGCTAGAAGTGAAAAATTTTAGAGATCGATAGACGAAACTGTAGGAAATTCGTTGAAACAAATCGAGCTCACACATTCTAAAAATAGTGGGCGATTCACAACGGAACAGTCTATTTTCCAGGGAACGAAACTGTAATCAACTATTAGAAGAAATTAGAATTTCCTTAGTGGAAACTTTGCTAGCCAAAATCAATTCAAACGTCCGTCGAAAATCGCGTTTTATGGCTCATAAAAATATCATCATAATAGGCATTTAATCCGCATCGTATACCCGCCTGTAAATATTGGAATCCATTCAAATTTTAGGTTGATGAATTTTCTATCTATCAACGTGAACAGTTGATGAATATTTGAAACTGGTTGAACACCCACCTGTCTGTTCCTAGCGAACGGAATGTAATGGTGTCTTTTTTCGTGTCGATTGTGGCTTTCGCGGTGGTGCTTCTTGCCCACCATTCTGGATCACCCCGTAGAGGGAAATCGATACGTTACGAACACTATCACACTACTACACTTGTTTTGTTGATTTCACCGAAAATCGAAGTGTTTTCATCGCTGGTTTGTTTGATTTGACAACTATAACGTCAAGGCACTGAGCAGAGCCAAAAAAATTTTTCTATAAATAATCAAGCCGAGTATAGATTCTGTAACTCATCATTTTCACCTTTTGCTTTATACAGGGTACTCTGTTCAAACGCACTCCTGTAAAATTCTGATTTGAGAATCAGACGAAAAGAAGACGAAAAGAAGATTTTTGTACACTTGAATTTTATGAGCTCTTTCGAATAGTGAATAATTGGTACTATAACCTGGAGCACCCTGTATATCTGTGTCTTTGGCTGATCTCTGACGATTCTTCAATTGTCAATTGCAGGAGACTGAGAAATATTTATCTGTACAACCAGTAGTATTTATTCCATGATAATTCCATTCAACGTGAAAGATACAATTTTATTTCCATATGAAAACAAAATGTCAACAGTTGGACAATGATGCCTGAATCACAAGAATTTCCCGAGACTTTCAGGGTTTCTCACTATAAACACAATACATGACAGATAACGCCTCTGAATTTCTCCATCATGTTCGTAGTCATCAAAAATCAGAGTCATTAAATTTCTATAAATACAGAACTCTCAATCTCGACCGAAACGATTGAAAGTTTTGCCATCTATCGACGAAACTCTCAAGCTTCAAAGCCTCCATTCACCAGATACAGTTTCCTTCACAGGGTGGAATGAATAAAGAGCAGAGTTGGTTGGTTCATCGATAGGTGACATTAGTAGACACTTTGATGATATAATTTTGAATCGGTTCGAATGAAGGAAAATTGTGGTTTTTCTTCTTCAACACTTTTAGTAGGATTTATTTCAAAATGATGCCATGCGACTGTGAATTCCATGTTGATTGCAACGCATAGTGCGAGTGTTAGCAAAATATAGTTTATTGCATATACAATATCGTGCATTATGAGTGTTACTGGGACCTGAGTAGGTATCAGATTTAAGTTCCGCTCATTGTACACCTTCGGTCGAAGTTGTACACAGATAAATTTATTCAAGCTCGGCAATCTTCGGATATTTCAGCTGCCATCTTTAGTAACCAACTTCACTCAACTGTGTTGTCATCCGCAGTATTTTTCCGAGGTTTCTATGTGATGGATTCATTTATTTTTTGAAAAATTAGGATGCGAAATCAATCAAAATATAATACATATGAAAAGTATCATTCCACTTTAGTGCGTTTAATTTTGACTTGGCTGCTTTCTAAATAACAAAACAGTGTGCTATTCACTGTTTGCATAGATGGTCGTTCTACCTTTATTTGGGTACTCATACCGGTAGGATACACCCATAGAGTTTCAAACAACATTTTCACGAATTGCGATATTAGTAGCAGCAACGAAGAGAGGCATACGGAGCTGCTATTAGCCATTCAGAATCTAGTAGGTGGTGCTTCGCGAGACATAGTGGGATTATAACTCGATGATTCCATTCATACACATTTACATTGTCACGATAAAACTAATACAAAGCATATAGATATAAGTGGGAGTTTTTCAATGAATTCAAACATCGGACTTACGAAGCTCTTTCATCATACAAGGTGGAGCAAAAAATACCCTATCGAAAGATGCTCTCATTTTTGCAAAATCTGTCATCGGTCATCGAGACTTTGACATTTGTAAAGACAGAGCAGAAAAAGAAATGGAGCATTTTAATTCTCGATCGATTGATTCAAACGAAATGCCATCAACTTCTTCAATTCAGATTGGGGGACACCCTATATATTTTTACAGATTTTGAAAGAGCTTGTTATTTTGAATTCATACATACTGAGTTTAGTGTAAAAAATTGTAAAAACGAGGAATAACTAACTGTTAGTTGTACAATAGGTGTACATTTCATTATTTTTGAATAATGAGAAACGAAACTACTTCAAATGTTCAAAATGTTCGCCGTTTACTTGCTGACAATATGCCATCCTATTAACAAATTTCTGAGTCACTCTTTCCAAGACTACTCCACGTATTAGTTCACATTCATCGATAATTCTTTGTCTCAATTCCTGTAAGTTTGTTGGTCGTGATTTCAGATAACCCCAAAGAAAAAAATCTAACGGGCTAAGATCCGGGGAACGAGCAGGCCACTCTATGAAGTCTCTACGTCCAATCCATCGATTTGGGAAATTCGCATCCAGAAAATCCCCAACCCGTCTATCATACTGGGGAGGTGCTCCATCTTGTTGAAACCAAACATTTTGTGGTAATTGTCCATTCTGTTGAAGTTCAGGAATAATTCCGTTTTTTAGTAGGAGGTTGATTAAAGTGCTATATTCCTCGTTTTTACAATTTTCTTCACACTAAACTCAGTATGCATGAATTCATAATAACAAGCTCTTTCAAAATCTGTAAAAATATATTGGGTGTCCTTCTATTTAAATTAAAGAAGTTGCTGAATCAGAAGTATATTATCAACAAAAAAATGTAAATCAGATGCAATTTCTTGATATCAAAAAAAATCTTGAAATTCGATAGGTTTGTTTGCGATATTATTATGAACATATTTCTACCTAATTCTCATTCTAACATATGACAATGAATTCAATTCTGACGGTGAAATTCCTGGAATCCGTCATATTTCTCACAATCAGTAAGTAATCCTCGATAACAAAGCAAATTCTCAGAGTGCCTGCCCTGGGGATGCGCCTCTGGCTTTCGCCGCCTGACCCAAAGACCGACAGCAAGAAGCCACCACACATTCGACGGGGTGTTGAAGGTCAAATCGGGTGGCCATCGAGAGTTTGAAGGTCACACACACACACACTCACGGCCGATCTACGAATATGCCATACGACGGAAAATAAGTCGAAGAAATTCGATACGCGGCCGTTTGGATGTGCCTGGTGGTGCACCATGTGCATTTCGAGTTGCCATTAAGCAGTGGCGTCCACAGAGGGGATATTTCGAAGGGGAGCTCTTGTAACATCGCCTCAATTTTTTTTAACGAGAATTTTTCAATTATGTTTCCGAGGAATCGGAAAATAATCTACCAACTCGTTTTGTTTGCTTGTTTTCGCGGATTTTCTATATGGCCCCCGAATTGTTGATATTTCATTATAAGTGTATTGCTCTACATCACATAATTTCCTTTTGATATCATCGAACTACTCTTAGAACGCTTTTTCACCTAAATAATTTTCTGACAGTGATATAAATGAACGCAGCGATATCTATTAATATACGTTAGATAGGCTGATGGTTAGCAAGATCGTGCTTCTCAAGTTGTGGCTCGGGGTTCAAATCTCATTCAGGGAGGAATTTTTTTTTCAATTGCCCACATAAAACGCGAGGTTAGTTCATGTTCAATTGTCGAACATTACATCTATATCGGTATCTCTGAAGCAAGCATAGGATTGACGGTATCGCTATGATCCTATGTCTGCCCCAAGTGCTTCTATACGAAAAAAAAAAAAATTCAAAACAAAAAAATCAAAAAAGCATAAAACACAAAACTGACATATCATATCATGAAACATCAATCGGGGTATCGAACTCAAAATATTTGTAATACATGATACATGTAATTGTTAATACATAATTGTTATTAAATAATTATTGAATTAGAATAAATCGTCTTACGAAGTTGTTGGTGTCATTCGCAAAAATAACAAGTTCAAACTGCCCTACATCTTCGAAATTTATCGAAAAAAAAAGCCTCATCATGCAAATGAAATGTACCTTAAACCAACTTCCAACAGGATTCAAATAAATCAAGTATCTTGATTAGCTCAGTTTAGTTCAGTATTTTACAGTGCACGAGAGTATTTTGATAAGAGTAATGAATGGCATATAATGGGATATTTTTTTTCAGGTTTCGAACATTTTATGTTGCACATATTTTTTTAATGTATATTCTTTTATTTATTATTATCACTATTCATCGATTGCTTGTGTTTATTGTACAATTTTGACTTGCTATAAACATTCGAATATGTAACGTACTTCAATAAACTTTTCTATACTCTACTAAATAGTGTTATTGCAAATTCAAAGTGACTTTTGATTCGGAAAAATCCGATTCGACTCTCGTGTCGAATCACACGATCTCAATTAGCCTCTGGAAATTACGGATGACGGTATAGCGTCGCCTTATTCGACGCCAAAATGTGAGGCAAAATATGAATAATGACGTCATTAGCAAAATTGCCTCGATATTGCGAGGATAACTCTCCACTTTATTAAATGACTTTGTGATGTATTAAATTGTCACTCCGATCGTTTTTTGAACAACTGAAACCACTGAAAATAGCATACTATACAGGGTGTTCCCTAACTACGGTACGAAGCTTCAGAAGTTACAATGAAAATATGACCGGAGTTGCTTCATTTCTGAGATACAGAAAGGTTCAAGGATATGGTTGGAATTTGATGGAGTTATTTGAAGTAATAAGGCCCTTATTTAGCCCTGGTGGCTAGATTGAAAGGTCACCACAATGACAAATCGATCGTATTCGTGTATTTCATACGAAGGTGGATATTTTGCTCAGTCATTTTGGGGTCGAAATTGTTTATTTTTTGTACTCGATTTTTATTCCATAGTGCCCTTCCTATCCTAGAAACGGTTTTAGGCGTTTTTTGATGTCCATCTCCTGTTTGTGAGATATAAAATATTGTAAATATTTGAAAGCATTCTAACTCAATTTATTCATTGTGTTGAGAACGGGAGCAGATTCGTTCCCGAAACGTCCTCTACATCACGATAGGTAGAAATTTTGATATTTATTGAATATTGTCTAGCAAACATAGTTTCAAAAACAAGGTGTCACTGACAAATAGAGAATTCATCTTTTAGGTATCTGAAGGTTGAATTTTGAGAACAGTCACAGTTTGGGGCAGATCAGATCTGTCGATATTACGAATATATTGGCATAATAGTTTCTATATTTATTTTTCAGAAGCAAGAAGAGGAAATCCCTCAAAAATCTATTTTTATTTTCCAGAAATCAGAAGAGATCATCCTAGAAAAATGTGAGACGAAAAAAGTAAGTTTTCGACCAGTCACGCACCCTTGTAATTTTCGATGTGTTACGTTCGCATTCGAAATGTGCAGAGGAAACAAATAATGACCTCTTCTGAGTAATCCGTATTAGGGCACTTCGCACATGACACACCATCATGCACACATGTTTTGTTAGGATAATAATTTTGCAGCTATATAGGAACGCAACTGAAGCAAGTTCTACCTAATACCTACCTACAGTCGACCAAAACGCAAAGGGACCGGAAGAAGAACGAATATGTTTCTAGTTTCGAATATAATTACTGTGACTTGACTGCAAGCCTACATCTGGCCCTATTAATTTGCCACTTCTCGATTCTGTTGCTGTTGCTTTCATCAGCCCCTTGCTCGATGCAATAAATAGAGTGAAATGATATATTAGAGGCAACGTGCCGCACCCACAACATTCATGCCAACTCGAAAGAATAGGAAATTTTAATTATGGACCTGAGAAAAAATTATTTCGATTGATTTTCAGAGGGCTAATACAAAACAGATCTTCTTCTACGACAACCTCGACGAATGTTCATTTAATAACCGTAAACGAGCACATTTTGTTCAGAGTTTCATTTTTGCTTTGGTTGCTGGGCAAGTTGCTAAGCAACAAATGCGAAATGGAATATTTCGTATTAGGTCTAAGTAACGATGTACAGAACACTAAGTGGAGCTATTCTGCCTATTTGCCTTTTCTAACTTCTTCAACCAAAACTCTAACGTACATCCAACTTCACTCAAACGTCAGTTGTTAGATGGCGACACAAAAATGAAAACATAATCAGTATTACTGATAATTGCACAATCGGTGTTTTTAAAAATGATGATTCAGAAGTAGTAATTTAGGTAACTTCTAAATTTCAGATCGAATTACATAATTACAATCTCAAAACGTCAACAATTTGCGTACAGAAATCTGTAAAAATGTCACCATCTTCTGGGGAGTTTCATAACTATTATAACCATTATAGCGGAATATGGCGTTAGCGTTTTTGACGAAACGAAACACCATCAGTGACTACACCAATGTTTTGTACATCGTTATTATACACAACTACTGCTCAAGTAACACTCTGGCACATTGTCAAACTGACAATTGCACTGTGGCAAATGCCATTTTTTTCGCGTGAGTTGAATCGCCTACGATTTTTCTAATTATCAGAGTCGGTCTATGGCGCATTGGCAAAAACCCGTTCGGCCATCTTTGATTCTCTTTTCGGCTGGCAATAAATCCCGCCGAAACGAACGATAAATAATGATTGTTATCGACAATTGGAATTCGACGAACACCGAGTGATGTATGGTACACGACTCGCGAGAGAGAATTCAACCAAATACCGGGCGTGATTTCGATACAATAAGAACCACCAGCACCATAAAAGTGTTTTCTATAACGAGCTATTATGAGGGCTAGTCGTTACGCGCGAATTGGATGATGTACTTTATATACAACAGTTCGAATATTGGGGAAATCTGGATAGATCATACTTTTTATTGTTGGAGTGGTCAACAGGCCTTTATTACTCGTTCCTATTACTAAGTTGGTTGATTGCATTCCAATTCAAAATTTTTTTTTGGATTTGACAGACCGATTAGTTAGAGTATTATTCCATGGACCTGTTATTATTATTCAGCTCATTTACTTGTCAAAATCGAGTAATTTATTGATAAATATACAGTTTTAGATGAGCTGGTAGACAGATCTTGAACCTTTTATGTCACCTGTTGATTGGCCTGTCACCTGTTGATCAGTCTGTCACCTGTTAACCTATTGGCAACGTCATAAAAACCTTTGTACTATAACGTTACCCTAATATAGTTTCTCTTACAAGAAAGTGACATACATCTTTTACCAAATGGATTTTATTTTTGCATCCTAGTGAAGTCCATTGGCTAAATTGTCTCACTTCAGCCAAGGTGAACGGGTGGGTACCGTGTGTTGTTCAAAAGTGGTGCCCAATTTACGGTCGGATACCATACGCCAAAGTACCAGCTCGGTCGACATAGCAGGTAAATACCTTTTGTCTTCCTGCAGATCCGAAATGGACCACGCCAAAACAAACCTATATACACGGCAGGACTGCAAAGCAGGCCAGAGTGTGTACTGAAATGAGTTATATCTCTATATATGTATTATATATTTTTTTTTATCTGTTGACAACACGAATGGGAAACCTATAATGTTCGAGGAAAGTCGTGTTAGCCAGCGGTGGAATTTCGGGAGAAAAGGAAGGTGTTGGAATTTTCTTTGAAAGTTTGGAGGTTGTGAGCATCAGGAAAGACTTCACTAGGCAAAGAATTCCACGACTTTGCCGTCCTATTGATGAATGATGCTTGGTATAGCGATGTTCGACAGGTCTCGAGCCTGACAGTGTAGGGGTGACCAGCCTGAGCTCGCCTGATTTTTCTACTAGGAATCGCACGTGGTGGCATAATAAATGATATCTCCGTCGAGCACCGACCATGAAAGTACCTATAAAAAAGGCAGAGATCGCCGACCTTTCTACGATGATCTAGAGAGGTCAATGATTTGGTGAGTGTTGTATCATCGACTAGGCGAATAGCTCTCTTCTGAATCGAATCTAAGAGCTTCAGCGTATGTTTGGGGGCTGAGCTCCAAACATGTGAACAGTTCGGGTTTGAATGATGATCGATACACATTCTGGCCTGCTCGAGATCTTCTTCGGCAGGCCACAAAATGAGTCTGAGCTCACGAAATACATTAGAAGGCTCTGATTTATTGTTATTGTTCATTGTCGAACCGGACCGGAGTACGATTTCATTTCATTTCATCTACTGGGATAGTATGACGACCTTCAAATGTTTTAACGGTCGAAACAAGTTCTCGATTTATTTATTATGCCTACTTACTCATTAAAAAATACATCTCATACATATACAGCTATTTACTTATACAGTGTGTCGGATCTAAAACTTGGAAATGGGAAAATAAATTAAGAAATAGGTATCAACGTATTTAATGAATATTTCAGGACACTTTTAATTGCCGTGAAAATGAAACTAAACCGGTGGTACAAGCTCTCATTTCGTACTTTTTATTGATTTTTTGATGTTTGAAAACTGAATTGCCTGATTTTCGTAAGGAAATGAATATATCTATCGGGCTGTTTTTGTTGTTCGCCATATCCATACCGATCGAACGAACGAAGATATACCTATAAATAACACATTAAAACTCTGTGTAGGCACATATCCAGCCATAAAACATGAAATCCAACTTCCTGACAAACAGGAAGATAAAAACTCAGTCGCTGGAAGTTTCGCATCTAGAGAGATAACTGCCATTTCGCCGAAACTTTTTTCGTTCTGTACACACACACCGAGTGGTCCCAATAATATTTTTGACAAATAACTTAAATTTTGATTCTATTTTTTTCAGCTCATCAGATTTAAATAGGCCGACCCCCATAAACAACGGAATACATTTTGAAATTATGCTTACAGCAATAATATAATATGACAATAATTGCATATTAGTGATATATATACAGGGTGAGTCAAAAATGTGTACCGAGCTTTCTGAGGGCGATAGAACATTGAAAAATTAGTGTAGTTTGATGATTAAACTCATGGCCCAAAATGCATATTAAGGGAGATATATCCTTCCAAAGTTGATAAAATTAAAATAATTTCTCCGCATAACTTCTGAACGATGAAAGCCACCCGATTGAAATTTTGTGCATGAATGTATGTTGTCAAAATACATTTTTTCGTCACACTTCCACATTTCTGATATTGTTATAAAGGGTGTTTTCAGAGGGTGAATCATGATTTTTTGTAGAAAACTTTTTTCCCTGTATCATTTTCGGTGAAAAAACAGGAGCATTCGATGGAGCGAAGAAAATTACATGAAAAAGGTAGTCTTATTCAAATACAAAAAATTGAGCCGTTCGTGAGATATTTGAGTTTTTGTAGTTACATGATATCAGCAGATTGATTTTATTCATCGCGAGATTGATCGGTATAACGATATTTCAGCAGCATTTGCATTTCCGAAGCACTCGCCAAGCATAAGAAGCATATCAGTTTGTTCAGTGAACGAATAACCTGCCATATTTCTTAAAATCTCAGTTGATAATCGCAGTGATAAATGACACAGAAAAACCACACGAACAAATCGACTGCAACAATGTTGACTCGAATGTTGATGACATGAACGTCAAAATTGAGAACAAAATTATTCATCATGGCCTGCTAAAATATTGTTACCGATGAATCTCGCGATGAATAAAATCAATCTGCTAATATCATGCATGTAACTACAAAAACTCAAATATCTCACGAACGGATCAATTTTTTGTATTTGAATAAGAGTATCTTTTTCATGTTATTTTCTTCGCTCCATCAAATGCTCCTGTTTTTTCACCGAAAATAATACAGGGAAAAAAGTTTTCTACAAAAAATCATGACTCACCCTCTGAAAACACCCTTTATAACAATATCAGAAATGTGGAAGTGTGACGAAAAAATGTATTTTGACAACATACATTCATGCACAAAATTTCAATCGGGTGGCTTTCATCGTTCAGAAGTTATGCGGAGAAATTATTTTAATTTTATCAACTTTGGAAGGATATATCTCCCTTAATATGCATTTTGGGCCATGAGTTTAATCATCAAACTACACTTATTTTTCAATGTTCTATCACCCCCAGAAAGCTCGGTACACATTTTTGACTCACCCTGTATATCGGTGATATAATTTGCTTCAGGGTTATTCATGTAGTGTCTGGTGTTATATCTGAACTTTACTAGTACTATTGTCAACTGATTCTGGTAATAGGTTGAATTCACACATTCTGACTTTATATAATTTTACTTAGAAGAATAATGAATCTTGAGTTTTCTTGCGACGTGGTTATGATCATCCCTGCGAAAAACTTTATATGAATGGAAATAATTCTCTTCTTTCTCTTTCATTTCGCCTCCTTCCTTGGCATTTGCATTCACGGTCTGCCATCCAACGGATTTATTCTCTAAGTTTTAACGCACTTGGGACTCCGATTTACGAATCCGAATGTATGGGTGGATTATATAAAGAGCCTTAACGACCTTGTTGTTGCCCTAATTTCGGAAGTTTCAAATGCTACTTCATCACAATAATATACTCGGAGTTGTATTGGGAATCCTCAGATTTTTCTGCTCTCGTTATATTCATTCCTCAATTCCGTCTTATAAATGGTATATAAATTTTTCAAAAAAATTATTCAGATAAACTAATTGATGTTGTTTGTATGCATAGTAATGAATAAAAGTACAATTTACAAATTGTACAATTAAGAATGGTTCAATTAAGTGAGAAAGAGCGTATTGAAATTTCAATGATGATCGGTTATGGTGATTGTAAAATTTATTTCCGTCACAATGCATACAAACAACATCATATAGTTTTTTGTTCCAATGCAAAAAACTCAAAGGAGGTTGATAAAAGTGCTATATTCCTCGTTTTTACATTTTTTTCACACTAAACTCAGTATGTATCAATTCAAAATAACAAGCTCTATCAAAATCTGTAAAAATATAGAAGGTGTCTCATTTAAATTAAAGAAGTTAATGACATCTCCGGTTAAACCGTTCCATTGCACTTACCTGCAAATTTTCATAAATATCGTTCTTTTCGTTTAAAAGATATTTACTTGGTTCCATACTTTATCCCAAGCCTGTATATATGAATATTGACTTTCGATATCACTACTTCTTGAATCAGAATTGTAGTACAGTTTGTAATCTGATGAAACATTTGAGAATTCTCGATACGATGATCTAAATGATTCATTTGAACATTTTTTTTCACAAAGTTTTGTTTCCATCATCCACGTATTCCCACCAAAAGTAATATCGAGATTATCGTAATTCGTAGGAATAATAATATCGATGAAAAATCGAAAATAAATTATTCATACGATGCTAGGTAGATTCCGACGAAATTATATGTTCAGCCTTGTACCAAACATTTTTTATTATCTGCCTCCATAAAAAATGACCTCAAGCCATTGCTTCATGAAACTATACGATTTATCTATCGTAATATACATACCTACAATGTACCTATAAAGTCTAGTGTACTGTTAGGCCAATTATCAGAGATATTTTGTCCGATTTTATCTGATCGAATTTAAGTATAGGTATAGCGGATAGACGTATCTGGTACTTAGACTGAATTACATTCAATCTGAATGATTGATCTACGATGACGCAATTGCTCTTGCCAAAAATCTACACAGTGAAACATAGCTCGATACGATTTTTTCCAAAAGCGAAGGCATCAGACCTTTAATTGCATCTTTTCTATATCAAGAAGTAGCTTTTTGCGAAACTGTTACTGAGAATCAGATTACGTGATTTCAGGGGTAGAAAATTATTGTGAACGCTTTAAGAAATCGTCCAAAAATATGTAAATGCCTTTTATGAAATAACATGTTATGAGGAATTTGATTGACTATTTAATAGTCAATAGTTTTGGGTTCTAATGTAGCACAAGGGCGTATCTTCAAATTGTTTCAGATCTAGAAAGTTGGAAAATATAAACGTTGCCTTGAAAGTTTTAGATGAATAGAAGTACCAAATTCGAATTCACGTAAATCAATCAGCTACACCGACAGGATTTTCCTGCAAATTTAGATTGAAATCTGGATAAGGACATTTTTCCACAAACTCGAACTTTAATCTTTGGATATATATTATATAGTCAGAATTCACGAACATAAGTCTGAATTTTAGAAAAGAGTCAAGAGCCTAAAAAAAAAAAGAAAAAGTATGAAGTTTTTCTTTCAGGTATCTGTCGGTTATTTTTATGAAACGAAGAGAGAAAATCCCAGAAAAGTCTAGAAAAATGTAAAATGTATAAATTCAAGAGTCTGAATTTAGTGAACGAATGTGAAAATAAAAGACAAAAAACTGAATTTCCCGAAGAAATGAATTGCAGTAAAGTTTCGTTTTTCAATAGTTACGCCAATGGCTTGAATAGGATAATTTAATGTTTGTATCCTTGATATTCAGACAACAAAGTAGTTCTTACAATAATTATTATTGCCGAACTGAAATTGCATGTTAGGAATCGATGCTAGGGTTTACCTAATAATATCATTTACATATTAAAACGGTTTCGCAGTGCAGCTGAAATATAATAATGACGCAAAATTGATCCTGGCCATATTGTGTTCGCCGTATTATTACGTAACGCAAAACCATCAGCATGGCGTGCTTTTTTTCGGGAAGGAATTCCAATAAAAAAATAACCTAAATTCTGTCTGTAAGTTCTTCGAGGAGGTGGTATATTCATTTTTCAGCTTTTAATGGGATTTTCTCTCCTCGTTTCTTGAAAATAGAGTAGAAGTTATTGAAAATTATTGCAATATATTTGTAGTAAGGACAGATTTAGGATCTGTCCCAAAATGTTACTGCGCTTGAAATTAAACCTTTAGATACCTAAAAGAGAAATTCTCTATTGGTCAGTGACACCTTGTTTTTGAAAAATTTGGAAATATAACATATATTTAATAAGAATAGAACCTCTACTTATCTTGGTGGACGTTTCGGGAACGAATCTGCTCCCGTTCTCAACACAATTGAAATATTTTTCTCTTCGTAAACTTTTTCCAATGTTTCCGATTTTGACACTGAAAAGTGACAATTTGGCAGACGGAGGAATTCTGGTTACAAGGTGTTTTCATTAATTGATATCGATATTCAAGTTTCAGAAGTGGATGCCAAGTTCTATCTATATCAACTGAACAAGAAGCAATATTATTGTCTCCGTTCAGGAGAATGCAAGCAGACTCTTTGATTTTCCTGAACGGAGACAATAATTTTGCTTCTTGTTCAGTTGATATAGATAGAACTTGGCATCCACTTCTGAAACTTGAATATGAAAATGGAAAATTCGATATCAACTAATGAAAACACCTTGTAACCAGAATTCCTCCGTCTGCCAAATTGTCACTTATCAGTGTCAAAATCGGAAACATTGAAAAAAGTTTACGAAGAGAAAAATATTTCAATTGTGTTGAGAACGGGAGCAGATTCGTTCCCGAAACGTCCACCAAGATAAGTAGAGGTTTTATTATTATTAAATATATTTGTATTTCCAAATTTTTTCGAAAACAAGGTGTCACTGACCAATAGAGAATTTCTCTTTTAGGTATCTAAAGGTTTAATTTCAAGCGCAGTGACATTTTGGGACAGATCCTAAATCTGTCCTTACTACGAATATATTGCAATAATTTTTAATATCTTCTACTCTATTTTTTAGAAACGAGGAGAGAAAATCCCATCAAAAGCTGAGAAATAAAAAAATAACCTCTTCAGTGGTATTCCTAATTTCGTACTTTCGAAAACTTTAACTATGGAGTATATCCTGAATGAAATACACACCGATAGGCATAATTAATTTGAATATAGATTATCTATGCCATGACGACAACTTTGTTGCTGAACTCGTGGCTCTGAATAATTCAACGCTTCAGTAACATTTTCCTACAGGGTCATTCGAATTAGAGTCTATGATTGGGAGAACTGTGACAGAAAAAATCAGGGCAAAGTAGCCTATCTTACGAATCGATAATATAATATAATCTAGTTGTTGACACATACGGGCGATATCGACAATTTATTCATTCTCCGATTTTTTTTTTTTTTTCGAAAAATTGGTATACAAAGTATTGTACGATTGGGACTACAATCAACTGTATCTCGAGTTTTTCGATAATTCCCTCAAACTCAATAAGATAGTTCTTCTCAATATTCGATATTTGTGGAGTTTTAAAAAAGAAATCGAGAAATGTATGAGAAAAAAATCCTATTTTTTTTTTCGAATGGCACCTCAAGGAAAAATTCCAGAACCGTCTCGAAATGAAAACTTAAAAATTCATCAGACAAAAATCTTCCGAAACTGCAGTTGAATCGGTCAGTTCCTTTAAAAAATACAGGAAATCGAAAAAAGTCGAACTGCCTCCATTCGACATACTCACTTTATTTTACCGTTCGCCTTCGAATAGCCCTGTATATGAAGACATTTCGAAACGCGTTAGTCGTAATGATCTCTTTTCTATGTAGACATCGGAGTAATAAAAGTCTGGGAGATATATTGAAATCGCACACCTACGGTGCAATCAAAGTCCTCGCATGAACACAATTATATACCTACATAATATATAAATAAAAATAGAATCATTACAAGAGCTGATATGGCTGCTATCCAAGATTCTCTAATACAACTTTTCTTCAAAGACTATGGAATTTCTTCCGAGTGTACAGGGCGATCCATCATTTTTTCTCTAAGCGTATTTATTTCACCAATGACCGTCTATATTTCACGGAAGTCCGTCATGTTGAGTAAACTAAAAACTTTTGAGTTAACTAGCAAACAAACGACTGTAGTTCTCTGTGATTTTATTTACGATTCAATTTTTTCGCAAATCATGGAACAAGGATTCACTAACACAAACAACTAAATTATTAAAAAAGCGTCTCGTTTCGTTTACTCAAACGTGACGTCACTAGCTTGAGTCTGAGGACTTTCAACAATAGCTAAATATTTGACATCCATTTTACACAGTGGGTAAGTAAATAGTACGTACTATAACAACACGTGTTCGCAAGTATAATTTCCTACAAGAATTTTAAATTTATTTCGACCACTCCATAAAGGTTCTGCATTTTGTGGATCGATTCATTTTTCCCTTCACTTCCCATGCAGACTAAACGAAGTTGTATATGAATATACTCGATGATATGCATGAATCAGGGATATAATTTGTTCAGTTATTCTACGCCACTGGTAGATGGCACGTGCGTGCACATTTGCGTGGGCGTCGATTTCGAAGTGGAATCGAACGACGCGGCGCCTAGAGACGTCTAGCGTCGCGGTGCCCAATAATTGCGAGGACCCCGAGACGAGGATATCAGCTTTGTGCAATCGATGAAGTCCAAGAAACTTTCGCTTGCGATTTCCCAGTGGAGAAAATTCAACAACTTTTATTGCTGCGTTTATCGCGAAAAATGATATGTTATCATTTTCTATTGGGTCCATTTCGATGAATACATTTTTGAGGTGAAAACAAAAAATTGGAAAAGCAGGAAAAAAATAAATTGACGTACTATCAATAAAAACGAATCCTGAGTTGAATTTTTCTCAACACTTTTGATAATACAGGTCTCCTAATCAAAACGCTCTCAATTCATTATCGAAAAATTACTGAAAATCATTTGGGACAACTTTATTTCTGTGACTGATATTATCTGAAATCTGTATTCGATTGAGAAAAAGGGATATCAATCAAGATTTTACTTGTTCAAACAGCTTATAGGACGTTTTGCTGATTCTCGTTGATCTAGTTTTCAACAAAAAGAGTGTTTTGACAAGATATGTCAAAGTGACAATGGTTCACCCGGAAGAATACCACAAGTTCCTCTTTTTCATTGCAAAGATTGTGAACCAATTGTTTAAATAACTATATAGATGTATAACTCATCCTTGGAGAATTGTATAGAGATCCGAATATTTTTGTTGATTCAGTGGAATTAACCATCATCGGTGAATTTTCACGGGCTCTATCATTTCCTCGAAATTATAATCGAACGATGTTTAGTGAGCATATATCTGCCTTATTATTATGGGTAATCAATTTGGGCCAATCGTATTCTGGAATCATCATGCACGTTCGCGTGTTTTGGGATGATTCGCTCTCATATCGAATTTAAGATATTGTTTTTGTTCCGAACAGAACACATAATTTCACTCGACGTCTCGAAAGTGTTTCGATCCTACAGGGTGATTCTCTTTTACGAATAGGCTTCGCCTATAAATAGGTTTCTTCATCGCAGTAGGTACGCAATTTCGAACCCTTTTAAATGATTTCTATGACAATCCTGACTTCATGTTTTCTACTCTCTATCGAGCTACAGCGAACAAATTTCGAAATTCTCGAGAATTTTCAATTTTCCGGATTCATACAAAAAGTACGCCACTGAACTCGCCATATTGACTATCGCAAAATACTTTCTTCTACCATAACCAGATCCTTAATAAAAATCGCAATCCCATGCAAATATCGATTTTCAACTTTTTCCGGCATTGATATCTTATTGCCATTTTTTCATCCCTCAAATTCAACTACGCCATGGGTTTCTCAAGAATCCATAAATTCATCCACATATCACCAGGAACTGATTTATAAGCATTTCCCTACATTTTTAAGTAAAATTAGAATTTGCTAAAATCGTTTCACAAGTTTACACCCCTAGGACTCCGCCCCTGTGCATCGTAGCCCCCAAAAACCCCCTTCCTCTTGAGAAGCTCTGATTCTTCCTCTTTCCAAATAGCTCGATAATCAATTTGAATTGCTCAAAATATCGCGATGTTTCACAATCGAACGCTTTCGTGTCGAAAAAATACTTTCTTCCTTTTCTGGTCTCACTATATCGAAACCTCATTAGAATATTCAGATTTGACGAGATCTTTGAAATGACAATGAAAACATTCACCTAGCTCACGTAGAAATTCACGAAAACTACAAATTTCCAGGTGTCACAGAAATTGCTATCGGACCCTTATACAGGGTGTTGCAGAACTATGGGATCAAACTTCCAGGAGTTATTCAGTGCAACAGTAGAAAATATTTTAGTAGACGCGTTAAAATTTAGAGAGACGATGAATTGCCTAAATACGATTTAATGCATTTAATTTTTGCCTTTTGTACATGATATCATCACAATAATTGTTCAAAATGTCTTCCTCCAACCTGAATACACCGATTTAAACGACGCACATGATATCATGGGATTTGACTAAAAATTTGATCCTCGTTTTGAATGATTCCAAATGTTTTGAATGCTTCCAAATGGTGCTGTAATTCTTCAAATTGAGTCTTGCTCTGTTTCTACTGGAGTTTCGTAGATCAAAGACTTCACATGTCCCCACAGGAAAAAATCTACTGACGTTAAATCGGGTGACCTAGGAGGCCAAGAAACTGCCACCTCTGGCAATCCAACGGTGCCCAAACCGCTGATTTTTTCCTGTGTGAAGTCTTTGGTCTTCAGAGTTTCAACATTTTCAATGTTGAAACTCTGAATTCACAGGAAGAAGTCTGAATCCAATGAATAATTAATTTTTCTAGTTTTCTTGGGATATTAATTATTAATTATTTCAATTCATTCGTAGTAAGGACGAAATTCAACCTTCAGATGCCTAAAAAACAAATTCTTAATCCGTCAGTGGAGTCTTGTTTTCGAGAACAATGTAAGTATTACACTTTACACTTGGGAGATATCAACTACACGTTGCTCACTGTATGAAATATTTTCTAACTTGCACTGGGAATGCTACTTTTTATAACTTTAAATTTAAATCACTTTATTATGTATGTGCATACCTAGATCGTCTCGTATACCTTAGACATTCACATTATTCGAAATATTTTATCAGAGATACCCGTTATTGATGATGAAATATAGCGTCCATTACATATTCGGAAATTTCGTTAGATTACTCGTAAGTAGTTATATTTATTTCAAATGTTTTATGGTCGATTTATATGCTAATGTAATTATTCTATAAAAACTCAAATTCTTCTCAACTATCTATCTACCGAGCGTATTCCGTTATTAACATAACTAGAAACAGAATCTCTTTACCGAAAATACTCGATAGAAAGAAAAAAACGACTATTAACGTTTTCCTTATTGGCAAAAAAGGTTAGGATGTCATCGAATCTCTACAGGTAGTGTCTGTCGTCAATGACCATGAAAATCATTAAAAATCAACGGGCAAATAAATAGATATAAGTATATCCATCTAACTGTTCACCTCGATGACAAAATCCTCAAAGCATAAATTTCTTGTGACAAGCTCATTCATGTTCGGTAATGATCGGTAATTTATATTTGAATGGCAAAATAATTACCTACCTTCTTTATTCCTAATGCTTATGTATAAATAATCTTGTTATATACGGAGGCTTCAGGAACCACAAAATATTCGACTAGACCTTTAGCAAAATATTAACATTTATTTTTTTTGTATAGACTATCGTTTAATTTTGCGTCAAGTTATCGAGCTAGCAATATCTATTATATACTGGGTGGCCCAATATAAATGAAACAAGGCCAATTTGACATGGTTATCAGTAGAAAGAATTCTCGAACCGGTCGATTTTTATTTCGAGGGAGAAATATTTTGCGCATGTTTTCAACTTTTTCACTTCAAACCACTCGGAGGGGTGAGCTCCAACCCTTGAATCTCAAATGGGATAAGGGGTCGAGTGATACATCATTTTAAAGGTAATCGAAATCTCTTACCAACGATTCCTTGTTTTTGGAATTCGATGCAGTAGTTCTCGAGAAAACACGTTCACGAAAATAATCTGCTCGTAATGGATAGAGTAATGCTTCTTTTCCTTTCTTCACTATTTCTCATTTTTTTAGTTATTGTGCCACCCTGTATATTAGACACCTCAACCATGGTATATCGAGGCATCAGACCATCAGATGATGGTAATTAGCTTTAGAACATGTGTATGATCTTGAGTAAAACTCGTAAAAAGTTTTACAGCCACAATTTTGGCTCCTTTATTATGAAATATCAAGTCGTGTGTGAAGGTATCTAAAATACACTAGTGATATATTAGGTTTTTCAGCTAGGTCAAAATGAAAAAATAGCATATCAAAACGTAAGTTACACAAGGACGAGTGCTTGAATAATAATAATAAGGAATATTTTATACTATTTCGGCTGTATTATACTGTTTCATAATATTGAATAAATATTTTTATTACATAGGTGATTCAATAATTATTCAGGGATATTTCAGCGACATAATTAGACTGGCAGGAATGATTCGTTTCTGATAGATGGCATAAAAGATGCTCGAAAGTTTCGTAAAATGAACCTATTTATATGTCAAGGTACAGTACAGTGCCTGAATTCTTTACATAATATTGCAGGAGAAACGTTCACCATTTCTGACATTTCTTTCGAGATCTGCAGCATAAATAAACAATATTAGAAACCTATTTTGCAATTATTTCTAGATATCTCATAGTTTGGGAACTAAGTACCTGCCTATGTTACAAGTTGTATTCCAATTCTTTCAATAATAATTCAATTGGTAAGAAATATCTGTCGATGGTCATAGCTTAGTCTATTTTTTGAAGTATCCATTATACATTATCTCTTATCTTTCAACAACATTTTGGAACTATCGTGTTGTAAATGTACAAATTTGGTGAAGAAATAATGAGGTTTTTCTTGGAAAATTCGAATAAAACTGTTGTGTTCGATGGATCGCCCTGTATGGAGCCGAAAATAACGCATCCGAACGAACGAGCAGGAAGAAGTGCGTATGGCTAGGACCGGATAATAAATATATTATTCGACTGTAACTTGATGGTACACTGGATAATTTATCTAAGTAGGCTGTGGACCGAGTATTTTCGTATGAGCGTTCTTTGCGCAACTTTTCGAGCCCACACGTGACATCTACCAGCTCTTTGATCTCTCTCTCTGGCGATGCTAAGTAATATGTCGTATTCGTGAAATAACATGATTACCATGATTACGAATACCATGATTTCTATATTCTAATTTTCAGAAACGACGAGAGAAAAGTCCAAGAATCTGTAGAATGGTGTATTTACGAATTATTACACCAAAAAGTGTAAAATTAACACAACCAATTTCCAGGTAGCAACATCTTAGTTGTTGTCAATTCTGACTATCTCGTAAAGTCATTGAGACGAAATAAATAATAACAAATAATGAAACTGAAATTCATAATAGCCTTCTCTTCCCAGCCTAGACGATGTATACAGGGTGGCCCAATGAAAACGAAACAAGGTATGCATTTTACTGAGAAATCAAGGAACTGACATTGAAATGAATGATTCTTTATGTGATGTTGGATATGACAGGATTTGAAGAAAAAAACACTTAAGGCACTTCTTAGATGAACATCGTTTCTCTAGAACTACTGCATGGAATTCCAGAAACAAGGAAGCGGTTGGAGCTCACCCCTCCGAGGGGTTGGAAGTGAAAAAGTTGAAAACATGCGCAAAATATTTCCCACTCGAAAAAAAAAATCGACCGACTCGAGCGTTTTTTTTTTCTGAGATCTATAACTATGTCAAATCGGCCTTGCTTCGTTTTCATTGGGCCACCCGGTATATCTGTTCCTACTACAGATATTTTGAAATAATTCGAGGCCAGTTTCTGGACGTACGTGGGGGTTAATTAATTTTTTCGTCGACCTTCATTAATATACCAGTTGGTTAAATAACTTCTTTACCTAACCCTGGGCATGAACACAGGGTGATTTGGCAATGATGGTTTGGTGGTGAAAATTAGAAAAATGAGACGAAAATACCAGGAAAATACAGTCCTGACCTGGAATAAACTGAACTTCCAGAAATTAGATAAAAATTGAGGACTGTTGCAGAAATTCTAACATTTCGTATCACCAAAAATCAAAAAATCAAAATGTTCAAAAAAAAACTACTCGATCGAATAAAACGCGTCATGAAGGTGAATCGAAACATAATCATGCTGATGTAGTCTAAAAACTCATCTTTTTTGCAGGCTTCCGAATCTGAGTCTGAAGAGACGTCTGTCTGTCTGTTCGATATAAATTAGAGGATAGTAATAAAGGAGGTCGATTGTTCGGCTATTTCTTTGGCGCATCGATTGAACTTGTATTCCAGGAATAATATCATCAAGATCTTCTTGAAGAAACCAAACCAGTCGAAAATTCTATCGCACGGGTGCGGGTGGGGATATGGTGGACTCCAAACAGGGCCGTACTCGGCCCAATCGAGATTTCCCAGTGCAAAACCCGATAATGTCATGTAATGCCATATAAAGAATACAGTTATTTTCCTCTCTTATTTTTTTTCACGATAGGAAAACCCGAGGAACATCGTGTTAGCCAGCGGTGGAATTTTGGGAGAGAAGGAAGGTGTTATTCCATTGCAATACATTGGATACGGTTACTATAGACACACTCATAATGCCCGCTGATGTACTATGCATTCCTTTGGTTGTATGAAGATATTACCTGACAATAATATTGTTTCTCTTATGCCTTTTGCTTTACTTATTCATGCATATACATACTAATACGACGTTGATTAATATTTATTATTTTGGTTTTGCAGAATGAAAGTACCCTAATTCTTTGAGTTATGTAAACTATTTTTCCTACTACCATGAATCATTATATTATCCAAGATTCGCCCACTGTACATTGTCATTCATTGGAATTTCACAAAATACGACTACTCGAATTCGAAGGTGTTCAAAGTTTAGCTCATCGTTGAGAGTTTTCAAAAATAAAGCATTCACGACCGTTAACATTGAGAGACTCTTTTGATAGTTTGAGAGACAAAACCGATTTAATTAAAATGAATGTGTGCGCCTATGGATTGTCATAAGTTCGGCAACCTTCGTATATTTCAGCTTTGTTAAGCAACTTCACTCAACCGAGTCAACTGTGTTGTCGGATGAAGTTTCGTGGTAGACTCGCATTCATCCTCAATGCTTCCCGAATAGACTTGAAGTTTTCTTCCATGGGATTCATATTTTTGAAGTGGCCCAATCTCGAATGCGATCCTGCTCGATGCTTTATATTTCAATGCCTAATTATTGTTTACATCCCAAGGTGACCGTACAAGTATGTGTAGTCGTAAATACTGCTATATGTCTTAGTCTGTAGTCAGGTAAGATTTTGGTACCTGCTTTTCGATGTATAGTACCTTCTTCGTCCCCAGGCATACCTTTATAATGTCCGTGGGGATGATCGACTTGCTTTCAGCGTCATTATCGTTATATTACGACGTACTTTTCGTGAGAATTTATGGTGGCTAAACTTCCAATCCCAATCCAGTCATTTCCAATCGGATTGAAAAAATACGAATCGGTGTGCTGCCTTTGTACCTACAGCAAATTTTTCACGTACAACCAAATTGTACAGAATTACTGAATAAGGGATTCATACTACGTGATTTTTTTATACTGGGTGGCCCAATGAAAACGAATCAAGGCCGATTTGACATCGTTATCGTTCTCAGACGGAAAGAAACACACTTGAACCGGTCGATTTTTATTTCGAGGGGGCAATATTGTGCGCATGTTTTCAACTTTTTCACTTCAAACCCTTCGGAGGGGTGAGCTCCAACCCTTGAATCTCAAATGGGATAAGGGGTCAAGTGATACATCATTTTGAAGGTATTCGAAATCTCTTACCAACGCTTTCTCGTTTTTGGAATTCAATGCAGTAGTTTTCGAGAAAACACGTTTATGAAAATAATCGGCTAGTGATGGAAAGTAACGTTTTTTTCCCTTTCATCGCTATTTCTCATTCTGTACTTAGAACGTTGTTGATCTAAGAAGTGTCTCATGTGTTTTTTTTTTGTAAATCCTGTCCTATCCATCATTACATAGAGAATCATTTATTTTAAAGTCAGTTCCTTGATCTCTCAATAAAATGCATACCTTGTTTCGTTTTCATTGGGCCACCCTGTATGAGAACATCATGACAGAGGTGGTTCCAGTTGGGAAATTCGATAGTAGTGTTCTCTAACTTCCAAAATGTCACGACATTTACGCTTTGTAGATTGTAGATCAGCAGCTCTCTTATCATACCGATGTTTCTTGGTGAAACTTTCAACCTGAGCGATGTTTCCAGCTCTAATAGAACTCCTGAATGTATCTCAACGCCCCCTATTCCGAAAAAGAGACGTTTCATCTATCATTTATAGACAAACCGTGAAAAATAATCAATCTGGGTGATCGACATGGTTGAACCTACGGGCGTTTTGTACTTCGACAGATGAAAACGCCTTATTTTTCACGCACAAATCGATGTTTCTTCACTGTCTTCATTTTCAGTCAATTGTTTTTTTTTAAATTATATGAAAACGTGATGTTTTTTTGTTCAACCAATAGCAATGTGTTTATCCTCTTGATTTCATCAATCCTCCTGAATCTTTTTTAAAGTTTTAAAGTTTTCCAGTTTTCCAGCTAGAGAAATATCAATCTACACCTGCCAAATAGTGGCATTCAATGAAATCCTTCAACTGGAGCTGGTGAATCATGAAAGAATCATCAGTTTCCTATGTTTCAGGTTATTTTCCAAGTAATCAAACTATCGAGCATGCCAGTTATCATACAGATTGGTGAGAGAGTCCAAACCCTTCTGTCAATTGGAAAGAATGAATCACATTTGAAAAAAAAATCAATATCTCATAATCGAGGACGAAAATTGACAAGAGAGTTTTTCTTCTCTCGGAACATGGATCCGAAAAAAGCAAACACAATGCTGACACGCAAAAAGATTGAACAAGTGGTGCTACGGAGATGGATAATGGCAGACTGATTTTGATTAAACAGTGTTGCCAACATCTGATATGAAAATGAAAATTTCTAGTTCCTCTGTTTTGGGGAATGCACTACAACCAACGATTTTACCTTTTCACTCAGCTGAATAAAAGTGTTCTCAATTTTCACGTCTTGGTATTCGAAAAATATCAATCTCCAGCTTCAGAAATGATGAAAAAATATTCGACTCAAGTGGTGGTTTTCTTCGCCTAATCTGTTTAAAAAAAAAATCAAATACAAAGTTGATTATTATCAAAATTGAAAAGTGTGGATGGATTGGCAACACTGTTTAGATTTCGAATTGAAGCACACAGTTACACACACCTTGATTTGACAACGCTGCGGTCGCATGGCCTGCTTACCTTTGACGATATTAGCGTCAAAGTAGGTGATGATTCCTGTAACAAAAGAAAACAACCATGAAAAAAAAAATCTGTTCCAGAATCATATATTTCGAAGCGAAATATGTCAGTTCAATTAGGTTCCTATTGTAGATCGAAAAGTAAATTAGGTTATTTCAGATGAACGAATGAAAGGTGTGTGGAATAAGAGTTTCAATTCGCAGCTGCATCTACGAATTAGGTTCTTGTTGAAGCTGTCAGAGAGGAGTCCAATTCACAGCTGGTACAATTCATTAGGTTTTGATTCACAGTTATATCAGTAACTTGTTGAATCTAGTTGAATCTACAACTTATGAAAATGTCCAAACTGACAGCTGTCATCACAATTCATAGCTGCCTCTGTGAATCATGGTCTATTAGAACTATAAAGCAGCTGCCACAATTCATCAGGTATCAATTCAACACCTTGTTTCAGGATGAAAAATCGTTCCAGAATGAAACAATCTTCATGGAAAATGTTCATAGTTTCGAGTCGATTTCAGGAAATGCATCAGCAAATCCCATCGACAGCTGCAGGCCAAAAACTGACCTCGCGCATCGATCCGCTTCGAGAAAAACCTCTGCCTCGCAGGTTATATAGGTCGGCTAGCAGGTTATGTAAGCGGTTTTATCTCTCGTTTTTCTGCGAACTGCGACGTGTCCGTCTGCCTGTCAGTCACTCGATCTCGAACGCGAAAAGACGTTCCCCCATCAAGAAAGGGCACGTGTTTCAGAGAATATATATATATATATATAGGTGGGCGAAAAGTGGTCCGAAGTTCGACTTCGCGGATTCTCCGTGGATAAATAATTTTATACTGCGAAGGGAAACTCATTTCATTGATCTCTCTAGAACATCGCAGAAACGTGGGCGATCTCTCTGTCTTTCACAGACATTTCCACGGTCGGTGCTCAACGAAAACTCGTCTATTTTGCCACCACGAGCGATTCCAAGTGCACGAATTCAACGAGTTGGTGATCCATATAACATGCCGAACTTCTCATTATCGAGCATCATTCATCGATAGAATGGCAGAGTTATGGAGAGTCTTTCCCGATGCTTACGACCTCCGAATTTTCAAGAAAAATTCCAATACCTTTCTTCTCTCCCAACAATCAAGACTATAGGAAGTTTTTTTCAGAGCTTCCGATTGCGAGATCCTCTGTTGAAAAAATTTTCCATATATAGTGTTCACTCAATACAATGACTTCGCACCTAGATAATGGAAGGCAAGTAGTGAATATTGGGGGAAATAAGAAGTTCTGAAAAAAATTGAAGGTGATGTACCACAAGGATCTATTTTGGGCCCCTTCTTACATCTAGTGTTTGCGAATGATTTGGAAATTTCTAATACGATATTTTGAAACACTTGTTTTCTGTGGCAGTTCACTTTATGGAGTTGTTTATTTTATGAGGTGTTCTTCAAAACCCCTCTAGTTTGTTGAGGCCCGGTAATTCTTTCTCATTTTTTTGTATGATTCTCGAAATATCCTCGAGTTCAACTTTGGTTTCTCATCTATTCGGTATACTATAAAGCATACCTTTTTTTTCACCAAGGCTCAACCCACGATAATAATCATGTTAATATTTTTAATTCCATCTGGGTTTACCTCTTCACTTCTTAGAAATTTGCCTTGATGGCAATCCTAATTCGACATGAAGATGAAGAACCATCATGGCTTTGCCCGAAGCGAAGCGAACCGGGTTTTATATATTCCAAGAAATATATGATGTCATTTTTCTGAATCTACAAATGAGAAAGAATTGGTGCAAATCAATGGAGAAGTTTCTAACAGCAAGAGTTCTCCACGGGGTGTACCACAAGGATCAGTTGTGGGTCCAATTTTACTTCTTTTATATTTGAACGACCGCGCGTGCTGCAAAAGAAAGTTTCACACTAGTCAATGATCTGGACAAGCAAAAATAACATTACCATCGCGGAAACCTTGAGTGTTTGGTTAAAGTTTGGCAAAAATCAATGCCTGATGAGATCCTACATCGACAATACTAGTGAATCCTAAAAAAATCGTCGAATCGCTTTCATTTGAAGAGGTATTATCAAAAAATCCCCTGTACGTAGTATCTACTAGGGAATCGACCAGCACCGACTTGTGTGTTATCTTCGACAGCATGTTTGTTCATGTCCTGATTCGGAAACAAATCTGAATATTATACCGGGCGAGGTGTAATTTATGCGGGACCCACCCACGCGATCCCTCTCGGTATAATAAAACAATTAAAGGCGATAATGACGTCTCACGTCATGGTTTTTTTACCGAATTTACACCTACGATGCACGAAAATCTCCTACTTCGACGGTGAAAGAACAAATCCAATTGTCTACGGAAAATATCACTGCGTACTGGTTTTTCCTCGCGAAAATTCCGTACAGAGTGAGCCAAAACAACAATGCATGGAAATCTCAATAATCTTGACGAAAATTTTCTTCATTTTCCAGCTTTTCGTGGGATTTTCTCTCCTCGTTTCTAAAAAATAGAGTAGAAGTTATCAAAAATTATTTCAATATATTTGTAGTAAGGACAGATTTGGGATCTGCCCAAAAATGTCACTGCGATTGAAATTAAACTTCTAGATACCTAAAAGAGAAATTCTCTATACCTAAAAGAGAAATTCTCTATTGGTCAGTGACACCTTGTTTTTGAAAAAATTTTTGGAAATACAAATATATTTAATAATAATAAAACCTCTACTTATCTTGGTGGACGTTTCGGGAACGAATCTGCTCCCGTTCTCAACACAATTAAAATATTTTTCTCTTTGCAAAATTTTTCAATATGTTTTCGGTTTTGGCACATTTCAGTGTCGCCGAAAATCCCACGAAAAGCTGAAAAATGAATGTACCACCTCCTCGAAGAACTTACAGACAGTATTGAAAATTTATTTGGAGAACTTTGTATTTTTTTTTTCATATTATCAAACAGTATCTGAAACCAAAATTGATAGCAGTTTGAGGTTCGAATTTATTTTGTTTTCGAGTGTACAGAGTGAGTCAAAATATCAAAGGGAATAAGAGTGATCGTGTGTACAGAGTGAGTCCAAATATCAAAGGGAATAAGAGTGATCGTGTGTACAGAGTGAGTCCAAATATCAACGGGAATAAAAGTGATCCTAAATCAAAACCATAAAAAAATCTGAACAAGTAGAGTATTTCTCATATTATTTCGGAAGAATTTTATGATGCAGCCTTTTTGGGCACTCACAACGAAGTCAAGGTCACTAAGAAGACGTACGAACGATTATTCAGTGTCGATGGCAGGAAATCGCCGACCATATGCAAAACATTATGCCATCCGTATCGTGTAACTCCAACAATTTCACCGAAAACTCGGTGTTTCTTTCGATGACCGACAGAAAAAGGTCCGTCACGAACACATGAAAACGCCCCCTGTATAATGACATATTAACGATTCATACAGGATTGTGTCTGAATTCAGATTTTTTGCGAATTTACACGTGACTGGCTACCTTTATTTCTCGAATACTGAGTGTGATTTGATCTTTTTTGGGATTTATTCTTTAGTTTTCTAGATTTTCTGGAGAAAGTCCCAAGGAAATCTAGAAAAATTTCCTTCCGAATATTGAGAACTAGATCCATTTCTTGTTCTTCTTCACAATTCCATAGTGGACTTTCCAAATACTTGAACACATATATTTTGAAAACTGTTAGGTGAAATATCTCGTATAGTGTCTGTCACTGTCACTTTTCAGAATCGCCTATAAGAATTCTTTATCGAACAAGTAACTAAATGCAAATATGTATCACGCAGGGTTTTGATGTTTACGTGTTTAGAAGGAACTCATCTTTGTTCAAAGTTACAGTCAGATGTTAGTGAGGTATTATTTTATTTCATTTATTTTCTTCATGGGTTTCATACAATAATTATAATTATCTGCTGCTTTCTTCGAACATAATTTGGGGATGATTGTTATCAGTTTCGACTGCCTGTCATCTCCTTTTTTGCTTGTCCGCACTGTGGTATAAATTTTATATTCAATGTATATTGGCGAACATCTAATAAACATTATTATTATTATTATTATATGGACATTCGATTTAATTTTTGACCAAAAAATGAAAGAAATGCATTTTTGATAACTTGTGATAATCCTCTAAGGAATCTTAAAGATATTTCGGACTTTGCAGCGTATTTTTATCCTTCAACTGAAAAAATACCCACCACTGTAGTGTGGAACTCCTGGAGTGAAAAAGAGATGCTAAAGCTAGAGATGGAACAAACAAATCGACAATGAGATCATTCACGCACAAATACCTGTTTCCAGCTACAATGGAGAAATTTGGATTTGTTATTTTTTCATGGTATTTCTACCTGACGTAGATATGAATTTTGTGTTTTTATGTAAAGTCATGCTCGGCTTTCAGCTGGGGTTGTGACTGGGGGTGCGTGGGATAAATGTCCGATTCTCTTCTGAAAACCATATATGATTCACCCTCAGATAAGATTCCTCTGATGGACACCCTGTACCGCTACGGTGAGCATTGCGTTTAATTAAGTATTGAAGAAAAGTTCAAGCATATCAACAATTCCGACGAAAGATTTAATTATGGAGATAAGCCGAAATTTTCAAACAGCAGAACATTACATGGGGTTTAACAATGCTGTTGTGTTTTTTTTTCTTCATATAAATATGATAATAATTATACTGAGTGAATGTACGGTCGACTGATCTACAGAATGCTAATTGGAATAAGTGAAATGAGTCGCTATTGAAACCACATTACTCTTGAACACATTGAAAATATTTGATTTTTCCATTTTTCTCGTCTGCTTTTTGATACATAACTTTTATTTTCTTGACATTTATCTCCAACTGGAGCTCCAGATATAAACGAGTAGATTAATTACTGGAACATAGATTTTAGCTTCGTTTTCTTAACGAAGTTGATCGAGAAACAAAGTATTTGTGCAACATTTGCAAAAAGTATGAATATTTGTTGCTCTTTGTTGCGTGGTAGCAGATCTCAACTTAGTCTCGAGCTCCAAACTTCACACTAAGTACAACAAATATGCACTTTTTGCTCCAGTTATGTACTCGAATAACTATTTTTTTGCAAATGCGTAAAATATCTGCAACTAGTTCTCGAAAAAGAGTCATACATCATCATAGCTTCCTATTTCGATTCATGAAAATTCGGAAGAAAAAACACTTCCTTGGGCCACACGCTGCCTCATCAAGCTGTCAGCGCCTCCTCGATGATATATTCATATTCTCGGATGATGACTGGTCGAAACTAACAATGATCGCGGGCATCAAAGCACATCGCTTTTCACTTTCCAATAGACTCGAGACAGAAAATTGAAGTTGAAATGATCATCGTGAACGGTATCGATTATTGTGACACCTTATATTAAGACATATTGCACCATATTGCATGTGACTAATTTTTTCGACCTGACCTGACCTGACAAACCATTAAAAAAATAATGTTCCGACCACCGAGAGGATATTTACATTCAGATGGGAACCAGTTTCTTCATTCGATTTTTTATCACGGCCATCTAATTGTTTATTTCAGTTCGATATTTGATTTAGGCGACTTTCAACTGATTCAATTTTTCCATTGTGAAATCCATTACGGCGAAGTAGAAATTGAATTCATAATTTATGTGAGGACAACCTATCTGCCGGACGCTTTTACTCCAACTTGATTGAAAAACTGTGTTCGAAAATGATCTTGCAAGATATGAATCATAATACTGTTGTGTACAGGCTGTAACATATCATATCTTCGAAAAATTGGGGCATATTTTTGCTCCACTCGTGAACTTATAGTGCTCAATTGATTCATTTTTCAGTTTTTTGATGGGATTTTCTCTCCTCGTTTCTAAAAAATAGAGTAGAAGTTATTAAAAATTATTGCAATATATTTGTAGTAATGACAGATTTTGTGATCTGCCCCAAAATGTCACTGCTGTTGAAATTGAACCTTTAGATACCTAAAAGAGAAATTTTCTATCAGTCAGTGACACCTTGTTTTTGAAAAAATTTGGAAATACAAATATATTTCCGATTTTGACACTCAAAATCGGAAACATCGAAAAAAGTTTACGAAGAAAAATATTTCAATTGTGTTGAGAACGGGAGCAGATTCGTTCCCGAAACGTCCACCAAGATAAGTAGAGGTTTTATTATTATTGAATATATTTGTATTTCCAAATTTTTTCAAAAACAAGGTGTCACTGACCAATAGAGAATTTCTCTTTTAGGTATCTAAAGGTTTAATTTCAAGCGCAGTGGCATTTTGGGACAGATCCTAAATCTGTCCTTACTACAAATATATTGCAATAATTTTTAATAACTTCTACTCTATTTTTTAGAAACGAGGAGAGAAAATCCCATCAAAAAACTGAAAAATGAATGTACCACCTCCTCGAAGAACTTACAGACAGTATTTTTGCTCAATTGATATTTTTTTTTACCTGGCAGAATAATTGGCATCCAAAGGTGACATAGTTTCAAACAACTGTTGAATTAGCTGAATTCAGTCGAATGGGCTACTTTTCGAATATCGAAACAATGTGTGTTTCCATCATAGATTATATAAAGTAGGAAAAAACAATATCACCCATTCGATTTTCATGGTAAAGCGAAGTTATAACGAATAACTATCATCCTTCCTTCTTTTCAAGTTAATTACTCCAAATTATACAGTCCACACACAACAGTGCTTTTTTGGGTGCATCACGATTATTATTAAATCTGTTTGTTAGACTGACTGACGTGTTAATTTCGGGTTCACTAAATGACAATTATTCTCATCCTACGACGCGATGGATATACGAACAGACGAAGGTTATTTCTTTCTAGTAACTAAGCACGAAAATTGTTGGTTTAATGATAGGATCATGAAACGATTCGTTTTTTCTTGACGTAATCTCTACCTTTCGGTATGTATTTAGAGGTTTTTTTCAATGCACGCTGTAACTTTTTCACTTGGAACTGTTTAATTCTTGATCCGCGCATCACAGGTAACGCTTTTTTTTCTTACTATACGAGGTGTCACCCGAATAAAGTTACGAATTGAGCAAGGTGATCATGCTCATGAAAATTTGAAAAATAAGGTTAACTTCAAAATTCACAATTGAAGATACATTCCCTACCAATTTGAGTCGAAGTACTCAATCTTTGAATTACAACATACGAAATAGTTTCGAGTACGCTCCTGACCTCATGATTTTGCGATAACAATATTTTTTCCCATATTAACATCTCTTTATCTAACACACCACCAAAATCTTGTTTCTCCATTTTCCCACATTCATAAGAGCAAGTCGGATTTTCTAAAAACGTTCCCCAAATCTACACCCCTATAACTCCGCCCCTGTGCATCGTGGCCCCCAAAATACAACCTAATAAGAAGCGCTAGTTCATTCTCTTTTCAACTGGGTCAATATAAAAGCAAATTGCTCAAAAACTATGCAATATTACAACATCGAACGATTGGGTCTCAAAAATTCGTTTCGACCCCCGGATTTTCATCCTCTCTGGTCTCACCGTTTTCAAACTACATCAAAAAGTTCAGATTTGACGATATCTCCAAAATCCACCTAGTACACGTAGACCTTCGACTCCACTTTACTATGAAATAATTTCCTCGTTTGTTAAAGCCGAAGAAAATGGCGAAACATTCGTGAAAATGTCAGCTGTCAATTTCAAAATATGCTTCATAGCATCAGGAAACAACACCCCTCGAACTTCTCTCAAACCCTATCGATTCTCCAGCTGAGTATGCCTACCAGAATAATGCGAGTTAGTTAAACGAGGGATGGCCACAATTTTCGCTCCCAATCAATCCCATCACACGATCGAAATAGTTCGAAAGGCCTGATGGTCCCTCCGACGAGATTATTCGGCCTAAGCCCTTAACCAGATTACCGTCTCGATGTATATATATATCTCACAGCGAAATCGTTGTTTCGCAGTGGATAGACGTGTCTGTCGCCTGCCATACGGACTCGCTTGGTCGTGTCAAATGCGACACGCTCGAGTGACGATGGACGTTTTATGCAACCCCCTCCACCTCCCTTCATTAACGCTCGGGAGGCTAGATTGGCGGGGTTGCCAATCTGCGGGGAATTTCCCTAAACGTGGGGGAATTTCGTGGGGTGGCTTATGAGGGGATTTTGTGGGAATTCTAGGATTTCTTAGTTTCAATAAGGTAACCAAGGAAAGTAGTACCAATCAATCTCTATTTCGCATTGTTTTTCTGAGCACGACCAGTTTTGATGTTGACGTTTACGAAGTTCTAGTGTACAATAAATCATTGATATTGTAGTAGGGCCAGATTGGAGCCTTGTGTTACTCCCGTTTTATTTCTTAGCACCTTGGATTGAACTTTCGACACAATCGTATCATATAGAAATGACTGTTTTTAGATATTTTGGAATTTTTTCCAGAGCCTTCAGACTTGAATTCCTGTTCCTGTTCTCTTGTAGGAATCTTCATATTGCGAGTATTTAGCTTCAGGTAATTTCATGAAAATATTATGACATACATATTGATGGAATTCTATCATCATTCTGTATCCTCTCAAGCACACTCTAGTTAATTTTAGAATAGTATTATGCATATCAATGTTTAATATTCCATTCCATGAGTATTCTAACGAGCATTATGTATGAAAAAATACAATGCTTCTATGAGAGAAAACCGACTGCTTCATACATAACCTCATTATTTTAATCTTCACACATTTTTGGGCAATTACCATCATAAGATATTTTCTGTTTATTAATATGAATTATTTAATTAGGCAACGTATAAAATAATTAGGATCTTAGCTGGCCTTTGTAATTCGGAAATTTATTACCCGTAAATTCTGGTAATGCGTGGGTAATGGCAGAATAATGAGAAAATCGGCATTATTCATATTATTGTTCCGAAACACTTCTATGAACAATAGATACTATTAATTTGAATTATACTCAGTGTGGATAATATAATAGGAGTGGAAGATTTTTTTCGGTTACATTTGCTAAGTTTCACATGAGTCTGTACTGGAATTTTCGCAAAAAAAAAATCACGTCAGATCGAGAAGATAACCACGAAATATTCCTAGTAATACCTGACTCATCCTAATTGTCAAAGTATTCGTGTGTTTTGAGGCAGCCCAATCGATTTCTTGGTAACGTCAAAAGTATCCGTACTCGAGGCCCATGATACGAGGTTCGTTGGATAAGTCAGTCACAAAATAATGCTTGATTTTCGTTCGAATTGACGAGGTTGTCTTCTTTCAATGGCTATCAAACCCAAACTAAGTGGCGCAGCTGGCTCAAAATTTGACAGTAGACTAATGATAGATGACGGTTGACAGGACAATTGTTGGATTTGATGTAACTGCGCAGGAGATTCAAAAAGTCACTGACTTATATCAAACAACCCTCGTAATTATACCTGCTGAATAGGTACCTATTTATTATTCATGAATATGTAAGTTCTCTTTAACACGACCAAGTCCTTGTTTTGTTACTTAGCAACCACAACAGCGCCCATAATCGCCGAAAACAAAATTAATCATGGGGTTGGAATCGAGTCCCTTGTGATTTTACAAGGTGATTCTCGCAGGGCTGGTTGGAGTGGGAGCTGGTTATAATTCACAAATGAAGATATAAACGAAAAGACAAAATGAAACTGAGGAATTGGAGAGAAAGGTGTAATGTGAATGAACCAGCTAATGTTTGAGAAATGTTCAACAAATATTTTGTTTTTCGAATACTATACAGGTGACAATATCAGACCTCAATCAGTAAGCCGATTGGAGTAATATTGAGATCATAGGAAATGAAAACTACAACCAAAAATGTATTAACAATTCTACGATTTTCTTTATATCATGCAACATTGTTTTTCCAACTCAACTTGAAAAGGTGTATATCTTCTGATGTACTCCTTCCTATATTCTGATGAATCCTTTTATATTTTTTATGATTACGTTGTTTGTTTTCTGGTTTTGCAATGTCAGATTCAACATTATTTGGAATTTTTGAAGGTAAAAAAAGTGAAAACCAAAATAAACAATTCGAAATCGTAAAAGTTTGAATCTCTACAAAAAAAAAAGATGGAGACAATGACTCCGATCAGACAGATGGAAGAAATGGGTGTAGATGTTTTTGGATTTTCTTTCTGTACGTCCAATAACTGTGAGCTATATTCTTAAGTCACCGTTAAACTCACACCACTTTTTTTCCAAACGACTAGCAGAGCGAACAAAAAAAATTCCCCATGACTTGGTCTCTACATGCGCCTCGAAATACCGATCTATTCCGCGTTAATCTGATTATCCGAACTGTTAGTAAGTACTCAAACCAGTTTCTCGAACAAGTATTATTTTAAAACGAAATTGTGATGTTGTTCATTAGACTGTAAATTTTTTAATACCATGAAATATGATGTCGACTCGAGGATATAATAAGAAGAAGTAGTATTGGGCAATAGAGGTTTCTCCTTACCTATCCTATTATTTTACGCTATAATTACCGTTTCGATTTTGTAACCGTTCATGATATATTAGAGACATTTCATTACTACCTACTTTGATTGGGTCTTGCATCCGGTAGATTGACTACTGAATAATTTCCTTCTATCGGATATAAATAAGAAAATAAGGAGTTCATTATGTTATTCATATCAAATTTCAATTGGATTTCAAATGGACCCACGAAAAGATCCAATCCCACGCAACTATTACAGTTTTTCAACATTTTCCGACAACAATATCTTCATTCATCCTCCAAATCCATCGATATACCGCCAAACACAAACACCTTTCTAGTTTTTCTCCCACATTCTAAGGCAAAATTCGAATTTGTTAAAAACGTACCATGAATTTACACTCTTATAACTCCGCCACTGTGCATCGTGAACCCCAAAAACTCCTCTCATGAGAAAATTGGGTCAATGTTCAGTGTCAAAAAATCGTTACAACCCCCATATTTCTATACTTTGCAAAAAATTCGCTAATCTGCGAAATGTCCATTTTTCATTATTTTTTTAGATTTTTTTTTCAAATTCTATAAAAATTAATAAACCACCTTCGTAGAATAACTTGAAGCCAGCATCCCCCGTGATTATGACAGATTTTTGAAATGTTTTCTACGTCAAATTGAATGACACTCTCGACATTCTAGTAAAATCGAAATGAAAAATTGGGTAATTTTGATGCGACCCCGATTTTAGTTCCTTCTGAAATCACGAATAAATTCACGTAAAGTGGATAATACTCAGATCGCATGATCGAAACTCGACGTTAGTGAAGTTCGCTTCAATGTGAATCTATTTGAAGTAAGTCACGAACAAATCGAAGAGCAATTTCAAATTCCGAATGTTGTCAGAGTCTTCATAGCCCCAAGAAACGTCAAACATCGTTCCTCCTTGACACGATTTTGGTTTGTGCGTGAGCACAAAAACTTTTGATACCACAGGCCGAATAATGAGAAATCCATTCTCTAATTACAATAGAAATTGTTCACTTTCGAAAACGTAGAGATATTCTTCTTCAGAATTTTCGTTACGTAAGTATATGTAGGAATGATAACATTCACTTGATGAATAAATAGTTCCTCACTTCGTGGATATTTATCACTGTGCCAATATTGGACGGTTTCGATCAGTCTAAAAAATTTGGGAATATCTTCTCGGCATTTCCCAACCGCCATTAATATGCAAATCGTGTGAATGAATTGTCTAGATCAGAATTCACCGACCCCAATTACGAAATCTGCACCGTTTGACAAACTTGTTCTTCATCGATGATCACGAAAAACTCGCGCAAACCGTGCGAGAAATAACGTTTTTTAATAAATATCTTTTATACCAAAAGAACGAAATTTATGAAAATTTACTGGTAAGTGTAATGTAACAAAATGCATCTGATGTACATTTTTTTGTTAATATTATACTTCCGGCTCAACCGGAAATGCCATCAACTTCTTTATTCTTAATGGGACACCCTGTTTTGGAAGAACTCGTTATTTTGAATTCATACATACTGAGTGTGGTGTTAAAAATAATTATGAAAACGAGGAATATAGCACTTCAATCGACCTCCTTTGAGTCGATGAAGCAGATTGGATGGGAATTGTCGAAAATAGGATTATATCGACGGAAACTTGAATGGTGACAAGTATTTGGATCTACTAAATAACGAAATTATTCCTGCACTTCAACAGAATGGACAATTACCACAAAATATTTGGTTTCAACAAGATGGAGCACCTCCCCAGTATGATAGACGGGTTGGGGATTTTCTGGATGCGAATTTCCCAAATCGATGGATTGGACGTGGAGGATTCATAGAGTGGCCTGCTCGTTCTCCGGATCTTAGCCCGTTGGATTTTTTTCTTTGGGGTTATCTGAAATCACGACCAACAATCTCACAGGAATTGAGACAAAGAATTATTGATGAATGTGAACTAATACGTGGAGTAGTCTTGGAAAGAGTGACTCAGAAATTCGTTAATAGGATGGCATATTGTCAGCTAGTAAAAGGCGAGCATTTTGAACATTTTGAGAAATTTTGTTCCTCATTATTCTAAAATAATGTAATGTACACCTATTGTACAACTAACAGTTAGTTATTCCTCGTTTTTACAATTTTTTTACACTGAACTCAGTATGTATGAATTCAAAATGACAAGCTCATTCAAAATCTGTAAAAATATATAAGGTGTGCGATTTAAATTAAAGAAGTTGACGGCATTCCCAGTTAAACCGTAAGTATATTACCTGGAAGATATTTACTTGGTTCCATACTTTATTCCAACCTGGTATAAATGAAAGTTTTCATTTCTCACAGAAGGTTAATATACATCAATATTTCGAAACAGCATAATATACAGGGTGTTTCAAAGGAAGGGTGGCCCCGTTGATAACATGTACGTTGGGCATATAAAAAGAGTAATTCCTTCATTAATGAAGATCTGGCAATGATGTTCACGACCTCCAAACTTTCCAGAAATACTCTCTGTCCGCAAAATTCTGCCATCGGTGATATGTCCACGTGAGTGATTCGCTGATTGTCCGTCATCTGTCATTAGTCTCTAATCCATTTGAATATCCTAATCTGGTCCTTTCATCTGTTGTGGATGTGTTATAAATGCAGTTTTTTCACACCACGATCTATCCATTATAATAGTTAAAAATCTACATCGGGCTCGCAAAAAGTCAACTCTCCAGACTTGACCGGGGACAAGTGCATTGGCGTAGATAGAATTTTTCCCGAGAGGCCTTGCCTTTCTCAAAATGCAACGAATATTTTTTTCAGGAAATGATCTGGAATGATTTATGGACAAGTTTCTTACAAAACTATCCAATACCAGTTTGTGTAGTGTAATGTGTTCTTTGGCCATCCGATGTTCGATATGCAAAAGGAGTATACAGGGTGGCCCAATGACAACAAAACAAGATATGCATATTGCTGTGAGATCAAGGAACTGACATTAAATAAATGATTCTCTATGTAATGTTGGATAGGACAGGATTTGAAGAAAAAACACATAAGGCACTTCTTAGATGAACATCGTTCTAACTACAAAATGAGAATAGGGAAAAAAGCGTTACTTTCCATCACTAGCCGATTATTTTCATAAACGTGTTTTCTCGAGAACTATTGGATTGAATTCCAGAAACAAGGAAGCGCTAGTAAGAGACTTCGATTACCTTCAAAATGATTTATCAGCATTTGACACCTTATCCCATTTGAAATTCAAGGGTTGGAGCTCACCCCTCCGAGGGGTTTGAAGTGAAAAAGTCGAAAACATGCGCAAAATATTTTAGAACGATAATTATGTCAAATCGGCCTTGTTTCGTTTCCATTGGGCCACCCAGTATTCGAAAAACCTGGTTATCTTACCATCACGTCCTCTCTTTCATATTGTGGTCCTTGTAGATTTTAAAAATCCAGTACATTATTCATTTCGATTTCAAAAGAAAATACTGGCTGTAGGAAAAATAGTGTACATAACTCGTTAGAAAATGATTTTCATAACAATCACACTGATCTTTTTCATCGGTCGTTTCGAGGGCGCCACAATAGGGTCTACGCCAATGCCGATTGATTGTTCGTCAGATTTTTTTTCGTGTCTTGCACTCGAAAGAACATTATCGGGAACAAATTAGGAGAATATTAACGTCTACCAATCAATCATTTCGGGTTTGATTAATCGATGAAACGCCCGATAAAATATCCACGTTGTGGATGGAGCCAACGAAATATTTTGACGACCATTACAGTTGAAATATTAGTGAAATATATCATGTCATAATAAAATAAAATGGGAGTCATCGAATGGCATTAGAAAGCGGAGTCTTTTCGCATTTTGCATCAGCGATATGGAAAATACCTGCGTCGACTATAGATATAGGTGATTTTGATTCGGTTAAGACAGGTCGGTTTCAACAGCCTATGAGAATTTTCAAAGGCATCTTAGATTTTCTCTACTCGTTTTCAAGAAATTCAATTAGAAATTATAACAATTATCTCGATTTACTCGTAGTATTATAATCTGTTTCTAAATGTGGATAAACACATTCAAACTACTGAAATTAATGAGAAATACTTCTTTTTCGATGAGAAACCAAACAAGGACTCAGACTTGGAAAAAAAGCGTATTCTTCGTTTATTTCCATTCTGTATTACGTCCGTTCCTAGTAACAAATGGAAAGTTGTTATAGTGAGCCAACAAAAGACTGCCGTTTTAGAGCTTCTAATAATAATTATACTCGAGCAGAAATTCACCAGGTGATTTACGACTTCTTGTGGGCCACATTAAAACCAAACAAAATATGATTCGAGGAATCGGCAATTATTTCAAAAAGAAAAAAGGCGCCGACGAACAAATGAAAGATTTAATGCGGTCCCCGGACAGAAACCAATATCACAAAAACAGGAATAAATATCGGTCAGAAGTAATAAACCACACGTTTATTTCTAACTTCTAAATGTCGTGTATAATCTACTTCATGGGCGGCTTCAGTCTGGGAGGGGAGGGGGCAAATAATACTGACCAGCACAGGATGAAAAATTTTCAACAACTAACGAAATTCTGATTTGCTCTCTACGCATTTTGCACTAAGAATAACCAGATGCGTATTTTTCCTACGACTCATTCACTAATATTTTCGATAATCAATCAGAATTATTGTCGATTTCCTCGGTATATCCTGTGGTATACAGCGATATTTTTTTGTACGAAGAATATTATTATACATAAAATTATGTATCTATTCAATGGAACTTGAGTCAAGGAATACGAAACACGCTCATATTTTTTCATGAAGAGAGATATTGATAATTATTTCGATAAAAAATGAAACTACAAAATTCGGAAGTCCGCCATGCATGATATATCGAACACCAATCAGAGCGAATGACGTCACTTTTGAGTAAACAAGTGAGCAAACGACTGGTTCTCTGTGATTTCCATTACTATTTCCATTTCCATTACAATAGTGATTTCACCAAATACTGAATCAAAAGTGAAATCAAAATTTGCCTGATATAGATGTGGTGATGCTTGGAAAGTTTTCAGCTTCAAATAATATAACAAATAAAGGCAACAGTGGTGCAAGGTGGAACCTAACCTCAAGAAAAATATTTCGAGAGATGTTTTTATATCGAAATCACGTGTCAAACATAATACATTCTATTTCAGAATCTACAAAGTGAATTAAATGCTCACGTCGAAATAATCTTTACAAAAATGCAGTTGAGTACTGGGCAGTATTGCTGTTGAATCTCGCCTTGCGAGTTTGAGTCACTTGTCTCGTCACAAATCAGGAGTTTTTATTGATATAGTATTATCACACTGAGGAACCACTTGTACGCTTTGGTATTCATATTTACCAACACAAATAACTGAATTATTCGATGAAAAGAACGTCTAGTGCTTACGTTTCGTTTACTCAAACGTGACGTCACTACCAACGCCATGACAAGCGTTTTGGTGCGAATTTTAAATCTGAAAACTGCTGAAAATGCCTTTTATCGAAGTTGGTTAACCAATAGGGAAGACGGGTTATCTAAGACACGACCAACCAAACCCGTTTCTCAGTGAATATTTTTTGATACATAACAAATATCTGACATGTTTATCAATATCGATCGAATGATAACGATGTTACAGGTGTGGTGAAACCTCATCGTATATTGTGTTGCTCGTTGGATTCCAGCACACTCTGTACGTTAATAATGTCGATAGACCGACATAATGAAAATAATTTCTCGGAGAAATCTACTCCAGGTTAACGACATCACACACACACACACAGTATTTTTAATGTCTGCTAGTGCATCTGAGGCTAAATACTATTTTTACTGGAGCCGAGAAGTGGGTATTCCGATCCTGAGAGATATTTACAGTGGCATTCTCGAATTGATGTCGGTGTGTATCAAAAACAAGTTTCGAGAACTAATACACAACACATGTGTTGTCACCGGACCGAATTTCTTTCGGTTTACTTAGAATAAATTTGGGTGTATGCGCATCCGATTTAAGTGGTGTCGGGTTACCTACTCTTACTATGTAGTCCGCATCCCGTGACACTCGGTATAGAGGCCGGTCGTTAGAGCGAAATTTTTTGAGGTTAACAGAAGAATGTCGGGTAAATCTTTTGCGAGAACATCTTTTGCGAGAACAAGTTCTGAAAGCTGATTTAGATATTTGGAGAGCATTTATTGCTGCCTTTTTTACTCGAACTTACAATATTTGATATCTGTCTGGGGAAGTACAAAAATGTCACGTTTAAAACCACTCATGAGATTACAAAACAAAATAATAAAGTGCATTTTCAATTTACCTTTTTTTGGAACCAACTGTACATTTATACAAACCTAGAAAATTTCCTTAATTTGATTTTGTTGAATGAATTCAAGATACGTTGCTTCATTCATTTTGTCAGAAAGAAATTAAAATTATCAAATATAGCTTTTACTGAAGTCAATGCAGTCCATAATTATGGCACTAGACAATTGATTAATTAATTCTTTGATGGCGAATACATTCTGGTCGAAAATTGGTAAACAATCCATGATGGAATAATTTTATACAACTTGTTACCGAATGAGCTCGAAAATATACATGATTCAAGAAGATTCAAAACTAATCTCAAGAAATACTTGATCACAACATTTTAATTTCATCAATATTATCTGTGATTTGGATACTTATTCCTTGCATTGATATGTGAGAACTTGGTTGTATCTTGAAGATTTTTTTTCTAATTGTGAACAAATATTTATTTTTCCTCTATTTAATGTTTCCTTTATGTGAATATTTGTTTACCCTATTATAAACAGTAATGTTTCTTGGGTAATAAGGACAATGAATCAATTAATATTCCAACAAAATGAGATTTCCGGTACACTGGAATCACCAAAAATTCTAAAAGTTTGCAATTTTTCTTCCGAAACATGTTTTTCAAGTACAAGAACAAGTGAGAGAAAAAGAAGAAGTAAATTCGGAATAATCTGTGTACTGGAATAGAAGATTTAAACTGATATTAACCATAAACTGACCTCCTAGTTTAATGATCTTTACAAAAATTGGGAAGTAGATTTTCATTTCAATGATTACTGCATTTCCTAGTTCAATCCTTTGAGTTGTATTTTCCTTTTGTTTCTTCTCATAATCTAGACAGTGTGTATACATAAGATAAACGTGAATAAAGTATTCAGAGTAAATCATTCAGACCCAAAGCTCATCAATCAGGCGTTTACGACATACAGGACGTGTTCATTTTCGTTTCGTAAAATACTTTTATAGGTTAGATTCTTCCATACTTGATCTCTTTCGAGTTCTGTATATCGTACAGAGCAAAGATGCCATCGGTACATTTTTTTCCTCTGAACAATAGAGGCGTCAACTGTCGAAGTGAACCCATATCATCGGATTGATATTGCGTCAAAAGTCATACTCTACCGCCTTGCCAGGTATTCATTTTCATTCACTCTGTTGCCCATATAAACCCGATGGATAATAATTACATGGTTGCCATTCGCATAAATAATACAGCATGTCTGAATATACCGACCGCATGTCCCATACAGGGTGTTTTCCGTTTAAGAAGGATAGTTCTAATAGTAAACGGTTCTGGTTTTCGTAAGGATTGAAATTGATCCGAACGTTGCCGATCTTGAAACAATTCACAGGCGCACACATTTATTTTCTTGAAATCGACATAGATATTGTCTCTCAAACTATCGAAAGGATCTCCGCTCGGGTTGTCCCGTTCCAGAATACTTTGCATAACTTTCGAATTGTAGTAGACGTACTTGGTGGAATTTCGAAAAATGACAATGTACAGTGGGCAAAGCTTGGAGTAATGATGATTTGAATATTCATGGTCGTAGAAAAAATAGTGTACATAACTCGTTGGCGAGTGTATTTCGCCGAAATATGCTATCAACGGATTGTGATAATTTTTAACGTCGAAATGAAAAATTCGAACGACTCGACTGATTCCGTTTGACGAATCGAGATCAACCCCCTGAAGACCAGAGGGTTGGATACGCCCGTGTATTTGATGTGCAACGAAATCAGCCACTTAGATTCCAAAGATAATAAACGCGGTGGGTACGGACGGGTCTGGAAGGATATAAAATTCGGTGATTGCAAACGTCACTTAAAGATGAGGTTTGAGAATCAAAAGCCACCTGCTGGTTCAAATTGAGGGTACTATGGCCCACCGAAAATTTGCTACGAGTCTTGTGGGCCTCGGTCGAAAATTTTAATCCTCACCAAAGATGCACCGTTTTGAACTTATAAAAATACTACCCCTTCCATTTTGCACAATCAATCAGATTTTGGGGCGAAACTAAAACAATTTTCTGAATCTCAGTGATTTTTGTCCCAATTTCAAACTCGCTGATCAAAAAAAAATATTTTTCACTCATTTTTTTTTACAAAAATCGTGTATCGTAGAACTCAAAAAACTCTTACCCTCATAAGAAGCGCTGGTTCATCTCATTTCCACCTAGCTCAATATTCGATTTAAATTTTCCAAAAAATATGCGATGTTACACCACTGAACGATTTTGTGCCAAAAAAATTGTTTCAACCTTCGTATTTTCACCTCGTCTCATTTTGAAACCAAATCAGACAGTTCATGTTGTACTTGATCTTCAAAATAACACCAAAAACACCCTTCTAGCATACGTAATTTTCAATGTTGAAACATTTTTTCTCTTATTTCCCATTGGCATTGAAATTTTTCCCATTTTTAACCTGCAGAATTTTGATAACGCCCTGTAACATCTCAGATGATGATACAAAAAATAATATATCGTTAATAAAAGCATAAAAAATTATGAGTATTCTGAAAAAGTTTTGAGGTAGAACATCAAATTTCATGATGATGGTAAAAAAATATGAAAAAAGAAATTCGATGAAAATCGGAATTTTGATATAAAAAAGTGGAAATTCCGAGATAAATGTTGAAATGTCGAGGTAGAAGAAGAAGTTTGAAGACGAAAGTCAGTATTGGAATTCAGTATTGGAATTTCGAGATGAAATTATTTAGGTCAATTCAAAAATATCTTTGGCTTTGCTCCGCTTCCGTACAAAAGCCCAAATTTCTTCGAACTTTGTCAGTCCCTATTAGGAGTGAGCGAGTTGGAAATATGCCGAATGGTCGTTCTCCCATCGAAAAATGTTACCTAAATTTGTCCTTGAGACTTTTGGTCGGTGGGTCGGGCAAATTCATGGGTAAGTGCAAATGAGCGGACATGTAATGCAACTGTTCAGTTGGAAATTCGTTTTGTTTTTATGGCCGACAAGGGTATGAGGCAAAAAAATGTCGGATTTCTAATGGCCCCTTCACTCTCTGCACGGCTGCCGAACCAGCAAAAAAAAATCAACCCAAAGCTTTAGGTAACTTGACTCGAATTGGCTTCACTCGGTATTTCTAGCACTTTACAAAATGATGGTGATCGAACAAAGTGAGTAAATGTCAATTTGCTTCACGGGTACAAAAAAAAATTTCACTCACATGTTGCACACTATATTTTTTCTACAACTGTCGGGAAAGAATCTATAACTTTCGTGAGTATGTCAATCAGATGCCTATATTTAGATAAAAATTTTGAGGTTGAAATTTTTCTTGGAAGTTTGGAGGTTGTGAGCATCAGGAAAGACTCCACTAGGCAAAGAATTCCACAACTTTGCCGTTCTATTGATGAATGATGCTCGATATAGCGATGTTCGACAGGTCTCGAGCCTGACAGTGTAGGGGTGACCAGCCTGAGCTCGTCTGGTTTGTCTTCTAGGAATCGCGCGTGGTGGCATAATGGATGATATTTCCGTTGAGCACCGACCGTGAAAGTATCTATAAAAAAGGCAGAGATCGCCGACCTTTCTACGATGACCTAGAGAGGTCAATGATTCGGTGAGTGTTGTGTCATCGACTAGGCGAATAGCTCACTTCTGAATTGAATAACCCAAATTTACGCGATATATACCAACCTCTCGTGCAATAAGTGTGAGAACATTTGGGAAAAATTTGGTGGTGCATGGTAAGTGGATGAAAAAGTGGATTCCTAAGAACCCCTAGGTCTGATAGGGGTGCCGTTGCAAGAATTTCTCCAACAACCAATAGGGCATCTTCAGTGGCGTACTTTTTCCAGGGATCAGGAAGATTGAAAATCCTTGAAAATTTCTAAAAAATCTGCGAGATTCGCAGAGTTGAGAGAAAAGGAGCGTCTTCGCATATCTCACTGGTGCCTCATGGCGAGAGGTTTGACGTTGACGAAACGTCGTGAAGAGCGCACGGGATTATTCTTTATCGAGCTTCGCCCGTTAAAAGCTTTTAGGTAATTACAATCAATTCGGCTCGGATGCAAAGTACTCGGATATTTCTCGAGATAATTCGTTCGCGCCGCGTGGGAGACACTTCTCTCCAAGTTTTTTTTTGTTCTTTCTCCTTCTCTGCCGATGATTCGTTTAAGTTGAAAGCATCTTCATCGATCGATCGGAGATGATGTTGGGACAAGTTCCTCGCTTTGTACGGCTATTGCTGTCGTCGATTTGGATGTTGGGCCGAGTTGAAATCGTGCGGATTCAATTTTTTTCTAGAATCTTCCTGGAGCATAACGAATGCTGTTTGAATTTCCCGCGCAGTGGCGTAACCTCAAATTCAACAATGCTCCCGTCAACTGTCATCTGCAGACAGCTGTTCAAGGACATTCAAGATTGAGAATGTCCAGGATCTTAATCGAAATTATTCCAAAAATGGTAATAACCTCCGGACATATCCAAAAGTACCGAAATTCTGTGAGTGTGAATAATGCAGTTGTGTGAATGTACAACAAAATTGTGCAATCCTGCAATTGAGAATTTTAAAACTAGTCAACTTCATTTTCATTTCCTCAATGAAGTTTGCTAAAGTATCTTCTGTGAATTGTTTCATAAGTAGGCAGTTAAAGTGGCCAGTAAGATGTAAATCCATTGGGTTATTTTCACAAGCTGTGTCAATAACACAGTTTATGATCTTTTCGGATTTTAAGTACCAGATGCAGCAGAAGAAATGATCATCTTCACCTCAAGTCATAATGGGAAGAATAAGATATATTCGCAAGATGAGTGCCTCCATTTGCATTGATAATTTCAACTACGTGAGATTTTATCGTTGATATTTTCCATTGCATGATAGTTTCATTCCAACATTATGAGTATATTCTGCTGAATGTTTTTCAGAAATACGATATTATCGGTGGATAAATCGTGCCAAAATTGCGCTACATGAATTACTTTCAATCTTCATAATCAGCAATCAATAGCCGGACTCATTCCAATTTTTTTCTAAATCATTTCATGATGAAATCTTTTTGAACAAAAAAAAATATCACATCTTTTGACAACACGAAATGAAATAGTACTCCTAGACAGGTCGAATTCCGTTTGATGAGGAGTTCTTCTGAGGCAAACAAACATTAGAACACCATATCATTCCTTCGACCATGAATTGACATTCAATTGGTGTTAGGTCTGGTGATTTTGCTGGTCAAGAGAGTGCCAACCAACAATCGATTTGAGATCAAGAAATTTTCGCCCTCTTACACTGCTCGTTTATGAATTTATCCACAGAAACTTTTCTAGCGGTCGATCTATTTCAACAAGTACTACATTGTAACTAAAAAAAAACAACAACTCATATAAGGCCAGCAAGAATCTATGAATAATAACCGAGTGCTCAATGGTTGATGGGCTATTTTGTAATAATGAGTAAGTATTTATACCTACCTACGTGAAAGCTAGTAGTTTTGCTTATCTATCACAGCACACTGGACCTATTAAAATGAACATATACGGTCTTGATCGATTTATCATCGAATTGGTAGTACGATATCTGAGAGGGATCTCGACTTTATTTTATATTCGAATATTTGGTTTCAATCTATTTATGGACAGGTCCCATGAAAATCACAATCGAGAAGCCATATTCGTGCATGGTACTCAGAGTCAATGACTTTGTCCGATGGAATGTTGACAAATATACCGTTACACCCTGTATATCGTATTTTGGTGTCGATCGATTGAAGATTTGTTCATGATCGAACGATTGTGGGAATCGAAAAATGAGAAGTCAAATAAAATCGAAGAGAGTGCGAAAAATCCGCAGATCGAATTTGGTCTTGACTTTCTGCATTTTTTGCAAGGAATCTCCCCTCGTTTTCACAGAATTAAAAATAATTCACCCCACTTGGAGACGACTCACATCTTGCAGAAAGATTTTATGGCAAGCGGATTTCATTTGCGCGATAATTTGCGAAATTCATATAAAACAATAAACTCAGACTCACCACTAGTTCGAAATCCTCAGCCAACTCTCTATTGATTAGTTTAGTTCTCGTAGTCCTGAAATTAGTGTGATTTCCGTTCAAATCCATGTTAGATTTATTTTCTGTAAAGCTGCTATCAACACGGGAACATCACAACGTACTATCGATATTTACCATTCTGCATGAGACAAAAACTACGCTATTTTTTGTCCTCTGCTGACTGTGTTCGTGTCAAAACAACGGTAGCTCAGAACAATTTCACACCTTTTTGTAATCTTGTACAGGGTTGGGATAAATTATGGAAGCAAGTGAATATCTTTTAAGCGAACAGAACGATATTTATGAACTCAAAGGAGGTTGATTAAAGTGCTATATTCCTCGTTTTTACAAAATAACAAGCTCTTTCAAAATCTGTAAAAATATATAGGGTGTCCCATTTGAATGGAAGAAGTTGATAGCATTTCCGGTTGAACCAGAATTATATTATCAACAAAAAAATGTACATCATTTGTTCCATTAGACTAACCTACGAATTTTCATAAATATCGTTTTTTTCATTTGAGAAAATATTCACTTGGTTCCATACTTTATCCCAACCCTGTATACATTAGTGTTTGCGTTTCATTAATGTTATGAAAAATTCATGATAGACTTGCTGCGAAAAAAAATTTGTGATCCGAAGTTTTGAATCTAAAGGTTGCCTAGAGAGAATTGTATCAATTTTTGTAAAAATATTTTTCTCGATTTTCTTGACATTTTGTAGATTCGAATGCAATAACAAAATTTTCATGATATTGGGAAAATCGGATGACAATAATATGCAAAATTACGCCAAACCAATATTTCTTCAAATGAGATAAAATTCTAAGAATGAAAATACCTGAAAAAAGTTTTGCGGTATTGAGAAAAAATAGTAGGCTCTGAACCAAGTATTTCAAAAGAATACAAAATTTTGCATACATGGAAAAAATTTCAATTTTAAAACCATTTTTATTCATTTTTCTAGTTGTTTCTGAAATTTATATTATGATATTGAATTAAATATATTGAAATGCTTATTATAACTTCTATTTTATTTTTTTTAAAGAGAAGAGAAAACCCCACAGAAAAGTCTGGACATATATATATATACACTACCTCCTCGATTAACCTACAGACAGCATTTTTATTTATTTATTCATTTATTTATATATTCATTTATTTATTTATTTATTTATTTATTTATTTATTCATTTATTTATTTATTTAATCTATTTATTTATTTATTTATTCAATCATCCATCAAATAAAATCATAGAATTGAAATAAACATATCCGACAATAATAAAAACTGACCTGTCGTTTGACACTGGAGGAGCTGTCACTGAGACTGCCGGAGGCGGCGTGGTACTGGTGGTACCGCCGCTGGGCGCGCTGCTTGAGGCGGGCCCCTTGGGCGAATATCGAAGGCAGCCCACCCCCACCTGCGCTCGCGGCCCCCTCTAACGTCCCCTCGGCCGGTCCTGCGGAAACCCCCTAAAAAAAAAACAAAAAAAATCGATATTTTCTAGTGTTAGAATAGAAACAAATATAATGTTCATTTACACGAACAAAGTGTTTATTTCGATTAACTGATTGATTCATTTGAATCAGCAAAACAGTGACTAGGATTGAATGAATGGCTTCTTTGATCGTGCAAGTTGAAATCTGAATATTTTGAAGAAAACCATCATAGTAAAACCTGCAGAAAGGAGATTTCATTGTTCGTTTGAATCAGCAGAACTGTGACTAGGATTCTTGAATATCTTTGTCATCCCTCATACTTCAATTCTTTCATTAAAAATCACCTTATGTACTGTAATGATATTTATTAAAATAAGAATTTGCCACTATGATACAATTTCACATACAATAGAATCGGAGCCCAGAGCAACATTCTGTCAAAATCAATTTTAGTTTTGAATCGATCAAGGTGTTTATTCGAACTAACCCGTTTTTTGTTTGAATCAGCAAAACTGTGACTAGGATTGAAAACATAGCTTTGTCTCAACTATTGTCTTGATCATCATTAATGTAACAATCATGATTCGATCAAACGAATCCATTTATTTGTTTGATTTAACAAAACAGCGACTAGGAGGGAATAAATATATTTTTGTCGGCAGTTAGCTGAATATTTGAGGGAATGAAATTGGGAATAAACTCGAGTAGCTTCAAGAACGGATCTAGAGTGACAGGATCCTCCATTAATTCGGGCTTTCACGATGTTGCGGCCGAATAATCCCTAAAATTGTTATCGAATCCCTGGAAAACACAAAGGGCGGGGTAAATACGAGGCTTACCTTTCGATTTTCGAAAGGAATCTCACACGTCTCGACGCAATTTCACAAAGATTTTATGATTATTGCAGTTGCATTATAACCTTTTCTGAAGTCGGTCGATCGCACTCGTCGGGGGCGCTTCTACCTACGTATACCGGGTGGCACAAACACCGGGAAATAATAATATAGTAGTATATGAAACAATCAAATTCGTAGCCTAACCTAACCTAACAATTTATGAACTCACACATTTATTTTCATGAAATTGGCATTGGTAGTGTCTATAAAACCATCTTTCGAATTCAAGAGTGGGTGAATATTCATCGCCGTAGGAAAAATAGTGTACATACATTTTTCAGTTTTTCATGGGATTTTCTCTCCTCGTTTCTAAAAAATAGAGTAGAAGTTATTAAAAATTATTGCAATATATTTGTAGTAAGGACAGATTTAGGATCAGCCCCAAAATGTCACTGCACTCGAAATTAAACCTTTAGATACCTAAAAGAGAAATTCTCTATTTGTCAGTGACACCTTGTTTTTGAAAAATTTGGAAATACAAATATATTCAAGGATATGTTCAGCTAATTTTGATTTGTCAGTATATCTTCTCTTCATATTGTGCTTATGCTCTTTCATCTTTACTGAAAATGGACAACATATGGCCGATTGGGGTAATATTAAGATCATAGGAAAAGAAAACAACAACCAAAAACGGAAAATCAAAGAGTCTGTTTGCATTATCCTGAACGGAGACAATAATATTGCTTCTTGTTCAGTTGATATCAATAGAACTTGGCATCCACTTCTGAAACTTGAATATGAATATGAAAAATTCGATATCAATTAATAAAAACACCTTGTAACCAGAATTCCTCCGTCTACCAAATTGTCACTTTTCAGCGTCAAAATCGAAAACATTGAAAAATTTTACGAAGAGAAAAAAAAATATTTTAATTGTGTTGAGAACGGGAGCAGATTCGTTCCCGAAATGTCCACCAAGATAAGTAGAGGTTTTATTCTTATTAAATATATTTGTAGTTCCAAAATTTTTTCGGGTGTCACCGACCAATAGAGAATTTCTCTTTTAGGTATCTAAAGGTTTAATTTCAAGCGCAGTGACATTTTGGGGCAGATCACAAAATTTGTCCTTACTACAAATATATTGCAATAATTTTTAATAACTTCTACTCTATTTTTTGGAAACGAGGAGAGAAAATCCCACGAAAAGCTGAAAAATGAATGTACCACCTCCTCGAAAAACTTACAGACAGTATATAGTGTACATAACTCGTTGAAAAGTGTATTCCGTGCACTCGTTACATTTCCGCACTTATCTCTACACTGTTCGTGCCAAATAGGTCACTTTCCACACTAGTTAGGTAACATACTATGGCATATTAATTCGCATAATTTTTTGTTGCTACTCAGCAACCTGACGAAACTTTTCGATTCGATGAATTCATGTGAAATAATTCACATTCGACCAGAACGGCCTCTAGTGACATTTTTCCAAATTTTTTTCAAGTTCAACTGAACCCACTTGAAGCAGAGTGGTATTTTTTGGTCGCACCGTGTAAGTTGTGGCAAAGCAAACATATCGACGTTTTTACCTGCATTACCCTCCGTAGGTAGATGATAATGCCTTTTTGCCAGACCTATTTCGACAGCAATCACGAATGCGCCCGAAATTGCGTACTCCATCGTTTGCCCAGGGCCGGATTTGGCCCACGGCGAAAATGGCCTTAAGATCGTGAAATCGAGAGGAATTGACAAACGCACGAAAAATTAAAAAATATAAAATGTACTTCCCAATCGAGAATGTTTATTGAAATTTTCCTACCTATTCGAAATGATGATTGGACATCTTGAAATATTTTTTTAAGGCTGTGAAATAATATACACAACTTTTCCATAAACTGTTTTGTCTGTTTGATGGGTTTTCACTTTTATGTATGTAAAAGTATTACATACATACATACATTTCAAAAGTGCCATGATTCGTATATTTTTTATTGTTTGGTTATCTCATTATTTTTATTCACATACAGGGTGGCCCAATGAAAACAAAACAAGGTATGTATTTTACTGAGAGATCAAGGAACTGACCTTGAAATAAATGATTCTCTATGTGATGTTGGATAGGACAGGATTTAAAAAATGAAACACTTAAGGCACTTCTTAGATGAACATCGTTCTAACTACAAAATGGGAAATAGTGATGAGAGGGGAAAAAAACGTTACTTTCCATCACTAGCCGATTATTTTCATCAGCGTGTTTTCACTGCATTGAATTCTGAAAACAAGAAAGCGTTGGTAAAAGATTTCGATTACATGATGTATCATCACCGGTTGACCCCTTTTCCCATTTGAGATTCTAGGGTTGGAGCTCACCCCTCCGAGGGGTTTCAAGTAAAAAAGTTGAGAAACATGCGCAAAATATTCCCCCCTCGAAATAAAACTGTTTTTTTTCTGCGAACGATAACTATGTCAACTATGTTTCGTTTTCATTGGGCCACCCAGTATGTAATTATTATTTACTACTGCAATTTACCATGTTTCATGCACTGAAATACGAACTACTATCTGTAGGATAATCAAGGAGGTAGTAAACTCATTTTTACAGATTTTTTGGTAGTTCCTCTCCATGTTTCTAAAAATGAAAAGAGAAATTATAATATTTATTTCAAATATACTTGCAGTAAGGACATATCTATGATCTACTACGAAATGTCACTGCGAATAGATACATAAAAGAGAAATTCTCTATCTGTCAGTGACATCTTGTTTGTCAAAAAAATTAGAAGACAAATATATTCAACGAATTATAAAATTTCTACTTAATGTAGTGGTGGAAGTTTCGGGAACGGATCTGCTCCCGTTTTCAACACAATTTCCCTAGCAATATTTGATTTTTGATACTGAACAGTGACAGAAATAATTTTCTTATTATATTCTCTTTATATCGTTCTTATGTTATCTCATCCTTACTGATAGAGGCTAGTTTCACCTGCATAGTATTTTCCACAAACTAATGGTATACTGTAAATACAATTTTTCGATTATTCTTTTTCATTTCTCGGTTGTGTACGACTTAGTTAATTCAATTTCATTTACCTATTCATCAAGTATGAAATTGAATTCAATACACCAAGCGTTGTTACGAAAAATAAATCTCAAGTATGTTGGAGAATCGAAGAAATCTATGGTGACTAGACTCAAATAACATAATGAGTTGGAAAATCAAAATTTCACGTTGTCTCACAGTCTGTTGCACGTCCACGAGATATTAATATGTCACGTGCCCAAAAAACCCTTTTATCGCAGATAGACAGCTGAAGATCCCTCTTAATGACACTCCTGCGATAAAGACCCAGGTGGACGTTGGTTAAGAGCTGTTTAGCTAGGCTAGACGAAAAAAAAATTATACAACGTTTACATAATTATCGAGTCGATTTTTGCCATGACCCACGCGTATAATTTCATCGATACCGTTTCGAAGAAATTGCCAATCAGTTGGAACAGATAAAAGTCGCATCTGTTGCTGCTTGCCTTTCTTTCGACCACACGAAAGAAAAACCTATAGTGATTTTGTACACTGCGACCGATGGGTTTTTGCTTCATCTCCGACATCGTCGAGACATCCTGTATATTGATATTTTCTATTTACCGAGGCTCTAGATGAATATCCACAGCCAGTTTTTCACTTGAAATCTGCTCCATTGTCTGGAAATGGAAGTTTACGAATCACAGTTGTTGACTCTAAATTAAAGAAATTCTTTTGATTGACAGATAGATGGAAGTTTTAATGGAGATATTGATGAGTACGAGTAATTCAATATGGCAGGAGACTGTAGTTTCCAAGGCAAATAATCACTGCTGATTTCCATAAAATGCTCTATTCAACGGAACCGATGAATATAATCTTGTTGGAGAACTATTGCAACGAAACACTGTAACACATTTTATAATGTATCCGTCCTTTTGCAAATATTCTTCAATCTCTTCTGTACTATTCTCAACCAAATCTTACCATTTTGGAACGATCTACTTTGTTGAAGATGAGAAGATGCAAGCTGCATTATCGACATGAACTGAGAAAATATTTGTCCATCCTGTAGCACAGAATTCGAGAGTGGCAGTGAGCATTTTATTGTGACTTTTCGAGAATACTGACATTTTTTGAGTCCCATCAGAATGTTAGCTCATTATGAAATATTTGTTGTCTATTGCGTTCAATAATTAGTTTCGAAGATGTTTCTCAGGTATTCGAATGACTGTCGTAAAAAATATTCATTACTGCGGCCATAAGTAGAATAAGTAGCTTTCGGAACAGGACTCGATTCCATTCTCGCTATTATACGTATATTATATGTATAACAGATTTCAAACCGGTATGGTGATGCGATATGATGCTCGATAGATTGATACATACATACATACCTACCAAAAATTAGAAAGGCAATACTTGACGGTTACAGTAATTTATTTGTTAATGAACTTCGTTAAAGTTGTGGGATTGTTCGAGTTTTATATTCAATGTTTTCGGAGAGAATGCCAATGGGAGGAACGAGACATATACCGGGGGACTTCTTTTGGATGCGCACAGAAATTTTTCTTAGGCATAAACTTTTTGTTTGCAAAATGTACTCATACTCTTTGCTGAAGATTCTATTTTCGTAAACACGAAAGTAGTTGAACGTCTCAAACAAAAACGAGGCAACTTATGTGAACCTTTGATAAAATCTGAAAAAAAATCCTGAAGGGGTAGAAAATACGATAACGATTGTTAGGAAATACTATTAGGCAATATTTTTTCGAAACATGACTAGCCCTTTCGATTCAAGCATAGCTGAACTATCTTCATAAAGACGCAGTCATAAAGGGTGTAAAAGTTATTCAATAGCACATTTTAAAATTCTTGGAATGGATCCCTGATTTTTTGATTGATTCCTCCACATGTCTTGCGAGAGTGAACTTGACATACCACGTGCTTGGGTCGGAAAAGTCAACTTCAATATATCGAAAACCATCATGCCCTGTCACTTTACTTTTTCGTAAAACTAAAGGTATACCTACACATCCGAAGGTACCTGTTCGATATTTGTAGGGTGCAATGTTAAAAATCGAGTCTTGGGGGTGTGGGGTTGCTTTCCACCCAGGGGCGGATTGGGAAATTTGAGAGCCCTAGGCTGACAACAAATCGAATCCAATCGAAATATACTTCATTGTCAGAAGATAGATAGACCTCATCGATGGAAACTTTTCTGTCCTTGTTTCTGAAAATAATAATAATGATGATTCTCGAACATTATAGGTTTCCCTTTCGTGTTGTCCACAGATAAAAAAAAAGTCCTCATTTCATCAGCCTCTAGTCCTAATTTATTGGATATTACGGCACTGCTTCAACCACCTTGCTTGCTGCTCCGGTCAGATGCGTCGAAGTCAAATCGACCCATTCGGGGTACATCCATCCACCACCCTACTCCACCCCCTGGGCCATTGTTCCCGAAAATAAAATCTGCTAAATAATTGCGCCTCTTGTCCGGAGACCTTGATGGATGTGGACAATACACGATGAGGGATTTTTACATTAAGTTAGAGGGACAGGGCCGGCTTCCCGAAATTATTGTACACGGGATCTTTTCGAGCATCCGATAGTTCAGATGTGCTGCTTCGAAGAAAATTACTCGAGTTGGAGCTAAATGTCTTCGAATTCAGTTTTTCTGAGATATCACATCCAACTGCAATTGGGGGTTCCCATTCCAACTCGACTAATTTTTTTTCAATTTTTTTCTGCGCAGCTCATCTGAGATAGTGGCTGTATCGAAAGCCCTGAATGTAAGAGGAGATAATGAAATGTTCTGATGCATACAGTCCTCATTGGGAGATCGAAGGTGTACTTGTGCATTTTTTGATTTCCCTGTGATATGAATTTGAGGAGTTCTGCAGATTTACGCCCAATTGTTTGGGCGAAAAATTAAATTATTGCTAATTATTCCGAGATTACTCAACAAATAAACTATAGAGAAGTAGAATAGAATTTATCCGTGCAGTTCATACAAAAATAGTGTTTTCATACGTCAATAGTAATACATAGTAGTAGCAGTAGTAGTATAAATTGAAATCGTTATGAAAACAAAAAAAAAACAAAGTACAGTGAATGTACAGTCAAATACAACGAGTACAACAAAAACAACGAATACAGACGTAAAATCAATGATATCTGTTATTAGGCAGGCAACAAATTAGTTGAAGGGTATAGATATAATATTATGATAATTAGTTGAAATACCTTCATTTTTCAGCTTTTGATGGGATTTTCTCTCCTCGTTTCTAAAAAATAGAGTAGAAGTTATTAAAAATTATTGCAATATATTTGTAGTAAGGACAGATTTAGGATCTGTCCCAAAATGTCAAAATCGGAAACATCGAAAAAAGTTTACGAAGAAAAATATTTCAATTGTGTTGAGAACGGAAGCAGATTCGTTCCCGAAACGTCCACCAAGATAAGTAGAGGTTTTATTATTATTAAATATATTTGTATTTCCAAATTTTTTCAAAAACAAGGTGTCACTGACCAATAGAGAATTTCTCTTTTAGGTATCTAAAGGTTCAATTTCAAGCGCAGTGACATTTTGGGACAGATCCTAAATCTGTCCTTACTACAAATATATTGCAATAATTTTTAATAACTTCTACTCTATTTTTTAGAAACGAGGAGAGAAAATCCCATCAAAAGCTGAAAAATGAATGTACCACCTCCTCGAAGAACTTACAGACAGTAGTTGAAATACCGTTTGACAATATCTAGAACCCAAGGAAAATTTCTGACATTTCCTTGCGGAATCATTTCTGATTTTGTGGGACCTTCGAAGAGTCCTGACCTGGACGAAAAAGATATTCTACCATTTAATGAGGTAGTAAAAAGCGTGGGTATAAATTTTTTTTGGATGCAATGCGCAGGTATATGTTATTTCGGGGATATCTACCTATATATCTTTTTATTTCGCTATATACCAGCAAGGCGATTGTATGAGGAATGCATTGTAGAAGGTAAAAATCGAAGAATATACGAGGGAGGGTGCCATGCACAGACACTGAAGTGATTATTGTTCGATGCCAGGGAAATTTCGAATGTGTCGAATCATGACAGTCCATCTAATAAATTCTATTACAAGAGATATTTCAGGTGGTTAGATAAAGAAATTTGGTTGGGTTGAGTTAATTGTGTAAGATAATCAACTTTTTCTCACGATTTTCTTTCCTCGTTTCTAAAGTTGAAAATGGAGAATTTCTAAAGGATATTTGGAAAAATACGATTGATGATATTTACGAAATATTTATAATGAGTCAAGAAAACAGTGCTCGAAACTAAAAACACAATCGCACTAATTCGTGCTTCTAGACATTACAAGAGAGAATTGTTTCTACAATGAATGAAGGCAATAAGAATAAATAAAAAATAGGAGAATTATATCGACAAGTTCAAATTATATCAATTACTGAATCATTAAGAAAATAAGATAACAACCAAAACAGAAACATGAGACAACCTGCTTGCTATGCATTCTTCTAACTGGAGACAATAGTATTGCTTTTTCTATTTAGTTATCATACATATAACTTGATATTCTCTTCTTAAATCTGGGTACGGAAATAGTGGATTCAAGATCAATTGAAAAAAATCACCCAGTAACCCAAATTTCTATCTATGAATTTGTCACAAAAAGTATCAAGTGACAACAAAGACGAAATATTTTAGATATTTTGGGTACATGAAAGTTGAATTTTCAAAAAGTGGAGCGGGATCTTGGGGAGTAGAGGACAAAAAAGGAAAAGAAAGGACAATCTTGCGGCAAATGAATTATCTATCTTTAGTACCAATTTCATTCTTTCCTGGCGGGGTTGCGACAAATTAAATCAAATGATTTGAAACAAATGCTTTTTTCAATTTTATTCGTGGTTTGAAATAAATTATAAATAACTGTAGAAACAATAAGTTGCCGAAGCAAGTAACTCATCAAGAAATTGAAAAAAAAGGGAGAGTTATAATTCATTTAAAACTAAATTTTTACATACATCATGTAAGTGTGAAAACATAACCATTAGTCATCAGGTTAACGTTAATATTCATAAATTGAACTTGAAAAAACACAAACAGTTCGAAACAACAAAAACAGTTCATAATCTTACCAACATGAATAAATAATAACGATTAAAAGTTATTAACGAATATATAAATGGTATTAAAAATAATGAAAATTAGTGAAAGTTCATTCTTTCCATGTTTGAGAAAAAAATCAGTATAAATCAAAATTGAATAAAAAACTGTTTATTTTTTGTTGATTTTTTTTTCAATAACTCTGTTTCCTGGTCTATCAATAATTGATGGTTATCCATAATCCGTAGCTTGACGACGTATGGGCTCCGGTCACTCCAACAATTTCATTGTATAAATAAGAGACAATAGCAGGCACATACATAATTCTGACTAGACGGCCATGTTTCTTCCTCGCCTGAATTATATTCCGGTCGAATTTAATGATTTTTAAATACCAACCTAATAATTTAATCATACGGAATCGGATTCGGAGAAACTATTCGCCGTGGTATTCGGGATCGGGGGATCGCACTGAATTATTTCATTCTCAGCGCAAGACAAAAACGACGATGGCATTAACATATTTTTTGTGGATTTCGACGCGGTTATGGAGAAAAATTCTTGTCTCAAGGTTTCCTTTGTTTCGACAACTCCAATTTGCTTGTGGGTGATTTTTTGTCGACAAGTCCACGGAAATGCGAAAATGGAGGTGATTTCTACGATTTTCTCAGAAACCATTGATCGCACAGAAAATTTTATATCCACCAAAAATGTTCCTCATGAAATTTTCTACTGAAAATGTTCGATTATCGATAACCGAGTGAAAAGAGGAGTCATAATTAATAGTGCGAAACTATAGACAAAAACATGCTTTTCTGAAATTTCTGATATTTTTAGAAACGACGAGAGAAATTAAAAACGATGAAAAATCGCTTCGAGAATGAAAATGAAGGAAAAACAGAAAACGAAAAATTAGTCACCCAGTGGTCGAACAAGTGGAACATTAACAGAGTGTTCTCATACCTCTGGGACGGTCCCTCATTATAAATCGTTATTCTTCCATAGATAATATTATACCTTTTTAGACTTTACCTGGCTCACTGTCAAGACCGACTAATGAAATATCTTTTCACAATTAATCTGCTGGAAGAAAACATTTGCTCGTAAAAGAATTTATCCCAACTGAAAAAAACGATAAAAAGTCTCGATAATTCCTCTGCACGGCCAACCAGTGCCGTAGATCGAGAAAATTTAACGACGCACTAGGCAGTTTACCTTCCAATGCTAATCACACATTCTCAAAGTATATTCTATTGTTTTTTGGATTCCAAATTAATGGACGATTCCGGAAAAATATCTGCAGTATATTATCTTTCATACATGATCGGCACCAGTGTAAAGCGATTTTGAAATTTGTACCATATGTCATCGACCTCCGTACCTCGATTTCCGTGATTCGAATCAAAAAATTAAAAACACGTTCTCAAGGCACTCTTTCGAGTAGTTCGATATGTCAACCTAACTTTTATTTTTTCAAATGGGACACCCTGTAAATCAGGGGGAAATATTTTGCGCATGTTTTCAACTTTTTCACTTCAAACCCTTCGGAGGGGTGAGCTCCAACACTTCAATATCAAATGGGATAAGTGATACATCATTTTGAAGGTAATCGAAATCTCTTACCAACGCTTCCTTGTTTTTGGAATTCGATGCAGTAGTTTTCGAGAAAACACGTTTATGAAAATAATCGGCCAGTGATGGAAAGTAACGTATTTTTCCCTTCAATCACTATTTCTCATTATTTTGTAGTTAGAACGATGTTAATCTAAGAAGTGCCTTATGTGTTTTTTTTTACTTGGGTCCTGTCCTATCCAACATTACATAGAGAATCATTAATTTCAATGTCAGTTCCTTGATCTCTCAGTAAAATGCACACCTTGTTTCGTTTTCATTGGCCACCCTGTATGTGACTAATGTTCTATATGTCAATATAGTGTTCAAAATAACAATAAAATGCAATTGGAAGAAGATGAACAAAATATTTCTCATCTCAAAATATTTCTCTGAAAAAAAAACACTTTTTTCTAACAGGAAACAAAACTTGTGATAGCTAGTTGAAATTGTGAACGTAGTGGAAGTATCAAAGTGCAATTGACTGGAGAATAAAAAATATCCCATTTTGTTTTTCACATTGACAGGTTAGTGTGAGTGTTACAGAGAGGTTTCTTGTACAACAGAGTGATGATCATATACAATAATAATATCTCATGCAACCCCTGGCCCTGCGCATTGGACATCCGTACGATAATTATAATTTTCATTTAGCCACCACCCGCCCCAAAAACGATCCTCATCATCGTTTTTCTACCTGCGATCTGCATCCCCCTATATCTGCCACATTATCAGACCTATTCTAGATTTCGGTTTGCGCTATAGCGGTTCGATATTTTTATTTTTCGACCTACCCTTCCCGCGAGGGTGCGTCACATGCAGGTATGTGCAATGACAGGCTGCACCCCCGTTACATGAAACGCGGCAGGGGCGTCCCACGCAACAGAAATTCGAGGATCTCATTAATATTGTACCGGTTGTTCAATCGAGTTTCTTCTTGCGATGATGAATTTTTCCGTCGATGCGAGTATCGACGAGTCTGCTTAACGTTTATAAAATTTGATCGTTAATGACCCTTATTAACGATCAATTCATCTATTAATGCATGATTGTGGTATAGGCAACCAAACATGCATCGTGGCGTATCATTTTGAAGCGCTGATATTCTGTGAAATCTATTTTTGAATGATAAATTAACTCCTGTATGAAATGTGTCATTTAAAGACGACTGTTTTGTCATTTTGACAGCGATAAAAAAGGTGCATCGTTTTTTATCACCGATAAAAACGCATGTTCCTCTTAAGCGTCCACATCTAGTATGCTTACGTCACTTTAATGTCTGCCCTGTCAGTTAATTGAGCATTGTTGATAATTGATACTAAACCATTACAAAATGAGTCGTGAATTCATCTTGTCAAAAAACACTCGAGCTTTTCTTTTGAGGATAAATTTCTTTTTAACGCAAAATTTTTCCATCGGTAATTTTGCTCGAAAAACTGACATTTGACCTGCGGTCTCGCGATTTTGTCATGTCAGTTTTTCTCGTAAAATTACTGATTGGCAAAATTATTTCGTTACTAAAAGAAATTTATCCGATAAAAAAAAGCTCTTGTGTTTTTACTGTTGAAAAAAAATCTCGTTGATCTAGTTTTCAATAGAAGAACTTTAAATTTTCGACAAATGTCAAAGTCACAATGGCTGACGAGTTTCCTATTTTTCATTGCGAATGAGGTCGACGCAAAAATTCGTATATCAAATAGCGAGTGATATACTGGTTGGTTTGATAGCTATTTCTGAATATGAAGAATTCTTGATTAGGATGATTGAGGTTAATGACTGAAAAATGCTTCCGAATAGAATCTGATGGCTTCAGCTTATATTTGGAAGTATCAGTATGAGTATGATTCACGAGTATTGGGCTGCAAACTATTCAATAAACTTCTTGATGATGAAAATTTCAGGAAATGTCCATCCATGCGAGTACAAACTAAAGAAACTGCTAAGAAATGTCAAGAAATTGCTACACACAATATAAGAAAATCTATCGTATATAACCAGTGATTTTATAATACATATCGTCACCCATTGTTTGTAATTTTTATGTGATATGCTATACACTTATATGAGTACAGGGTGGCCCAATGAAAACGAAACAAGGTATGAATTTTACTGAGAGATCAAAAAACTGACATTAAAATAAATGATAGGACAAGATTTAAAAAAACCACATAAGGCACTTTTCAGATGAACATCGTTCTAACTACGAAATGAGAAATAGTGATGGAAGGGAAGAAACCGTTTTTTCCATCACTAACCGATTGTTTTCATAAACGTGTTTTCTCCATAACTACTGCATTGAATTCCAAAAACAAGGAAGCGTTGGTAAGAGATTTCGCTTACCTTCAAAATGATGTATCACTTGACCCCTTATCCCATTCGAGAATCAAGGGTTGGAGCTCACCCCTCCGAGGGGTTTGAAGTGAAAAAGTTGAAAAAATACGCAAAATATTTCCCACTCGAAAAACGGAAAATCGACCGGCTCGAGCGTGTTTTTTTTTCCTGAGAACGATAACTATGTCAAATCGGCCTTGTTTCGTTTCCATTGGGCCACCCAGTATATATATATATATACTGCCATATTTGTAAATTCATTATGGTATTTTTATCATTTTTGTTTTCTGTATCCAGTATATTTCCTGATATTTTCCTCTTTTTTTCTGTATGTTCAGCCATGTAAAAATGCAAATTAATCCGAGAATATAAACGGATTATTATTATCACATTCGAAATGAAAATTCCTCGAACTAAATTGTGAGCCAAAAGGTTTTCCTTCCTCTTGAAGCCTCTCGATTTCGAAGAGAAAACAGCACATGAAGTAATCAAGACATGACGTAATCTGTCGTAGTCGAGCCTTGTAAGAACATGTCCGGAATCACAAAAGCAAGTCCTCGTCGTGAAGTTCCATCCAGGATCCGGTTAGTATCCTCAGATAATCCATGCGGGAAGCGAGCTGGTTCAGAGACAGTATGAAAGTTGCAAAAAAAACGGCATTTTTCATGTCGTTCATTCGACTCTTCGCTCTTGCCGGAAACGTATTATTCGGGGTTTTCGAATGCAAAAGAGCGAGTCAACTTGTCAAATATCGAGTGATGGATGAGGATATTATATCGAAAGGCCGACTAACTATATGGCTTTTCCGGGTTGTAAAAGGAAAACCGCGTATATCGCGAGGAAAGCTTCACAGATATACAATATAATGGAAATAAATGCTCCTTATTTAGGTCAGACGCCATCGAATCTATGCTACTATCATTCATATATCTACTTGTTTGTGATATCTACACCTTTTCCAATTGCATTTCAGAATGCCCTATCTTGATTTCGAAATGCATCAGAAATATTCCAAAATTAAAAATTCAATTTCAGAATACGTCAAATTTAATGTGCATCAAATCTGTCATCATTATTCCCAAAAAATTTCATTTCAATATCAAAATTCATTTTAATTTCGAATTCAATATTGGAAGTCATCACATTTATTTCAAAAACGATCTACAGTAGTCTAAATCGAGGTCTTAATACTACTACAATCTATGTAAATGCAGTTACTACTGATATTAACTAATATTCACAGTCATTAAATTACGTCACAAACCTTTGCCTGCATCTTTTTCAAATAAAAATGATGCTTCATCACATACATCTGAACTGTAGTACAATTTATACTTTTCGAAATTTAAATCACTGTATTGAAATTGAATAGACGCTTTTTAAAATCCAAACGAATATTCGAAAATACAATTGGCTCTTTGAACAAAAACAAATCTAACAAGGTAGAGCCCTACTATTCGAAATGGAAGATCAATACATTGACACAAGTAGGTTCCCAACAAGTAAATTTCGAAAATATTCGTCAACATGTTTCAAAAACGTGTGACGTATTAAATTTATATTTCTTCAATGTCACAGTCTGTGTATTTCAACATATCTGATACTAATTGTGTTTTGTCTGAAAAAATCGGATAAGGCGTTGCCAAGTTGTAATAATTTTCCTTGAGTTTCAGGTAATACTAATTTGGGCTAATTCTCATTAGGCCGGTTACAAAACTTTTTTTCGGTGTATATGACATATTTTACATACTTATTCCCTACTGAATGCCTTATCGGACAACCTTGAATTACCGCACCAATAAATGAATGAACGATAATAATACGTACCTCCTCGTCAAACTTCCTCGGTATAGGATATCATTCTAGGTCCGAAATTGTTTATTTTTTCTTCTACTTCCGGTCTGTATTATATGTTTTCTACTCGGATAAATAAAATGGTATTCAGCGTACGTAGACAATAACTACCGCGATAATAAATAATCGATTGAGCACACAATCTGTGATTTTTTTTTGAATATCTGAACACGGTTGATCTTTGTTTTGCTGTCATGAGATCAACAAAATTTTCAAAGTGGTGAATCGTAGACTTCCAACATATCTCAACGAACTCATCACATTCAACAACCAAATTCACAATTATGAGAAATGGATAAATAATATTTTCCTATGATAGTAATTGTGATATCAACGCCTCAATTATTTATGTTGTAGAAAAAGTATAGTATGTCACTCGTTATTCGGATAACTCGCTTCGATATGCAGTGCTGGATATTTTTTTGGCGGTCGTAGAATTTTCCATGCTAGTGTTGATTTTGTTGAATCGAAAAAAAATCTTATTTCACATCATTTGTCGAGCTAAGCTGTCATAACATTCGAATCGACGATAGTTGTGAAATATAATCATTCATCGGATCAAAGCACTGTTATCATTGTTGATGATGATTCATTTTTTTTTCAATGATATAATATATCAATATATTATTATAGTTCAGTTAAATATGGAAACACAAAAAGTAGTTTTACACAATACAATAGAAATATGAATTTATCAATCATTTCTTAACGTTCGACTAACACTGAATAGTGTTTTTGAATGTATTTTTTTTCCTCTATAACTGAAACTGAAATGGATTATGTTTAATTTTTCACTTGTATATTATTTCATTTGAATAACTTGTACACGGTTTCTATAAACATCCTCATTATGCCTTGAAGCGTTACGAGGGGCGTTATGAGGTGTAACGCCGGCTCAAAATGCCCGCTGATAATTTTCATTCTCATCGTTTTCTGAAGCTATTACTATTATATTCATACAACGTTGACGAAAATTCAACTTGGTTTTACATGAATAAAAAACATATGTTGATAGACTTTCATATTCAGTTTTGAGAAGTGGGTGCCTAGTTCTATCTAAATCAACTAAACAAGAAGCAATATGTTCAGAAGATTGCAAGCAGATTCTTCAGATTTTCCGTTTTTGGTTGTTGTCTTCTTTTCATATGATACACAAAATTCGAATAGCGTTAATTCGGCAATCAATAAAAGATGAATTATCGATTATTAATTTCTCAAATTTATGCAACGAATATCACTGGACTATGAAATATTTATCATTTCAAGCGATACCTGCTTCGGCTCTCAATATTATTATTTATTATTATCATTGCTTAATAAGCACTACTTGAACAGCTCGCAATGTTGCTGGGAACTTATGAAGTTATTCATTACTCTGCCATATTATCAATATCGTACCTACATTATCATTATCATCCTGTAGAATAAACAAATGAACGATTGCATTATTATGGTCGAATAACAGATATGCAGAACGGATGATGTGGTTTCGAAAACTAAATACAGTTCATTCAAGGACTATACTGAATCTCTACTTGTACTCTGACTATGTGGAACCATATTTTTGATATCTATCACATATTTTTCCATTTTTGAAGTGGGAATTTTTTTTGTCAACTCAGACTATAGAGAAATTGTTCAAACCTAGTTTCGACATATTTTCTTGATACACCACAAGACACTTCAAACATTTCAAAAATCCGCTCAAACTGGTGACGTCATTATCCTGTCTAGGTACTCGGCAGGTTGGAGGTTAGGTGAATTTTCTTTTTCTGATGCTCATTTTCGTCAACGCTTCAAGCCAATCGAGTACATACAAATTTCAGATGATCGTGATAAATAAGGAGATTTCGCATTACTTTTGATTGATTTATCTGCTTGAGGATGTCACGGATTTTGTTCCGCTATTCAAAAATCGTAGGAACTTTTTGTGATTCAGCCAGAAAGTTAGTTTGGGTGAGTAATGAAGAATATTTTTCTTACCAAACACGTTCAAGAATCTCCAGTTTAGTCCACTTTCGAAGGAACATTCATGTGGTAGATCAAGTCGGCCCTTTTTATTCGATCTTGATACGCCCTTGATATGTTTGGTCCTAGTCGGAAACGCAATTTATCGGTAAAAATAGGCGACATTATTTTTAAACAGTACCGATATAAAATGGAATATTTCCCAATCACATGTAATTTATTTTACATTTCCAAAATAGAACGCACTCCACGCGATGCGTCTTCATTTCTATGCTATTGAATTACGAACAGTAGCGGATGCAAGTTTCTTTTCTTTTTCTTGTGTACAACAATTATCAACCTAAACTGCTCCAATGAGAATCAATACACAGGGTGATTCATTCAAGTTCTCATCTAGAGATCTCATCATCCAATGAGGTCGAAGGTTCAAGACGTAGACAGGTCGATATAAGAATTCTGAAATGGAAATCTGATAATCTAGTAGAGGTCAATGAATCAAAAATTCGATGAAGATATAATTCAACAAGGGGTTAATCTCCTCGGAAGTCTGGTGTACACACCACTGGTAGTCTTTGTTAGTCTTTTGTAGTTATTAGTAGTTTGGTGTGCAAATTTTTCGTGGAGAGATGAACTCTCTCTACTAGATTGAAGGAAGAAACAGTTGTGCTCTAAGTGACCACTTTCTCTCCATCAAAATAGTTTAATCTGAGTTAAAATGTTGCCTTTGTCACTTTTTCCTGGAAACACGGAAACATGGCAACGCCGTAGAGACCTCTTGAATGAGCTACACAAACTATTTCGGAGATGTGAATAATACAAGCACTTAGAAACAAAAAACCACCCTGCATACAGGTCGATACAGTTTTGATGAATAGCTTTGAATAGAAGAATTGTAGTGATCGAGTGAGATATATTATCATGCCAAAATGTAGCAGCGTTGTGTCAACTTCAAATTCTGATTTTCTCTACACAAAAGAAACTAACTGGACTATTTCAAAGCTAGATTATCGTTGTTGATATCTACAACGGGTATACGCATTGACTTTTGACAGATGACTGACGAGCAACCACAGCCCCCCCCTCCTGACATAACCTACAAACTACGTCAATCAAAATCGACTAATACCAACGATGATATGGAGGGGGTGGAAGGGGGTTGGGGGCAGGCAACTTCACCGACCCCTCTGGAAAAAAAAATCCCTACCCCATCACAGCGCAACTTGACCCACATAATGAATGCCTCACCTGCGAAACTGTCGCCCCGTGGTCATCAACGATAAGCGGCCGTCTCGATATCATTTCATCTTAGACCGTAGCACTTCCGCTCACCCCCACCACCCGCATCGAGGAGGCCTCGCCTGTCATCCGGATCACCAGCTGAGGAGGAACCGTTCTCCGAGGTCCGAAACTCACGCGCGGCTGTTGATTTTCACTGGAGGCACACGCATTCCGAAAGATAAACGTCAATCAGCTAGCCACCTGCATCTTCGGCCGGCGTCGGCTGAGATCGCCACCGCTGACGTCATCGGCGTCGGGGTATCGATTTTCCGGGAAAAGAGGCGTCGATCTAGCCCGGTTTTGGCCTCCGGAGCGAGAGGGGTGGATAGGGGGTGGGCGGGAGCGAGCGAGAGGGTGACGCGACGGACACGTGCGCGGTGGCGGCGGGAGGGAGGGGAAGCGCGGGAATTTTCAAAATTTTCTATTCGTTCGTTCTTTGGTTCGCTTTTTTTTCCAAAAAAAATCATTTTTCGAAATCCTGTTTGTTCTCTTTCTTGTTCTGTTTCTTTAATTGTTTCTTTATGCCTTCTTCTCCAAATCCTGTTTCTCTATCATCTTCTTCTTCTTCTTTTTCGTTCATTATCTGTGCCGTTTCTTGTTTTTGTTTTGCATCATTTTCGAAAACACTGTTCACTCTCGTTAATTTTTTTTTACCTTCTGGCAAATCCTGTTTTTGTTTCTTTAATTGTTTCTTTAGGCATCCTTAAAAATTCTTTTTTTTTTCGTAAATTCTTTCCTTAGACGTCCTTGAAATTGCTTTTTTCTGTTTTGTTCATTGTTTCTTAAGGGACCTACTTTGAAAGTGATGTTTCTTTTCCGTTCGTTATTTCTTTTTGTACCTTTCTAAGAAAAATTTGTTTCTCTTTCGCCAATTCTTTGTTACGTACATTTTTTCCTTAGACATTCATCTGTTCTCTTCTCTGTTCTCTGTTCTCTTTAGGCACCTACTTTGAAAGAGATGCTTCTTTTCCGTTCATTATATCTTTTTGTACCTTTCTAAGAAAAATTTGTTTCTATTTAGCCAATTCTTTGTTTTGTACATTTTTTCTTCAGACATCCCTGAAATTGCTTTTCTTTGTTTCGTTCATTGTTTCTTTAGCCACCTTCTTCGTTCATCTTCTATCTCTGTTTCGGTTTCGTTCATTATTTTTCAAGACCCTCTTTTAGAAATCAAGTTTTCATACCACTCATTGTTTTTTAATGCACCCTTCTTCAAAATCCAGTTTTATGTACTATTTCGAAGCTGGGAAGAAAGTCTTTACGGGACTAGCTCCGAAAATGTTCCACCACAGGACTAGTTCGTTCGTTACAACGTTGCCTCTTTTATTGCGTTGTCGGTAGATATACGAAAAACAACAAAACATATGAGATAGACCTGAATTTCTTCGGCCATCAGTTGAATAGAACCAATCACTCGATCTCAACAAGACCTGCTTCTAGCCTACTCAGTCCACTCACATTTTCTGACTGTCGAAATCGCAGGATTATTGATACAGCTTGTGCTAGTCAGGGAACCTCTTATGATGGATCTAAGTATTCAGTCTTGAGCCGATTCCCAAATAAGTTGGAAAAATACGTATTTTCCATATTTCACGGTATATCCACCCATGCCTGACCCCCCTTTGGAAGAGAAAATGAGGGAGGGGAGAGGGGCATGTTTCTCTCGGCCTATTTGGCTGTGCTGAGATAAAGTCGAGAGTATTTTCGCGAAGGATGAGATACGATCTAGCGAACACCGCGTCGGGCGCCACACGATCTGGAAAAGTCCGGGCAGAACGGTTTTTTTCCATTCTACTCGAACTTTCATAATCCATCGTAATTTATCGTTGTTTTTCCAAAGATCGTTATAGTATGTTGCGGAGGGGTGTTCCTTTGTAAATTCAATTATCGGAACAGTTTCCTGCATGTATTTTCGTCGACTCTACAGGGTTTCATTGGAATCATAAAAAATAATTGATGGTACATTTTTTCTATCCCAATATGAATATTATCGAATGCTGTGTTGAATTGACGTTGGAAGAAAATTAATCCCTATTATAAACACCGATGATTCTTGGAGTAATAAATAATCAATCAATCGAAAAATCAACACCAGAAATAAACAAAACAGAAACATCAATTACAGCGATTGTCTTATAGCCCCTGTATATTCCCGAAGGAGTCTAATCTAACTTCCGCCTCCTCACTTCCTTCAAATTGTATCCTGTTTGTGTTGGAGCTGAGAAAATGTCGAAAGAATTTGCAACATTCGTTGATTCTATTGGAAGAAAACCCCATGCTGGGATCGAATTCAGCCTCATCAGTTAGAATGTAAGGTGTTGTTTTTGATAACAAACTATAATGCAGTGAATCAATAAAAGTCTGCTGTTACCCATGATTCCATTCTAGTTAATTCGGGAAGGAAGTGGATAGAAAGGTGGAAAAAAGCTTGAGTACCAGATTTTCAGGTACCTACCCCTTTCAAAATTGAATATCCATTGACCCCTGTGGCCCCCACAACTACGCCACTGTTTCGAGAAAATGACCAGCATTTCCTTGGCTCCAACTTCAGATGTTTCCCAGATTGCTATCTCCCAGATCAGTTATAGTTGTTCATGATCTCAGGACTATCCATAGAAAGGGTAGCTGAAACTAGCAGATCGATTGGGGGGATGAAAGGGCGGAGAAGCAACGAATAGGGAGGGATGAGTCTCTCTCTGCCTTTCCAGTTGTATGAAATATCGTCTTGTTACTAGATTTGAATTGGTAATAAAGTTTGGAAAAACAAATTTCCCTTGCTTGATTTATGTACTTGATGGAAATGGAAGAAAAACAACCTGGAGAATGCGAGGAATTTTCCCATTGGGGAGGAAAATCAAAGTCCCTACCACTTTCCTGTATTGGTAATCGGGGGAATCGGTAGAATTCCTTCATCGATATTTTCATTTCACCCCGATCGAACAACATAGGAAGAACAAAACTGGCACCTTCTCAATTTGCTGATGATGTCCCAGCAAGGAATATCTTCGTTATTTCAAAAAATGAAAAAAATAACTAAAACCAATCTTGCGTGGCATCAGAAAATTTTCCAGGTGAAATTGTCACTCATCACTCCAAATTTTGATACCCAATGAATTGATTTCTTGAGGAAATGAAGATTAATGAGATAAGAAAGTAGTTGAGATTAGAGAAGTTGAAATGAGATCGACAGAAAAATAATTCGATACTGTTCAGAAATGATGACAGGTGAGTTTGTTATCTTCCAGAATGATGGAAATATTCCTTGTTGGAAAATTGGTTAGCAATAACCGTGCATCTATTGATGGAGGTGTATAGCCCTGGCGATAATTTGGTTACATCATCTGAATATAACACTATCAAAGGATCGAGACTTCGCATGGAATGCGATGAGTAGAAGAGGTGTATGCATACCCTTTGAATGCCAAGCGAGGTACATGAGTTATTGCTCATGAACCCGATTTAAGTTGCTAATAAAATTTCGAAATCGGGATTTCCTTTGATTACGCGCCGTGTGTAAATGGAAAATTCGCGAAATCCGGTAGGAGACGCCACGGATCATCAACGGAGCGAAAACTTCGTCTAGGAAAACTCGATGGTGCCTTTGATGCAATAATCGTCGTGCATGGAACGGTTGAAAGTGGTGATTTCGGAAGTTTCTCGATTGAATTCATTCTCATGTACTGCAGCTTGAGAAAACATCACATTAAATGAATTCTTCGTCCTCTTGGTGAGGATTCAACCTTGAGTTATAAAAAAAAATATTTTTCATCGTCATCGAAAAACTTCAATCAAGATCAAGAAGAACTTCTCAACTTTGTGTGATAGTTCACCCCGTAGACAGTTACCTAGCTGCTAATGCCTTCCGTTGGGGGGGGGGGGGGGGTAAAGGGGATTCGGCATCAATGCGGAAATAATAAAATATTCAAAATTGAATTCGAATCCGGGCCAGCCGAGCAAATTACGTCGGGGTAATCGAATAAAAATTCGCGATGGCGGCGTCATAAAGATGCCCGAGAGCCTCTCTATGGAGTCTTTGCTCATCTTCAGAGCTCGCGTGTCGATAAAAAAATATCCCTTAGATGAAACAATAAGGATTTCCCGTTCTTACGGAAATTTCGTAACGAGGATCTCAATATCAAGTAGAGTGCCATGCAACAAAAACTCGAACTGTTATCTTCCCCTGAATGGCGCTTTCGTATTGTTAAAAGATCACCATGGTTCCATTACCAAGGCAACCCAAACATTTTCTGGGAATTTTCTCCCTCAAGTTGAGATTGTTCCCACGCAAATCTACTTCCTAGCAAGTACAATGGATGGAAAAATTGTGATGTTATATCCCTAAGAAAATACAATGAGGATTTTCCGATCATAACGAAAAACCCAAGTTACTTTGGCAATGAAGTTCAATCTTTCAATGAAGCAAGACGTTTCAGAAATTCAGAGTTTTCAAATGGGGATGTGAAAATCTTAGCAACAATCACAGATTGACAGAAACTTTTTTTTCTTCAATTGCTTTTGTAGCAACACAGACAGCACAAACATCAAGGATATTTCTGAAAGACGGATTTCTGATGTCTTGCGAGATATAATCGACGACGTTGAATATTAGTACGTGCGTGTTCAGTTGGAATCTATTTGTTATTCTTTAAATTTCTTACTATATGCATATCAGAAATAGAATGATTATCAATACTGAGTATATTGAGAAATGGATCCAAGTCGAAAACCGAAAACTGAACACGAGAAAATGAAGCACAACGAATCCAAAAAACAATTTTTAGGCGATCGAGGCGAAAACAGACTTTGATCCGATCCGATCGATAATCTTATGAAAAATAAACTGTTCATCGCCATTTTCTATTGTTTTTGCTTATTCTCCCTACCAACATCTTTCAGCAGGGTCAAACCTCAATAATTAACAACACCGCAGGCCCGTATGGATTATATAGATAATCGTTCGGTAAATAAATAAAATTCCCGATCCTATTATCACGAGAGAGAATTGGAAATATATTTCGGACACGTTTATCCGCAAAACCCGCATTAGCTGACCGACCCTCTCCCGGATTACACGCCATTTTTTTTTCGATTTCCAGGGTACAACATCGACAAATTTGGATTCATTCATGAATTCCACTCGATAACGAAATCAACAATAGCTGTGATTTCAGCCTCTCTTTCTAATAATTTCATTATGATTTATATTCGAACAATTGAATTTTTTCAAGATATACAGATTGTCCCGTTATTTGGAGAGATAGAAAAGGATTTGGAAATTTATCGCAACAAAAAGTACTTAAAACCGTTAGAACAAACGTAATTTGAAACTACCCCCAACAAAAAAGCACCCCTGAGTTATCCATTGCGACTTACACCTGAATTATTCTGGTATTAATAATACAGGGTGTTGATAATACAGGGTGGCCCAATGAAAACGATACAAGGTATGACATTATGTAACATTGTTCTAGCTACAAAATGAGAAATAGTGATGAAAGGGGAAAAGGTGCGATATTTTCTATCACTAGTCGATTATTTTCATGAACGTGTTTTCTCGAGAAGAGATTTCGATTACCTTCAAAATGATGTATCACTCGACCCCTTATCACATTCGAGATTCAAGGATTTGAAGTGAAAAAGTTGAAAACATAAATATTGCCCCTCTTCGAAATAAAAATCGACCGGTTCGAGCATTTTTTTTTCTGAGAACGATAACTATTTCAAATCGGCCTTGTTTCGTTTTCATTAGCACCCCAGTATATTGTGAGTGAATAAAAAAATTGTTCTCACGATATGTCGATAAAGATAACCAAGTTCTCATTCTTCAGATTATAACTATATTTGATATCCAATTATCCAATCGTCTAGTCGGGTACTGTATCTGGAAAACAGTCCACTCTGTATGAAATCTCATGATTCCACAATAATCCTTGCGTATATTATTTAGGTGGTGTGCAAAAATTCCACGTATTATCTGCTATTCAAATGTACTTGAAATCTTCCCAAATAAGCGAGATTTTGCTCGTCGAGGAATTTGTGAGACACCCTGTATATACCATTCATAGTTCGATCAATTATTACCCCATGAAAAATCCTGCTCGATAGTGCCGTAAGATATCGGATTCGACTAAAAGAAATTCCCTTCCCCCCCCCCCCCCCTCCCGGCGTAAACCCCACTCCAAAATGGCGTCCGGCTCATTTTCATCACGCACTTTCCTCCTCCTTTTTCTTCGCCGCCACCGGGCCAGCAAAAGCAATATGTAGACGGACATACATCAGCAAATCGATCCAAGACCTACGTCCGTCCTTTTCGTGCCTCAGAAACACGCAACGGTATCGGACGTACGGCCTAGATCGGTGCACCAACTATACTGCAAGTCTATAGTAGGTACTCGCTTCCAAAATCGATATGGGGTGGTCTACAGGGCGATGGGACAGAGTCTGGTCGGCCGTTTGTGTTGGACGAAAAAAAAATTTCGTTACGAAACCGCCGATGATGCTCAGGGGGTCCACCCTGTATCCTGTGGCAGGATAACAATGCCTCCGAGTGAAGAATGACCTATAGTGCCAGCAGTCAGCTGGTTGCCTCTCTCTATTGTTTGTTGTTTTCATTGGTTGGATTCTTCCGAATTTTTCTAGGCGCGAACCAGGCTACATTTGAAATTTGGTCAACATTATTCAATAACTCGCCTACCAAATGATATAATCTGATAAATTAAAACTGGAGAACACTATTTCGAGCAAAGTTTCAGAATCCTTCCTTTACTTGACGGTCTGAACCAGCTGGACCAACTAGAATTGTTGATTTGTTAACCCATTTTTATAATTCACAAAGCAAGTAAAACTGAGTCTCTTTGTTTTAACACACTTATGGATCGAAAAACGTTGCTAAACAATAGATTTGATCGGATAATCTCTCACTGTTAACTCTATTCGAATGAAAATAACTGAGAATGTCGTTTTACTCAATACAATGACATGGTACATCAAACTGTTTTGCTAACAGATGTTTGCGTCTCTTTCAATACCGATCTTCTGAAAATATCGGACGTTTAACTGTGGTACTAATGAAGGGGTCAATTGAAATGTTGTTGAGTAATAGTCTATCACTTATTTTTGATATCTGTTGCTGAGATATAAGATTCGAAAAATGAGCAAAGCTGGATGTTCTAAATAGAATGCCATAAAATTAGTGTCCGAGGTGAAATCATCAAAGTTTCAATTGAAATTCGGACACTGTGTGGTTTAAATACCCGAATACAAAATAAATACATACCCAAAAAACCACAACAATATTCATGAAAGTCTGAATACGTATTTCGGCAGAAAAAAAGACAAATCCTGAGTGTCCAAATCGGAAAATGTCAAAAGGGCTGGTGTTGCTGATTTTCTTGTTATGATTTGCTATTTATGTATTATTCATATGATTATTCATTTTTGAACATCCTTTATATATGATGTTCCTCAGTCAACGGAGAATAGTTGAATTATTGATATTGAGAGAAGATTTTGTCAGAATAAAAAGTCAAAGAAAGTAAAATACCGAAATTATTATTGGAAATACAAAAAAAGGTATTTCACAGCTGGTACGGCCCTGGCGTGCAATAAGCGCGGAAGTGAAATACGCGTAATAACGAGAGCGTAGCAAAGGGTGGGGGAGGGGGGGGGGGAGGGGGGCAGTAGGGCCGCTCGAAAGGGCCCGCAGCCCGTTCCGCGGTACGTAGTGTTACGGCCTCACAACCCCCACGAAAAAAGGACACGCTATGATCGCATCGGGATGGGGAAAGATGAATCTGATTGGTCGGATTGAAAGGACACCGCCACCGCGTTCCAGTGACAGTGATTGTGACGTTTATTAACCCACGTGACATCATGTAAGTTCTAATCTCTTCGATGATACAGGTCCTTTTTTTTCATTCATCCTCGTATACATGATTGCCATTTCGGAACTCACCAAGTCGTTAGTATAGGTTTCTAGGTATATACAGGGTGGCCCAGGTTGTACTAGTAACACAGCCCTTCAAAGTTCGCTTTTAAAAATACTTTTTCGTCATGAATCTCACGGAACTGAAGCTTTCTCGACAAAATTTGCTACGAGAATAAAATACTTGACGTGTGTAATTTTTGTCAGAATTGTACTGAGGCATAGATACAGGGGGTTGTTTCACTTTTACCGACCTATTTTCTACGCCACTGACGTACGTTACATGGGAATATAAATATTATTCAACCCTCCGAAAATCCAAAACTGGACAAACGTATTATCATGATATAACTGAAACATAACCTAGAATGAAGCAGAACTTGGGAATGCATGCTCAAAAAATTATTAAGGTATTCGAAACTTATCATTTAAGAATCATGCCATGCCTTTATTGTGTCTTTTTTTTCAAAATAATCGAGTTTTGGGAACTTTTGGCGTTGTATTGACGTTGCTGTGGAAAAATATGCATAAATCCTCATTATTTCGTAAAATAATTGTTTGTTAGGTGTTTTTATGTTGAATTCAATTTTTTGATTTCGGAATAACAGTTTTTTCCTTTCTCGATAAATCACGGCATTAGGAAAATACCTGCTAGTCTCAGAATATCAACCGTGAGAAATTCTTAATGAATGATAATCCGTTCATGGATTCCTTTGATGTAATGTCTTCATGAATAATGATATATCACTATAATACGAATTTATCATCAGAGATTTCAATTATCTGTTCGAACAAGGACAACCAACAACGGCAACCCCGTATGATGATTATTGTTCAAAAATATTCGACGTAAGACAAATTTGTGATGTCTACTTGAATGATATGAGTCACTTCTTGATTATTATTGATATTTCTATGAATATAATATGTAAAAAAATTATTCATTGTCGAAAAGTCAATTTTGTGAATACCAGGAAACACCCTGTATATGTGAATGTTACAGAACTAAAAACTGCAATAGTTCGTGTTGTCATTTCAAATTTCCCCAGTCAAAAACTCTATGCTTCGAATCACAATAACACAGGAATTAAAAATGGGAGTCATTCATGAGTCATTGAAAAATAACTGTACCTTTTTTTTGCTCACCGTATATATCTACTATTGAGAATACAAGATGTTTTTTTCGAACTTTCTACGAAGTTTTCACGTATTTTTGAGATCAACACAGGGCTCGTTGTGTCCTGAAAGTTCTCAGTTTCATTTGGTTATTAATTTGAAGTCGTAGAAAAAGTATAGTATGTAACTAGAACATGAAGGTGTTGAATTCACACTCAGCTTTGGTCATCCATGACCATATGATTCAACATTTGGATGAGTGGATTATAATGATGAGTCGATTAACATCATCGTGGTGTTATATTGACACCGAAAGCTCGAACCGTGTCGGCTCCACAGATTCCTCGTGGTCGTAGTAGGCGGGCAAATCGACTAAATGCCGCGCAAGTGTTTCTGCACGCTTCTTCTTCTCTCTTTCTCTCTTACTACTACCCTACTTATACAAACACATACACACACCGATTGTTTCTCTTCCTCTCATCCACGGTATAATAATTGCAACACTGTCGGCCCTGCAAGTGCACTGGCACTGGCTAGTTCGGCCGCCGTACAGTGTTGCCGGGCTCATCGCTTTTGCGCTAGATCTACGATTCTGCTTCGTCGATAAAAACCTTTCACATTCACGAGTTTTGGGATTGAATCTCGAATGTTTGTTGCATTCAACTGTACTGGATTTTCGGATCCCTATTTGAAGAATATTGCCAGATCTTCATTTATCCATTGATTAGAATTTAGTGCAGTTGAAAGTGTGTCGATAATGATGACATTCAAACTACGCAGAAATATGTTCTCTTATGAACTATATTGCATTGAATACTGTCTGTAGGTTGATCGAGGAGATGGTATATTGATTTTTCTAGATTATCTGGGATTTACCTCCTAGTTTCTAAAAATGAAAATATTGTTTCTGTTTTCGACCGTGTTAATTTTTCGTTATCCAGTTGCATTTTTCGGTGGAGTTCTGGGGGAGGCGTAAATCTGGCAACGCTGGCGTCGGAATCGTTCGGGCATCGGTGCATTTGGGCACCCCCGAAGATAGTCGATAGAGAATCGAGTAGGCCGACTGTTTTTAGTTTCTGTGTTGCGCTCGGCGCGTTTGACTCGATCTTCGTTTGTTCTTCCGCCGTGTGCGAATTTTGCGGGGCGATACACTACTCGTTTTCGGTTTCGACATACTCCATTTTAATTGGTACTATCGTCGGCAGGTGCAGTGAACAACACTTTTTCTCCATTCGACACACCTGATTTTACGAACAACCAGTACATGTGCTCGCTTCCTCACTAAGGATTATTGCGTGAGTAGATCACCCTGTACTTTTTTAGGAACGATTTCGAAAAAAACATTTTGTGCGCCTAAACTACAAAAATAGTTTTTGTACCTTCTAATTTCGCGAATGTGTCTGATTTGCTATTGCAATCAGAACAAATTTCTGATTCAAAAAATATTTACAGTTTCGTGACTGCAGCCAAATGAAAGCAATTCACATTTCGGCCTTCGTAGCTCTCCTATTATTCAGAAAAAACTACTGTTTGCTGTTACAGCAAAATATCCAATTTTTTTACAGTCTGTTTTTGCAAAAAAAAATCTACTTCTCCTCAGATCTTCCCCGTTGTTTTTTGGTTCATTAATGCTGATCCTCAAACTCTTGGCTTTTGGTTACCATCGAAACTCGAACATTTTAACCATCTAGTGGAGCAGATATTGCAAATAGAGATTTTTCCCAAACTCTTGCTGCCAAGCCAAATCACCAATAAATACATTCTGATGTATCTATCCAGAAACTGTGTCGTTGTATGATAATCGGAAGTGCAATGTGAATAGTGATGTAGGTACATTTTCCAGATTTTCTTTGCCTTTGCAGCCAAATCAAAACTTTTTCTCGAAATCTGGAAACTCCAAGTGTGTTTTTTATTTCTATAATTCTGCTGAATATGTGATTGAGTTCGCTGTTCAATCGAATATCCAACTGTAAGAGTGTGTTTCACTTTCCAAATTTTTGCTCAAAACTGATCTGATCTGGATCCTGTCAGAACTGCAAGAGTGATGTTTCACTTTCTATCAGGCATTTTCGCCGGTACTTTGCATTTACAGTCAAATCAAAACTGAGTAAAATCCTCCACAAATCTGTATCCTATTCTGTGATGACAAGAGTGTCATTACAAATCTGCTATTATTTTGCTCTAGCCTGCTAAGCACGTGATTGGAATCCAAATAAAGTTGCGACAATTTGATATGTCATATCCAAATACTCGATCTGTTGATATGATAATTCTTGCGAAACACGACTCGACCAAGGAAACCCAAACAAGATTTCCTCTATCGTCCAATCTTCTGGCAAAGCAATTTTCCCGTTGAATTCCGTAATTATTTCGTTGAAACATTCGTCGTGGTATCAATCTCCGTCTGCCAGTGTCTCACCTGACGATTCCTTCTGGATAATGAATGTGTTCTGTGCTAAATAACAAAGATAAATACATTCTGATAGAGTGAGAGAAAGAGTGAGAGAGAGGGTATCCCTTTTGGCGCAGTTTAAAATTCCAATCCGACTTGTCACTGTAGATGTTTGATCAATTAAGTTGCAGCCGGAGTGCGCGTATTGATTTTGCAATTATCGAGGACCAATCAGAATTGGAGTTTTTCACCCAGTCGGCATTACGTAACACGGCGCCTTTTTCTATTTTTGCGCACATCCCCCGCCACTCTGCCATTGTCCACTTACTAATTTTTAGTGCTGCGTATTGATTTTATTTATTTTCGAGTTTTGCCTAGCCAGGACTTTCTTTCTGCTTTCTAGGCCTTCCTTGTTTATTCCGTTTTCATACAGGGTCGTTCCTCATCAAATGGATACCAACATGTGCATACCGACATGAAAAAAAAAAAAACGTTCGTTTCGAGTCACTTTCTTTGTAGAATTTTTATTGAATTTGCGATTTTCTGGACTTTTTTTTTCATTGTAGAGCTGGATAAACTTGATCCAAGGCCTTCTGCGAAGCTCACTGTGTCTATTTCCAATAATGAAATTTCACGATTTCATACGAATTAGCAATTTAAAAGAAAAAATCATGACGCTATTGGACTCACCACATCTCAAAACGGGCATGTAATATCAAATTTCATCGAAAACTTTTGAGTAACGATGATTTCGTAGCCAAATCAAAAATGCACTATACCTTTTATCATTTTTTTTTCATCTGTGGACAACACGAAATGGAAACCCATAATGTTCGACGAACATCGTGTTAGCCAGCGGTGGAATTTTGGGCGAGAAAGAAGGTGTTGGAATTTTTCTTGAAGGTTCTTAGGTTGTAAGCACCAGGAAAGACTTCACTAGGCAAAGAATTCCACATCTTTTCTATTCTATCGTTCTGAGCAATGTTCTTGAAAAACTTCCTACATATCTCATTCAATATTATATTAATGTGTACTATCTGAATGTCTTTCATTGGATTCTATCGCAGCTTCTCTTGCAGAACGGATTTCATCGCGAATTTTCATTCTGTCTCTTTTAAAGTAAAACAATTCAACAATTGACTGTTGCGTATCGATAAATATTAAACTGGAATGACGCGCGAAGATTTTGAGTGCATCACACTGTATATCGTGATTGCGGCAATTATCTTATTCTCAAAGGCTAATTCATCAGACAGACCAATCATAATTCTCATCTGTTGTTTGGTAAAGGTCAATTTCAAGTATATGCATAAGAAATATATCTGAAAGAACTGACGTCTATCGTTCAATTACAGTACAGACAAAGAAAAAAATTGTTTTGATGCTTTTCACAATCATGTCATAAACGCCACGAAAATATCTGATCTTGCAGTAGGTAATTATGCAGGTTTCGGGGAAAACAGACCGAATTTAATTAGGGAAATAGTATTGTTATTGCGTTTTAATTGGTGTTTTACCTTGTCTGTTGAGTTTTAGTCATTAGCAAGTTCGAATAGGTAATTACTAAAGTCAATTGAGCAGAAAAAGATATCACCTGAACTGAATCATGGAATATACAATGAATTCAATTGCTTCAAGTTCCTACAATAGCCGCATTTGAACTACTTTTTCACTTGTATTTTTAGTTGATGTTGAAGTGGAATTTTCCATGGATTTCTAAGGATTCTTGTTTCATCTGATGTATCCAATTCAACGTCCGATGAGAATTTTCAAATGTATCAGAGATACGGAAATAAAAAGACACATATACCGCCTATGCTTTTATACACTATACAGCCATAGGTACTAGATTATCCAAAAGTGATACAAATTCACTTGGCATTCTTAAGAATCGTAAAACGAGATACATTCTCAATGTTACTCGATGAGTTATTGTACATGAACGGTGTACGGTGAACAGGCTAGATTTCGCGTCGGATTTTGCTGGCAGGGAGTGTTCCTCGAACATGGAAAGTGACGTTTTTTATCCCCTTCCTAGTCCAAGATCCACCCACACAATCAGAATCAATTTGCGCTGACGCACGATTTTTCTTCTCGAAAAAGAAAACGAAATTAATTATATTATCAGCAAGAGTACTATACCGACCATTGATCGATGCTGAATGATACGGACCAATGACTTGCAATCTTTTCCACAAGACAGACACGAGAATGTAAACGACATCAGTAACCTTGATGTTGTTGTGTTTTATACGCCCAATGTGTCAACAAACTCGTATAAGTAAATCGGAATAATTATCTCTTTTGCCTCCCAAGAAACAACAGATATATCACACACCCTGATGCAGAAAGATGACAAAAAGTTGTTTTTTTTTCGCACAGACACACTTATCACTCATATTGGCATGAAATGGGCAAGTTTAAAAATTATTGTTCTCTGTTTTGGGCACTTTAATATTACTCCATCGAATGAAGAACTCCACTAATTAATACATAATTTTTGATTTGTTGTTCATAGAATAATCATAGGCTAAACAGGACAACAACAACTCGAACAAAGTTTGAAAATCGATGACTTGACTTGATGTGCTTGACCGGCTTAACGAACTAGGATTATTTACCAATTTTTATCACTCGAAGAAAAAGTAAAACTGAGTATCCGTAAAACTAGTAATCGTATCCTGAATATTGCAATCAAATAATAGGCAAATGAAAAATACAATGTCGTATGTAAATAGAAGCCAAAACAGATGAAACAGTATAAAACGTTCGTCCTACTTCATCACTCGATACATATTGATTGATTGATTGATTTATATATTTAAGAATTCTTTATGGCCATTGGAGCATATATTTGTGTGTTGATAGAAGAAAATATTGAACACGTTGTTTATTCTATAAAATGGTGCATGCGCTCTTATGATCGATAAAATGGCGAAGGCACCAACAACTATTGTGTCTAAATTTTAAAGCGTTTAGAATAATTCCGAATGTCAAAACAATGTCTGAGTGGGTCTTTTTCATATACCTACATACATATTCTCCTCGAGTATATAGTCGAGAATCTATAATTATCGTGTGAATCATGGTGTTGATTCAGATAAACAGACTTCCAGCATTAAAATTCTAAATCGCTTTGGCAACAGATGCAACTCGTTACATCTTCCAGAGATTGAGAATGTCGTTGGCATACGCTCCTGATATAAATTATGTTTTTCGGAGACGTTTTTCATAAATTCGAAACCGATTCAAAAAACACATAATTTGCGTCATATCCATCATTCACGAAATAGAGAAACCTCAAGAAGCAGCAGTCCTAGGCGTGTGGCGACATTTTTTAATTTGGAGCCTGGATGTACTTCTAAACAATTCGGGATTTATTGTTAAATAATAGCTTCTGAAATATAATTGCAGTGTATGATGTTACATCATGATGTAAGTAATTTAAATTCCGATCGAATAGACTAATAAAAATAAACTGATGTTTATAAAACAGCCGAATGAACTCGTTTACAGGCTAATAAAATTTGAATGCTCATTCTCCTGCTGTTTTTGTCTTATGAAAACGATTCATTATATCTCTCTAAACTCCAAACGGTATATATATTGGCCAATTGTGTTAATTAAAATTTTGCAACTAAGTAATATTCCTACTATATGTTTTAGAGGAGCAAGAAGTGTGAGTTTCTAATTGACACGATTAATTTCAAATTATTTTATTCGGCAGTGATGAAATTAATAATTGTTTTCAGTTTCGAATCGATTGCGTTGATGAACATTGTCAAAATGAAATTAATATTGCAATAAAAAATAATTAGCTGCATGGTTTCGAGGTCTGTAACATGATACTCATATGAAATACAATACAGGTGTACTCATAATCATATATATCGAATGGAGATATTTATTATAAAAGTCATGTCGAATTTATCTTATGAATTTATTTATACAGGGTGTGTCGTATTTGGGTAGATCTCGGGTAGCAAGAGCCATGTTTGAACATCTAATATTCATCACAGGCAGGCATACCAATTTTAAAAAATCCCAAAACAAAAAACACCTAAAAATCGTGTAATGATACAGGAAAAATCGTGCAGTAATGAGACTCTCGAAGAGACAAATATTTTTCACGAGATTCCAAAAGTGTTGCTAGGAATATTTCCCGTGAGCCGATACGGTTTCTGATATCTCAAAAAGTGATCCGACTCCTTTTTAGTTCCAAACAATGAACTGTTGGAAGGAAATAAAAACGTCGACCATTATTTTTAATCGCCTCGTTCTCTCCGGTAATTATACGTAATTAATATTATTTATTTATGTAATTAGACACCGAAAATAGTGTGTATGAAAGTAGAGCCATGGGAACTGCACGGAAATCTGATTTTTATCCTTCCAGCATATCGAATACCTGTTCTTATGTATATCTATATAGACCATGTATATCATACATGGATCCGATAATTAATTAACTGTCAAAATTAGTTTGATCATTAATTAATTAATACAAGATGTGTACATGTCTCTACATATAAAAGAGAAGGAATTCGAAATTGCAAAATAAATCTAATAATTTCACGAAATTTCAGAAGCAATAAAGACATTTCAAATTATCATCACATCACATTTCTGGAAATTTCAACAGGAAAATGAAAAATATTCAAGTTAAATTCCTGAACCTCAGATGCTCTTTTGTAAGATATTTGTAAGAAGTTCAATAAAATTGCACGTTACATAGAAGAATCAAAATTAAATGAAAAAGAATGTCAAAATCAAGTCATTATTTTCAGATTGTTCAAAAGAATCCAACTTTCTGTCAACTATTCGAGAATGTTCATTTTTGTAGTTTCTTGTGGGATTTTGGCTCATTGTTCCTAGAAAATAAGAATAGAAATTTTGATAATTATATCGATATATTTGTAGTAAGAACACATTTGACAGATGATCTGACCCAAAATGTCACTTCGCTTGGAATTCAACCTCTATTTGTCACTGACACCTTCAATAAATATCAAAATTTCTACTTATCTTGATGTAGTCACAGTTTAATACAATGAATAAATAATGTTCAGCTTCTTCTTAAAGTTCGTGATTTTCTTCTTTGACACTAAAAAGCGAACGAAAATTTTGGGGCAGATCATATATTTACGAATATATTCAGATGATTATTATAATTTATATTTCTAGTTTTCAGAAAGTAGAAGACAAAATCCCACAAAAACTACAAAAATGAATCCGACTTTATTTTACGAAATTACAATATTTCAAAGATATCGACGAAAACTCGTCATTGAATTAACGTCGATAAAATCCGAGATAAAGTCTTGATATAATCGAAGAAGCGTCGGTGTGAATAGTCAAGTAAACAACTTCATTCATGATTCCTCCTTTACAGCGTCAAGACACATAGAAGAAGAAGAAGAAGAAGAACAAAAGACAGAAACACCTCCGAACACTACACGACAACCTCCTGCGAAATCGACCAGACAGACACGCGCACACACACGAAGGAAGCCGCCGACGTCCGCTCGATAGGCACCGAATCGGGCGATCGCGGTGGCCGCAGTTGAGCATCTCGAGCGACGGCGTCGATGTCGCGACGCGACAGCGGCGGCGGCGACAGAGGCGGCGCCCGAGGGGGCAGATAGCGGCGCCACGTCTCCCACTTCCACGTCGCCGGGCGCGGCCTGCCCCGCCCCAGGCGTTGAGATTACGCCCACCACGCCCACCGCGCCCACGCCCGCGAGCCGCCCCTCGATGGGGGCAGACGGCGCGGCCGAGCAGCAGTACTCGCTGCGATGGAATGACTTCCACTCGAGCATGCTGTCGTCCTTCCGGCATCTGAGAGATGAGGTTGGGGCCGGTTTTATTTTTATTATTTTTTTACATTTTTTTACATTTTTTTTTCAATTTTTTCAGATTTTATTTATTTTTTATTGATTTATTTATTTTTTATTGATTTATTTAATTTTATTTTCACATCAAATTCTGTAAAAAAATATTCAATTAATTTACTTTATTTAATTTTATGCATTTATATAATTTAATAAATAAATTAAATATTTTGGTAATTTATTCAAATAGTTAAATTCATCAATATTTCTAGATTTTTTGTGGTCTTCTCTTAGGAATAATTATACAAGAGTAAAGCACCCTTATTTTTGTATCACGACCACCTTAATTTTTCGATTTTCTCCTTCGTACCATCAGGAAGATTTCGTCGACGTGACGTTGGCGTGCGACGGATGTTCCTTCACCGCCCACAAGGTGGTGCTGTCGGCGTGCAGCCCCTACTTCAGGAGACTGCTGAAAGCCAACCCCTGCAGGCACCCCATCGTCATCCTGAGGGACGTCCAACAAAAAGACATGGAGAGCTTACTGAGGTACGTGGGCACCCCAACGCGGTCCTAGTCGGCGGTCCCCCAGTGTGTGGTTCAGAGTCCACTTTGAAAAAACTAGCCTGCTCGACTCGAGAGTACCGACGACAAATGAATGAATAGAACAGTTGAATTTTAGAGCCTGAAACACTTATAATCTGTTTGGGAAGTATATTAGAATGACCATAATCAAGTCAAAATGAATTTTCAATTCTAATGGCAAACTATGGGCGAACATTTCTTGTTTCATAGTAATATTTACTTATTCACTGTGTAAAAGTAATTTCAATAATACAGATTCTTCAATTTTTGTAGACTTTGAATATCCAGAAGGGTTGAAAGAATGTTCAAAAATCATTTAAAAATTTGAACGTAGATTGAAGTCATCGTGAGTTAATGAAAACCAATATAAGTTGTTAAAAAGTTCAGTAAGCATTGTAAAAATCTTGAAAGCAATTGAAGTCATTGAAACTGGAAATGAAAATGGACAACTGAGAGTCTAGAAAATGTTACTGAAAATCAGCGAAAATCCAACAGTGGAAATCTGTAGAATTCTTGTTATCTCATAATAATTATACAGTATTTCATGTAAGATATTTTCTGAAGTAGGACTCAATCTCGTACAAAAGAATGACATCTTATTAGCATATCGCTCATACCGCTCTAACGGGCATTCGGACCTGTTATTGTGTCTACCAGTCAGATTAAAAAAATACCATATCAATCAAGAAAGTGCGTATATCATAACCAGAATCTATTTAAATGTTGATGGGCGATATTTCACGCACTGCAGGTGTTACCTTAGATACATATTTCTTCATTCGTTCTGACAGATTGGGGTTTTTAATTAGACGAACAATTTCTTACGCATCATGGAACTGGAGACAAGTATACTGGGTGACCAGCTTCTTTTGGTAATCTCTTTTGACTTATAACTCTCTGTTAACATACAAATTCAGGCTCTTGCAGTATTTGGAAAGCCCTTCGGAAGATTTTTAAACAGTTCTGTCGACTACTATTGACTTCTTTTACTTGTTAACTTGCTTACTAGTGACTTCAGTGACTTATATTGAAGTTCAGGATCTCGCGATAATTTTCGACCCCTTTTGGTTATATTTTATCACTTAATCTGTCAACTGCTTTCAACTTATTTTACTTTCATGAAATGAGTTCTGCTGACTCACAGGTTTTTGATACCTGGTTCTAATTACTGGAGATTTTCAAGCACTTCCACTGAATTTAAACAATTTCTCTAGACTTTATCTTTTGACTTTTTGGGACTTCTTTCTTCTCCATAACCTTTGATGATTTCCATTATAAACTCCTAAATTGTTACAATGACTTCTGATTTTCCATTACTTCTTCCATTCTCATGATGGCTTCTTGTGCTTCCTTCCAACCACTTCTCGTGATTTTGAGTATATTACGCTAACTTTTATTGACTTCTATTGAATTGCAATGCAATTGAATTGAATTCCAGTTCCTTCTAGTGACTTTTTTGACAATTCGTAATAACTCTCAGTCACTTCTTTCTAGAAGAGATCGTCTCAATCCATCCCAAAATGTATACATAAGTATATTTCAGATGTAGGTAATAATAGTCATAAATAATTCCCCGCGAGTAATAATGGCCCGTCTTCCTACACATAATAGATCTCGCATGTAGAATTTCAAATACGATAATAAACAACTTCGTAACCCAAAATAATACCGTCATAAATAACAGGACGCCGTAAAATCAATCTTTTCTTTCTTCCATACGATACATAAATTCATAGGTGGAAAAAATGTAGAAAATGATAATGATAAAAAATAAATAACAAATGATAAATAAACGTACGAAACTTGAAAAAAAGGGAAAGTACGGAAAAAAGCATAGCCATGGTGGAATAATGATGTTTGTCCACGACGGTTGTTGCATTAAATATTCATAATACCCAAACATTGTGGTAACCATACTTCACTAGTGAATTATGAGATCACAATTCACAGTCCTCTGAACGTGAGCCTTTTTTAACGTTAATAATTTTCAAACGAAATGACATACGAAAAAAGTAGAGAGTACTTTTTTTTAGAACTCGACGACGCCTAGTCCATAGCCGTGCGAAAATTTTTCCGAGGGTTCAGGTTTACGAAAGAATAGCGAAAATAAAAAGTTGAAAGACTAACGGAATTAAGGAAGGAAAAGATTTTTCATGATGAACAACTCGGGCGTACAATTTTTTTTCCAGGGTTGAATAATGTACTTATTTCGTTGCAGGTTTATGTATAACGGTGAAGTCCACATAGGCCAGGAAAATCTGACGGACTTCCTAAAGACTGCCCAGATGTTACAAGTGAGGGGGTTGGCCGACGTCCCCAATGTCCCTTCTGCCGCCGCCACTGGCCAAAGACTGATGACCGCAGATGACAAATTATCACCCGTAAGTCCGTTCACGATAAGGATTTTTTCTATACAGGGTGTTGATGAAAATAAGCGGAAACGAGATAAATTTGGATTTCCTTCTACAACGCAATTAATATGCAAATAAATGTTAGGAATTTATAGTTGTTGATCACTTCGGAAAGGATCCTAATTAATATTTTACCGAATCTGAAACAGGTCATGATAACGCAAATGGCGAGTTTATGTTTATCATTTTTATGTATATCAGTCTCGAATTCATAGACGTAGTTGATGGTGTTGATTTATGAGAGAGAAAAAACAGGTGAGACCGTTCTACTGCAATCATAGCGACAAAAAAAAACGATTTACATAGTCTGCCAATAATAAAAGAAGTAGGTCAGTAATACCAGATGGTGCAATAATTTTATAGAGATTAAGATGGCATGTTTGATTCAAACTACACCTTAAGATATAATTGATGACTTTGGAATACTTTTCTCCCAATGTAAAACCATTATGATCTGAGTTTATTAGTTTCTTGGTCGCAAAGAAAAACATTTCGGACTATTCTAGACAGGTTTCGGAAATTTTGATATTTATTTTTTCAACAAGGTATTTTCATCAAGCTGAATATAATCAAAAAAATACTAGGATAATGACGATTGTGATTAAATTATATTTTGCTGTTTTGAAATATTAATAAATATTAACCTTCTGTGAGAAATGAAAACTTTCATGCATACAGGGTTGGGATAAAGTATGGAATCAAGTAAATATCTTTTGAACGAGAAGAACGATCTTTATGAAAATTTGCAAGTAAGTGCAACGGAACAAAATGCATGTGATGTACATTTTTTTTGTTAATAATATACTTCCGGTTTAACCGAAAATGCCATCAACTTCTTTAATTTAAATAGGGGGACACCCTATATATTTTTACAGATTTAAGAGCTTGTTATATTGAATTCATACATACCGAGTTTAGTGTAGAAAACTAGTGTAAAACTCATTATGTATGAATTCAAAATAACAAGCTCTTTCAAAATCTGTGAAAATATATAGGGTGTCCCATTTAGAAAGATATTTACTTGGTATCAATACTTTATCCCAACCCTGTACTATAGGAACTAGTGCAGTAACAACATGAGCTCTTGTAAATTTTGTATTTTCAAGTGAGTATTATATGGTAAACTGTTCATAAATGATTTTCACTTGAAAACGTCGAAAAATTTCCGGAAATTTGTTGAGTTGTTATGGTAACGATATAAAATGCAGGCTTTTGATTGGTCGAAAATGTGTCGAAGGTGTGAAACTCTCGATGGAATTTGGTGCAGATCCATTTCGAACACTGATTTCAGGTACTGCACTGTCAGAAATCCGAGACGTATTTCAAATAAATTTCAAGCAATTAAGTTAAGCTACGGGACGTTCATTAAATTATTCAAATAACCGAAATTTATTTCACATACTGGTCGTCATTGAATATGCATGACAGTCCGTCCGTTTGGCAATAGAGGCCAATCGATATTTATTAGAATCATTTTGAAAGTAATAAGGAAGTCGCTTTATGCCCAATTAAAATAATACGTTCATAAAAAGTTGTCTTCGATATTTTCTTTGAGCAGTACGATGCATTAAAAGTAATTTTGTCGTTATCCGTTTCGATCTCGGTAATGATTAATTTGAGGATACTTATAAATAAATGACGGTCGAGAAATTTTTTCATGTAAATCGACCTCGCTTCGATCGATTTCCAAACTGCATCGGCCGAATTCCGAAGGCAATTAAAGGTTTCTACAAAATCACAATGATTATCAAACTACATTTTTTTCATTTTACAGCTTTTTGTGGGATTTTCTCTCTTCGTTTCTGAAAAGTAGAGTAGAAGTTATTAAAAATTATTTCAATATATTTGTAGTAAGGACAGATTCAGGATCTGCCCCAAAATGTCACTGCGCTTGAAATTTAACCTTAAGATATACCTAAAAGAGAAATTCTCTATTGGTCAGTGACACCTTGTGTTTGAAAAAAATTTGGAAATACAAATATATTTAATAAGAATGAAAGTTCTACTTATCTTGGTGGACGTTTCGGGAACGAATCTGCTCCCGTTCTCAACACAATTAAAATATTTTTCTCTTTGCAAAATTTTTTTCAGTGTCAAAACCGACAGCATATTGAAAAAATTTTGCAAAGAGAAAAATATTTTAATTATGTTGATAACGTCCACCAAGATAAGTAGAGGTTTTATTCTTATTAAATATATTTGTATTTCCAAATTTTTCAAAAACAATGTGTCACTGATAAATAGAGAATTTCTCTTTTAGCAATCTAAAGGTTTAATTTCATGAGCAGTGACATTTTGGGGCAGATCCTAAATCTGTCCTTACTACAAATATATTGCAATAATTTTCAATAACTTCTACTCTATTTTTTAGAAACGAGGAGAGGAAATCCCACAAAAAGCTGGAAAATGAATGTACCACCTCCTCCAAAAACTTACAGACAATCCTTTTTTTCTATTCACAATTTATCCGACAAGAAACAAATGACAAAAGTTGCACTTCAGCAACCTTCGTTATTGTTTTTTTTTTTCAATCACAATTGCAGAAAGGCACAATTGGATAATTCACGGTTGCATTATTTCGGATTTTTTGGATGAGAAAGTAGGTCTCTGAAGTTGCAATTTTGGTTTGATATCATAGCACAACATAGATATTTATAATTTATATTAAAACTTTCCAAACCTTCCAACAAAATTCCCTACCAGTTTGAATCGAAATAGTCAATTTCAGCATTCTGACCCCTTTGTAATAATTTCGACATTTTTTTCCATCTGTGACAACACGAAAGGAAAAAATGTTCGAGGAACATTATATCACTGTCCACTTTAGTTATGTACCTAATATACTATTTATGAACATTTTTTTTTTCGCAAATGACGCCTGATATTTTCCATAAGATACAATTTTTCTGGAAAAAGGGAAAAAAAGAGGAGAAAATATCTCAGAACAATAATAATTCCGATCCGCAGTACGAATAAATTCATCAGCGATCGAATGAGGCGAGGGTGGAAGCTGAGGGTGGAAGGCAGAGGGTGCGAATCTGTGACGCTCGTTTGCTATTCAAATGTCATTCATGCGAACGGCCTCTCTCCACCGCCTACGCGATAGTAAATTCACGTGGTGCACGTGACTAGATGTGTGGATTCTGAGCTGAGAAACACCCCGTATACCAATGGTTTTCTATGTCGAATCACGAATCGATGCAAATACCGTTCAACCTTGGTTGTTCCAACACTTTTATGCAAATCTTTTCGACGGTAAATACCGTGGAGCAAAATAATTATTGTGTTTGATGTTGCAGTACCGACACAAAATATTCGAAAGCGGCACCAGGTGCCTTTTTCACTTCAAATATTCCATATTGCTGGTGGGATATGCTCGGAATAATTAGTTTTCAGTAGGTACATTGAATAGCGAGATGAAAAACTGTTCAGTTTTGAAATAGTATACATATTACATGCCTAACTAGTTTGGTTGGTGACATATGAAGTGCCATGTACACTATTTTTTCAACTACCATCATTGAATCATTATTATTCCGAGTTTTTAAAAGTTTCGACCATCGTCGACAGTTACCAAAAATAAAGCAGTCAGGACCGATATACCTCGAGAGACTCTTTTGATAGTTTGAGAGACAATACCTCTTTCACTAAAATAAATGTGTGCGCCTATGGATTGTCATAAGCTCGGCAACCTTCGTATATTTCAGCTATGATCTTTGGTAACCAACTTCACACAACTGAGTCAACGTCAATTGTGTGTTGTTTGTCATTTTCATGAATGATAATGCATATTTTTTTTAATTCGAAATGAATAATGTAGTCGATTCATAATATCCATAGAGATTAAAATCATAAAAGGGAGGAGATGATGGTCACATTACCAGACGCATCTGGAAGAAGGAAGGGAGGTAGTGAACTCATTTTCCGAGAGGTTAGGATGCAAAATCAATCTAAAATATATTGAATAAATTACACATTTTGTTTACGAATGAATGAGAAACAAATTCGACTTTTTCATACCAAGAAAACCGATTTCGTGTGACCGTCTTGAAAAATTTGAGAACCGCTGGTCGAAAAACCAAACATTCATGTAATACGTGATCTGTTCATATTCGTACACCTTTTCGGTATAGTTTATGGGCAGACGTTAAGAGCCATTAGAGAAAGGTTTTACATATCAGATTTATGTCTGGCCAGCATTTTACCATTATAGCGTCATTGAAATACATTTATTGCCTGCTTGGTGTTGTCGAAAAGTAACGTGGAATTCCTAATGATGGTACTTACATGAAAAACTCACAACGAGACATGCGATATCATATTACTTTGTTTTGTTGTCGATGGAAGCGACCGTTCTCTAATTGGATATTATTATTATTATCCGTGCGCCATTTTTCAACACAGATTTTTTTTTGTTTTGTCTCCTATCGAACCCTGTTGACGATATCCGACTGTACGTTTTCTCATCTATGCACAGTTTGGAAAATACTATTTTCTAAACTGTGATATCATCGCACCGCATATTTTTGGCCAATATTGACTCACCAAACACTCGTGGGAATGTTTGAACTCGAAAAAATGCATCTAATGCCGCTCTCAAATATTTTTGTCGGTAATCGCAACCTCAAAGGACAATTTTAATCAGAATTCACTGTCGAAATTTTGCGGACATCAGTGCAAGGCCAGCTGTTATTTGCATTCGGTTTCTTTATTTGACGACCAGTGCCGAAAAAAACATATACAGTACAGGGTGTTTCGGATGAAAGATCACGAACTTTAGGGGCAAAATAAACTCACAAACCTATAGAAGAATGAAACAAAATGGCACATTAATTAATACTTAGGAATTCCTATATACTCGATAAAATTGAGTCCGTTTCCATATTATAAATAATATAATAATATAATATAATTTGCGGCTTTGGAAATGATTTGTACGATATTATCAATGCTGATGAAGACGAACATTTCAAACTGCAAACTCTCTCTCAACTATTTCATTCGACTCACAATCACTCGAGAACCTCATTAAAATTTCATTTTAATCTCATTGGAATACCACCAAATTCAATTGATACTAAAAAAATTCCTAAAAAATCCAAATCCGAAAAAATGGGACAAATAAAATCAAAATAATTCTCACCTAATATGGTTTATATATAATATAATGTAATTACATAGTAATTACATAGTGATTACTTAGCGATTACATTAGGCCTATCCAGAATTTTTTGTAGTGACCACTTCATTGTGATCCTTCTGTATTTCTTTGATATTCCACAAAATCAATCAATCAATGAATTGTGCTAGATTTGTTGATGAAGATATCGAAAAAATTGAAAATCGCTAAAGTTAAATAATCGCAAAACTGCTATAAATATTCATTATTTGCAAATAACGAATCTTAAAAATCATGAGTCCGAAAATGGAAAAACAGAAAATCGCGAAAATGTAAAATTGTAAAAAAATGAAAAATCTTCAACATAAAAATTGCAAGAAAAAAAAAGAAATTTCGAAATGAAAAAATCGCAATGATTGTTGTAGGCCCCCTCGTCGACACCCTGGCCGACGTCCCTGGACCAGCACCCTTCGGTGGCGATGCTGACGCCGCTGCGAGGCGACGCCGACGGCGGCGACGCCTTCTCGTCGCCGCCCAGCAAACGGGCGCGCAGCTCGGACCGCGCGACGCCCAACGCCCACCCGCCCACCGACAACGGCCACGACGCCCACGCCCACGACTCGCTGCTGGGGCAGGCGCTGGAGGGCGCCGCAGCGGCCGCCATGGGCGGCGTTTCCGTCTTCTCCAAAGAGGTGAGAGCTTTTTCTTTTAGTTTTCTCGTTGGGAATTTTCAGCCGAGGTTTCACGATGTGCTTTCACGATTCTCTCAGCATCCCAAAAAAGTCTATTAATATCTCTTAGAATACTCGAAAAAGAAACTGATTAAATTGCAAAAATCATTGAAAAATCAGGAAAATTGATGATATCAAAATGAATAAAATAGCGACAATAAAAATCGCAAGAATCGTCGTCAAACATCTTGAAAAATTGTGCAATTAAAAGTTTCAAGTAACTCCGAAATTACTTGGATTTTTTCGAAAATATCTCGAATTATTGGACAAATTCAACTGACCTAAGCTGAATAGAGTACGAAACACATAATTTTTTACAATTGTAAATCAAAATGAAGCAAGAGGAGCTTTCTCGAGTATTTTACGTGTTCAAAATTCATAAAAAAATATCGAGAGAAATGTTACGGGCTTTTTTGGAAGGTCAAGGACAGTTAAGACCCTTTGCCTTTGAGGAATTCGAGTCTCATTTGGCCCAAAGATGCAGAGCAACAACAGTACTGAGTGTGCCAAATTTGAAAAAAAAATCCGTTTACTATAAAGAGAGTTATAATAAAATATTCATTCAGGAGAATTAAATTTGAAAGCCTATGACTTCCTTGTGAGTAAGTTTTGAAAAAAATCTTGTGGGAACTTATAGATAATTCTTTCGGAAACTATCTTCCCCATGATTTTTGCGCTCAATTTCCGGACACCCTTTCACGTTAGTACGTTTCATGCGAGAATATAGTTGAACTGCATGATGAAATATGATGAATTTTTCCAACGAAGAAATCGTAATTTTTCGCCACCCTGTGTCAGAGAGTGAATTCCGACTCGTCGGTGCAGGCGCAATCGACCGGGGGTGAGGAGAGCAACAGCAGCGACACGGCGATGAGCGATCACGAGGAGCAGGTCATCCCCAAGACGGAGCCCCAGGAGTACAACTCCTCCAGCCTGATGGACGAACACCACCCCTTCGCCGCCAACGGCATCATGGACCCCAATCGGACGGGCGGCTTCCACAACGCCCTCTTGGGGCTGCAAGGTCGGTGGCAAAGGCCTTATCACCGGAAAAAACAAATTGATGGAAATGATCTACGAACGTCGAAATTTGAAATTCACCCCCGTAGAGTTGACCCTGTAGCATAGGGGAAAGGGGTCAATCAATCAATCAAAAATATACTTTATTGTCGAAGATATCAACCTCCATTTTTCAGCTTTTTGTGGGATTTTCTCTCCTCGTTTCTAAAAAATACAGTAGAAGTTATTAAAAATTATTTCAATATATTTGTAGTAACGACAGATTTTTTGATCTAACCCAAAATGTCACTGTGCTTGAAATTAAACCTTTAGATACCTAGAAGAGAAACTCTCTATTGGTCAGTGACACCTTGTTTTTGAAAAAAATTGGAAATACAAATATATTTAATACGAATAAAACCTCTACTTATCTTGGTGGACGTTTCGGGAACGAATCTGCTCCCGTTCTCAACACAATTTTTTCAAGTGTCAAAACCGACAACATATTGAAAAATTTTGCAAAGAGAAAAATATTTTAATTGTGTTGAGAACGGGAGCAGATTCGTTCACGAAACGTCCACCAAGATAAGTAGAGGTTTCATTCTTATCAAATATATTTGTATTTCCAAATTTTTCAAAAACAAGGTGTCACTGACAAATAGAGGATTTCTCTTTTAGGTATCTAAAGGTTCCATTTCAAGCGCAGTGACATTTTGGGACAGATCACAAAATCTGTCCTTACTACAAATATATTGAAATAATGTTTAACAACTTCTACTCTATTTTTTAGAAACGAGGAGAGAAAATCCCACGAAAAGCTGAAAAATGAATGTACCACCTGCTTTTATTTTGCCTTATCATTTTCATCGATAGCGAAATGATTCGTCCCAATCGTGTCAATTCAATCGTCTTGAAACATTATTTCTTTGTGTCTAGTAGAAAGAAACCTTCAGTTTGAATCCCATTCGTGATTTTTCCTTTTTTATATCGGGGGCATTTTCCATGCATTCGAATAATTCCGGTTTTAACACGACTCGCGATAGAATCTCCCACCTTAATTATACACTACACGAAACACGTTCATGTAATGGAGCCTAGTTAGCGATTAATATGTATAAGAATATGCTCCAAAAAGCTAACATAAAAAAAACGACATATTTTACTCTGATTTCAGTCAATTCAGATCATAGCAAGTAATTAAAAAACTGAATACAAACATTCACTATGGCTTCGAAATTATGTATTTGTTTATCAAAATAGAGTCTGTCAAGTCTACAAGCGGCCAGCAAAAATATCTCGAAAATGAAGAAAGATATCAAGAAACGCATGTTTCCACTGATCTCTCTTCGCAACGACTTCTGTCATATCTTGATATCTTTCTTCATTTTCGAGATAATCTGCGTACCAGAATGTAAAGCCAATTCTGGTTTCAATCCGATCTCTCCTCGCAACAACTGCCATTTCTTGATATCTTTCTTCATTTTCGAGATATTTCTGCGTACCAGAATGTACAACAATTTGATAATGATCATATCGTTTTCACAGGACTAGGCGGACTGATGCCAGGCCCTTCAGGAATGCATGGCAGCCCTGATAATTTCGGTGAGTAACATTTAATTTTCCAAAAAAAAAAATCACCTCGTGGTCAAACATCTCAGTCACAATATCGACACATTTCAATTCGAAGTTCGAATGTTTCAGTTTTACTTGCAAATAATCTTTTTTTTTTCACACGAGCTTCAGATCGTATGAAATATTATTCATAATTTCCATTTGACTAGGCGCAATATAATCATTCGCTTGAAAAACTACAGTAATAAAAGCCGAGCACGATAACTACAAACATGCAATGCGAGACTGAAAAGAAAAAAATTGAAGAAAAAAGCGCGATTCGTACTAGTTGTTTATTGTCGCCATAAAACGAACAAGGAGAAGACGAAAGTGTAACTATTTGGGGTTCGCATTTTCGATCGAAACGACGCTGAGCGTGCATTATAGAGGCCAGACACGAACTTTTCCACCCCATCTTGGGGTACTACAACAGGGTGATCATTTCGAGTCATCATTGAATTCCATGCTAATGAAGATAGTGAAGAGAGATAGAGATATCGTTTCAAGCTTGACACAGAAAAACTCACGCGCTTCAGTGATCGATCAATCATCGATTATCGAATGAGCTAAAAGGAGTATTTGGTGAATTTCAAGTGTGAAAATCATACGCTCAGTAGTTTTTCGATGAGGAGAATGAATGATATAAAGAACGTAGGTAGAATAGAAGGGGGTAGAACTTTCTTCTAACGCTATTCATATTTGACTCACAGGTCATGTTGCTGTCAATATTACTCACCGAGGAAATATGTACTATCCGATGATTTGATGATATCATCTGCCACTCAACATAAAAGTAATCATTTTTTTTTATTATTCCTAGCGTAGAACTGCGTCAAGATATTTTTTCACATTCATGAATAAAGAATTGTTGCAACACCAACTGGTGAACTCTAATCTCAAGACATTCAATTTCTCTTGGAGTTTTTGGTATAGTAGTGGTCACAATAATTTGCAAACAGAAAACCACAAAGAAAAAACGAATTCGTGGAAAATACTCCTATCAAATGTTACACCATCTTTATTTAATTCTTATTCAAGTATCATAGTTGACAGCAAATGGAAATTCAATTTCAGGACTTCACAATGAACTTACTCTCTTCTGCGAGCTTCCCCTGGAAATATATTTTGGTCTATCGAAGGGATCAGCTTTAAAATCAATATCAATAAGTGTGAAATACTGTCTGTAAGTTTTTGGAGGAGGTGGTACATTCATTTTCCAGCTTTTTGTGGGATTTTCTCAACTCGTTTCTGAAAAATAGAGTAGAAGTTATTGAAAATTATTTCAATATATTTGCAGACAGATTTTTTGATCTGCCCCAAAATGTCACTGCGCTTGAAATTAAACCTTCAGATACCTAAAAGAGAAATTCTCTATTTGTCAGTGATACCTTGTTTTTGAAAAAATTTGGAAATACAAATATATTTAATAAGAATAAAACCTTTACCTACTTATCTTTGTGGACGTTCCGGAATCAACACAATTGAAATATTTTCTCTTCGCGAAATTTTGACATTTTGGGGCAGATCACAAAATCTGTCCTTACTACAAATATAAAGAAATAATTTTCTCTATTTTATAGAAACGAGGAGAGAAAATCCCACAAAAAGTTGGAAAATCAATAAGTGTGGGTTTTGTGTTTTTTCAATTGCACATTATCGTGGCGACTACTATACTTTCTTTTGTAGTTGATACTCGAAAGTGGCAGGAAGAGTTTTTCTTCCTTTTTCTTCTGGTCATATGCCTTTTACCGACGTAGGAAGGGGAGCAGAGAGAGAGAGAGAGAGGTGCCAATAGGCGCTGATTCCGGTAGTTCGATCTCGCTGTATCCCTCGTTCCCCCCTGACCGTGTCCCCCCTAGACCGACCTTTCCTTCTGGACAAAAGGAGAAACACTCCGAAACGGACAAGAGGTATAAATCAATAGACCGATGTCAGAAATACGGTCGGGGTGGGAGGGGGAACACACCAGCGCAGGATGAGGGGATTCCACAGGAAAAATCACAGAAACTAATTTATAACTACTGCAGGAAGCGACCCAATAACTTGTCGTTTCCACATATTTCCCATTGGTTATTTCGAGGTTAGCTAGAATCTTCGATTTCTTAGGAATTTTACAGTCCCTATTCGTGATTGCATACAGCATCGCACTTTTTCAGAATATAGTGAGACGTTTTTGGATTTTCCTCTTCTAAACCTAGCCTTCTGAGTCTACAGTTCCCCTGAGCCTACTGAGGCTTCTTTCGCTCACCAGGTCAATCAGGGTCTTTGATCTGGCTCGGTGGAAATTATCGAGGAGATCTTCGGCCGAAGGATCTTCCGGGATACGACCCTGGCCGACTTACGCATCGAGCAATCCTGATATGCTCGGACCTCTTTTCCCATTTGCTCCCCATCCCCCTCTTCCCACCACCCCCCTCCCTCCCCGCCGGGCCTTTCTAACAGTTCGTCGATCAATTGCAGAAGTTCCTCGTTAAGATTGTTTACGCGCTACAGACATTTTCCGAACGGCACGGGATGGGACCGGGACTGGGACTGGGACAGTCAGTGGCGGAGAATATATTCGCCATACAGTGGATATACATAGTGGAAATCCCTTCCGCTCGCATTTTTTTTTATTATTATATAACTTCATTCATACATAACGTTCATTTTCCAGCTTTTTGTGGGATTTTCTCTCCTCGTTTCTAAAAAATAGAGTACAAGTTATTATTTAAAAATAATAGGAAATGAATGTACCACCTCCTCGCAAAACTTACAGACAGTATTTAACACAGTGGACTTTCACTCAGTTGTGTGAAGTTGGTTACCGAATATGATAGCTAAACCACCCGAACGTTGCCGAACTTGTAACAATTCATAGGCGCACACATTTATTTTCCCGAAATTGTCGATAAGTATCGTTTCTCACACAATCAAACGGGTCTCCGCTCAGGTTCTATCGTTCATGACTACTGCATTTTGGGTTGAGTGGTATCTGGTCGACGATGAGCAAAGTTTCTACTTCATTTTTTTAGAAACGAGGAGAAAAAATCCTACGAAAAGCTGGGAAATGAATGTACCACCTCCTCGAAAAACTTACAGATAGTACATACATAACGAATTAAAAATACAATAGGTTAATAAAGTGGTTAGGCATTAATAGTGCATAGCACTGTTTGGCAAACAAATAGACAAATATTAGTATTCACGAATTGTTGGGGTCAAATTTGATGAGTATGTGTCCGATTAAGTTATCGATATCCACAGTTAAGTACTGAAATTTCGTCGATATCGGTATCGGATTTTTTGAGCCACTTTTGAAATCTGAACAATTTCGAAAAATAATCCTATTGCTGTATGTTTTTCGATTATTAATTTCTGAGTGTTCTGTGATGAAGGATGTCCCATGGACGTCCTGGGATGTTCTTGGGCTACCAACATAGACGTCCCTAAGATGTATTTTATGGGTATCTAAGATGTATTTTATGGGATACCAAAAATAGTCCAAGGATGTTCCGACTCGATTCGAACATCTATAGGATATCCTGTGTTGTAGAGTGATATATGCTGTTTTCGTGAATGATCTTAGGAAAAATTTGTTTCTAATTAATCGTGAATTCGATAGGAGCAAAATTCAATTCAGAGAATTGGGGCATATCTTTCGAGTCCCGATTTTCCCCCACGCTCGCATATAATATAAGTGAGAGCTACATTTTGCCTATAAACAGCTTTTCCGCAATTCCCGGCCTCCTCTGGATTTTCACACCCGTCGAATATCCGGCAAAATGTGTTCATTTCCTTTATATTCCTCGAATCGAAATCGCTCACACGGTTTTTATTTTCATGTGTTGAGAACAGATAGAAGTATTCCACGTTCAGATCATATCCGCTCGATGAAATGATAACATACTGCGGAACGTGTGGAAAAATAGAAAATCAGAGTGATTTTATTACTTCCAGTTCTGATCCTTCATAATGGTCAGACTGTGCCAACATTTCAGAAATACGCAACTGTACAATGAATTTTCATAAACAAATTTCTACCAGCTTATAATAACGTAAACACAGAGCGCAAATTCCTTGGAATACTTTTCACTCAGAATCGTAATTTTCAAAAACATTTTTTCTGTGATCGTTCTATCAATGGCGCTCTCGTATATTTTCTCTCAACTCTTGTTCGATTTGCCACAAGCCACAGCGAATTCCCCTTTTCAGTGGCTGAATGACAACGCGAAATTGGTAGACACATGTCAAACCTTCGTCAAACCGCGAAACTTCACGATCTACCCCGATTGCTTTCACGTGTTTCGTGAGACCACAGATCCAAATATGATGCAGATTTTCGCAGGTGTAATGGCTGTTCAAGATGTTCAATTGACAATATATATCTCTTTTCAACTAGATTAGATCAGATTGGGTTTTGTGGTGTACTGTATGCCTTTGCGCCACGACCTAAGATCTATTGTGTTTGTTCCTTGAAATCGTTCAGATTTTTCTTTCTAACCCTGCTAACCATATACTCATCTTTAGATTCTTCGTATAACTGGGAGCTTTTGGATTCGAAATCCTTAGTCTTGAAAGACCGACACTGTAGCAAAGTATGTGTACTGCTGGTTCTTCTTCCTTGCAAAAGCCTTCAAAGTGGTTCTTGAGCTAGGCCGATCCTACTCATGTTTGTTTAGCCTGCAATGCCTTGTCTGGGGGCCTACTAGTATTCTATTTGAACTTCTCGCCTGGCTCAGTAGATAGTCTGTGAATGTTGGCATGGGTTTTCTGATGATCTCATTCCTGGTGGGTTCATTTACCATACTTGACATCATTTTGTAGTCCTCATACTAGTACTTTTGTGTATCAATTTCACGGTCGACGAAGACTCCCAAATGTTTTGTCTCTTGTGCGAAAGGATCGTCTACCCTTCCCAGCATATCTATATGCGAACTTTGGTAATATTCACCTTCGAAAACACCCTGTATTACCGTTATATTTCAGTCATTTCGCAACTGTGATTTGGCAACGCCTTATATGGGAAATGACACAGTCGGAATTGGCTTTGCCCGAACGTACTCCGGATCGATATCTGACGATGATATTGTATTACAGTCATGTTTTAACGGTTATATGGATCATGTAATATCGGGGGTTGCTATGGAATCGGGCAAGACCGAACTTATTGGCAACCTCGCTGTCAAGTTTCTGGTTAGCCCTCTGCCATCATAGCTCATTATTAATTCAGGCCAGTGTTGTGATGCGGAAAGGTGTGTGGGAATTTCAAGCTTTTTTTATTCGTATGTAATATAACAAGATCTGATATTTCGCCAGCAGAAATATGGGAAACTTGAAGTTACTATTCGAATACGAAATGAAGAAATACCCAAAAACCACGATATTATTTAGAAAAGCCTAAATACATCATCAGAAGTCCTGAAAAGTAAAAAAGATTTGCGACTCATTATATCTTTCAAAATATTCTCCAAAAATTACCATCAAGAGTGATTGTTGGAGTTCATATCATGACCAAGGTCTTGGTTCATTATATCTTTACAAACTCCACAACTCTTGATTGTTCTTAACAAGTTTCAAATTATCTGAGGTCATGTTCTTTGAAACTAGTTCCTATGTTTCGACAAGTTCATGTTACATTCATCGCAATATATTTAATACATTCTTGACTTCTCATTGACTTTCTCTTTTGGATTACCCAATAGACTACATGAATCGTATTTCTTGTCGTGAAAGCTACCATCAAGAATACCATTCAAATTCCTTAATCTGTATTTCTGGAAAATATCTCGAAAGATACTTCATTGCTTTCCAGGTCTACCGAAGATGGCAACTAAGTTGCCGAAATACGTATTCAGGCTTTCCTAGAAAATATAATTGTGGTTCTTGGGTATTCATCTATTTCGTATTCGATTCCCTTGCCAATCTGTCGGCAAATTGTTGATGGACTCGATAATATGACCGCCGAAAAGCGGCGTATCCCAACAAAATCCATGCACGCACAGGCAGGCCCTCTCTCAATGTCCGCGAGCCGTGATGATAACCTGAAAGTGCAGCGAAGTCTTTGGCATTGCAGACCCCCACCACAGCCGCCACTGCCCTCCGGAAGAGCTCGGCCGCGAAGTGAAGCACGAGTGCCCTCTGTGCGACGCCATCTTGCCGAGCATCAACCGGCTGCGCGCGCATCTGGACGAGCACTATCCGCGCGACAGTCCCGTCTGTCCCGTCGTGGAATGCGGGAAGACGTTCAGTCATCCCAACTCAGTCAGGAATCACATGCGCATCAAGCACTCCGAGCAATGGGAGATCATGAAGGCGGTGCGATGGAGTCTGTGAACGCGATAGGTCCTCCGTTGGGCGCCAAAAACTGTGAAAGGTCTTCGGGTCCTCCGTGGGGCGCCAAAAACTGTGAAAGGTCTTCGGGTCCTCTGTTGGGCGCCAAAAACTGTGAAGGGTCTCCGGGTACTGCGTTGGGCGCCAAAAACGATGAAAGCCTCTTTAAACTACGTTGTAATCCAAAAAAGCGAGTGCGGTGTAGTTCTCATACTGCGTTGGGAATCGGAAACTAGAACTACGTCAGAATCCGTTGGAAAAATGGGTGCGGTGTAGTACTGATGTTACGTTGGGCGCCAAAAATTGTGAAAAATAGTTGTCGAAGACTTTTAGTCCTTCAAACTAATCGAATATTGACTTTTGGTGTTGAGTTGGAGGCCAAAAACTATGAAAAGTCCTCTGAACCACGTCAGAATCCAAGAGTACTACGTTGGTCGCCAAAAATAGTTGTCCTTCCACTTTATCGAATATTGACTTTTGGTAGTGCGTTGGGCGCCAAAAACTTCTTCAGAATAAAGTTTGTGACTGAGTGGGGATGTATATTCACTACTGGACATGAATATTTCGAGTTGGGGCGAATTCAACAAAATGACACTTCTGTTCAATTCTTCATCAAAATGTGATTGCAAATATTTGTGGTTAAATTTGAAGGGCATATGTGTCTAATAAAATTGTTCATATTTAGCGATAGTGACTGAAATGTTCGACCAAATTATTATTTTGCTATTTGGAATAAATTGATGGGAATCTACCGTTGTTTTGTGATTCAAGTTTCTTCAGAAATGCAGGCTGAGAGTTTGTACTTGTACAGTGTGTTGTCCGCACCAAATTAACTTGACGAGTACTTCCGGGGGTTACCAGCTGTTAAATAATTTTGATGAAAATATCACGAAAACTGCGTTGGTTCTACTAACTACTTATAGTTATAGCTCTTCAATAAATTTTGTTTGTTAGTTTCATAAATAAATTATTCAAGAATGACTTGTTATTAGAGGGTGGCGGAATGAATATGTAATGCGCTCAGGTGGGTTTGACGCCTTTTGGTACTTGAAAAGTCTCAGAACTAACTTTGCAATTTGAGATAACACTTCCATTGGTTTGTTCAATGTCAAAGAAAGAGCACTGTTATTTTCCAGGTTTTGTGGGATTTTCTCTTCTCGTTTCTAAAAAATTATTAAAAAGTTATTAAATTTATTTCAATATATTTGTAGTATAGGGACAGATTTTGTGATCTGCCCCAAAATTGCACTGCGCTTGAAATTAAACCAATATGCTGTCGGTTTTGACACTGAAAAAAATCTTGCAAAGCGAAAAATATTTCAATTGTGTTGAGAATGGGAGTAGATTCGTTCCCGAAACGTCCACCAAGATAAGTAGATTATTAAATATATTTGTATTTCCGAATTTTCCAAAAACAAGGTGTCACTGACAAAAAGAGAATATCTGTTTTAGGTATGTAAAGGTTTAATTTCAAGCGCAGTGACATTTTGGGGCAGATCAAAAAATCTGTCCTTACTCCAAATATATTGAATTAATTTTTAATAACTTCTACTCTATTTTTTAGAAACGAGGAGAGAAAATCCCACAAAAAGCTGGAGAATGAATGTACCACCTCCTCCAAAAACCTACAGACAGCATTTATAGAGCACTTTATTTCCATAGGCTACTGATCGTAGCTAGTGAAGTCTTTCCTGATGCTTACAACCTCCAAACGTTCAAGAAAAATTCCAACACCTTCCTTTTCTCCCGAAATTCCACCGCTGGCCAACACGATGGTGCTCGAACATTATATAGGTTTCCCTGTCGTGTTGTCCACACATATAAAGAAAAGGAAAGAAAGAAAAAAGCAATGTCCAATCACCATGGAATATTTTGTTCCAGTGTCCCGACGATCGATGGACATGCTGCGCGTGCGCGCCACCGACCCCCGGCCGTGCCCCAAGTGCGGCAAGATCTACCGGTCAGCGCACACTCTGCGCACGCACCTCGAGGACAAGCACACCGTCTGCCCGGGATACCGATGCGTGCTTTGCGGCACCGTCGCCAAGTCGCGCAACTCGCTACACTCGCACATGTCGCGGCAACACCGCGGCATCAGCACCAAGGACCTGCCCGTGCTGCCCATGCCGGCCGCCTTCGATCCCGACCTAGCCAGCAGGTTAGAGCGAAAGTATTGCGAATTGTTTCTTTCCGATACATGTTGACCTGTCGAACGACACCTTACCACTGAGGCCGGGTATGGGGGAATCTATATCCACATCATGGCCGAAACGAATCAAACCCAACATACGCGATTTCGGAATGGGCCATGCTCGAATTTTCTCTTTTCTCAATTCTTATTTGTTTTGCCACGAGTCATAGCGATCTTTCCTTTTTAGCGGTTGAATGACAAGTGATAACTCGAAATTTGTAGACACATGTCAAACCTTCGTCAAGTCACGGAACTTCACGATCTAACAGATCCAGATGAAATATTCACTTTTTCGCATTTTTCACGTCTGCTTGTCGTTTTTACACGTTTTTCCCGGAAAGGTGGTGTCGACAACATATAATATATCAAAACAATGATGTACAAAACACTGGTGCAGTCACTGATGGTGTTTTGTTTTGTCCAAAAAACTCTAACGCCATTTTCCGCTATAATGGTTATAATAGTTATGAAACTCCCCAGAAGATGGTGACATTTATACAGATTTCTGTACAAATAGTTGACGTTCTGAGATTGTAATCATGTAGTTCGATCTAGAATTGATAAGTAACCTAAATTACTACTTCTGAATCATCATTTTTAAAAACACCGATTGTGCAATTATCAGTAATACTGATTATGTTTTCATTTTTGTGTCGCCATCTAACAACAGACGTTTTTTCCGCTATAACGAATAAAATGCTGTTATCAAGCTGTTCGTTAGAGTTTCAGTTGAAGAAATTAGATAGGCAAATAGGCAGAATAGCTCCACCAGTACATAGAATATTGAAACGCAAGTTACATATTCTAGCACAAGTCTGAATTTTGAACGGTCGAGTATTTCATACTATTGCCTCTGCTTCAGCTGTATTATACGGTTTACGGCTTGCATTCCATCGTTTTATTTGGACGATTTTCAATAACGAATTGATGTTATCCATGTGAAATATTGTTCAAAATCAAACAATAATCGAGTTTTTAGCAGGGAGTCTCTGAAAAACACAAACTATGAAACGGAAAGTGCATAATAGGAAGACTGCTCAAAAAATTAATTTCTTTCAGTAAAGTTCCAACCATAATAATCACATGGAAAAATGTAGATCCAAGTTTTTCTGACTAACAAACATTAGGTTTGAATATCATCGACTGGAAATAGATACTTCCTTATGGTCCGAAATTGAGTAGATATAGAAGCCCCATACTGTTAACCCAGGCGATAATTTTATAGATGAACATTTCACTCGACCCATCTGCTTGACCAATGCACTCTCTTGATCATAGCAATTAATCCTTCAATGCCTTACACTATGAACAGAAAGAGTTGGTTACCGGTGACTCGAGTGGTTAGTTTTAGGTTAGGTTACTACCGCCATGCAACGTGAAGTTAGCTTCTTCACCTGCAATCAGTTGTTGAGTTAATAGAAGCGTGGCTTCTTAACTTACACCGATCGATGTCTTCCAGGTTATTGGCGAAAGCTGGGGTAAAAATAAGCCCCGCCGAGCTGAGGGCCAGGGCTTCTCCGACAGGTCCCCGGCGATCCGACGTCAAACTGGACGCCAAAAGCGCCTACTCGGGCGCCCCCTCGGAGGCCGGCAGTTCCATTTGCGGAGACAACGATCCCGAAGACCTCACCATATCCAATCAAAGGTAAACCGAGATCAGAAATCGACGCGAACACCATCTATCGGCCATAGTCTTGTCAAACGTCAGCGATGTTGAAAATTACTGAACTAACAGAAAAATTGCATTTCACAAACGAAATCACACTATCGTTTTCAACGTGCCCGATGATATACAGGGTGTTCCGGTGATCATGTTACAAACTTCTAGGGTAGATAAAACACACGAAAATAAGAAAAAAAGTTCATGTGAACATGACTTTCGAAGATGACTTTCAAAAACTACTTTTCGTTTTATAGCTTCGGTACTACTGCAGCTATCGCAACCAATTTCGGGACATGAAATTTATTGCAAATTTATTATTAGTTTTGCTTGTGTAGGTTCAAATGTTTTTTTTTTGAAATATTTCGTATACGTTCCCTTTTACTTTTTATACCCCCAATTTTGAAAAGGCAATAAATTTCTCTAATCTAATTTATTAAATTAAAGAAGAAGATTTAACTAATAATGCTCACTATCTGTACTGAACCTCATTTTCATATTTCAACGTAATAATTGGTTTAAGACCAATAATTTATTATTGATTGGATTTAGCCATTTTCGGAGGAAACGGTGACAGATAGCGATTTTTACAAGAGTACCTTTTTTATGTGAAAGGCATTGGAGAATCATAATCAGATATAAAAATGGTAAGAAATTGAAGCCTAAGAGGAGTAGGGTCAAATTTGCCCAAATACCCCCCTGGTTTGTACGCCCCTGGTTAAAGGTGACAAAATCCGGAAGGCTCAAATTGATGAACCTACCAACTAGATTTCATGTCCCAAAATTGGTTGCGATAGCTGCAGTAGTACCGAAGCTATAAAACGAAAAGTAGTTTTTGAAGGTCATCTTCGAAGGGCCCTAGCTCCCTGAAGAAGCGTTTCCGGACCCATGTTCACATGAACACCCTGTATATTATCCTCTACTAGATGCACGATTGCTTATCCCATCGAACATTGAAATGAACAATAAGAAAGAAAGAAAGAGCTATCGATTCGTCTGGACGTGCAAAAAAGGAAGGTGCAATTTTGCCAACAGTCAGCTGATCACTGCTGGTTACCTCTCTCTCGTTTGCTGATTTCATTTGTTGGATTCCTTACACTATCTACACGATTCGAATGAAAATAACTGAAAATGTCGTATTTCTTTTTTATGGTCTCTCATCAAGCTCGATGTAGTAGAAAATATACAGGGTGTCCCATGAATATACCGACAAACTCTAAGGGATGGTAGAGGACATCAAAATAAACATTATTGCTCGATAAACATAAGTCCGGAAACTCTTCGTTTTCGATATACAGGGTGTTTAATATTTTTTTTAAAAAAATCGATTTTTTTATTGATATCGTAAGAACGATCTGGTCGAATTCAATGAAATTTTTACAGATTATTGATATATTTATAAGGTATCTTTTGGAGCTATTAGAATTTGCCCAATAATTTCAGGGGCGTGCCCACGGGCTATGTCTGATAGTTTTTGCACAAAAAAAATATCGCCCAGTTGATTTTTTTGTAATTATGATGAATTTTTTTAAATGAACAACTAAAAATGCAACTTTTTTGTCCCTTGAAATTTTTCCGTATCTACGTTTTGAAGGAAAAAAATAAAATACATACATATAGGAAAAAAAAATTAAATGCTTCAAAATTATGCCCAACATTTTACCAATGAGTTTATTGAAATATTGAAAAACTAATAAAACTTCCAATAACTTTTTTTCACTAATCATTAATTATTATTAATGACTTTTAATCATTTTTTGTTTTGTATTTAATTGGGGAATATTCGTAATTTTTAATATCTTGGAAAGAGTATCCAAAACATACCGACAAATAAAGGGTGCTAAAGCAATAAAATTTTTTAAATAAAGTAAAAATAACTAAATCAACTCTCAGTTTCGTTGAACACCACTGACTTTTGTTTACATTTTTTGATTTAACTACGTTTGATGTTGGGAACAAACATTGCTTTTATCGACCAAATCGTTTTTACGATATTAATAAAAAAATCGATTTTTTAAAAAAAAAATTAAACACCCTGTATCTCGAAAACGAAGAGTTTCCGGACTCACGTTCATCGAGCAAAAATGTTTATTTCGATGTCCTCTACCTCTCGATGACCTCTACCTCGATGTCCTCTACCATCCCTTAGAGTTTGTCGGTATGTTTACGGGACACCCTGTATAATATCATATCATTGGCAGTGAGCATTTCATAACGTCGATCGACCGACAGGTACGGCTCGCTGGACTTCGGTCTGTCCCCCCCGTTGCACCACCAGCAGAACAACTTCAAGATGAACAGGCTGAACCAAGCGGTGGCCGCGAAGAGCATAGAGTCGCTACAGCATCTGTCGAAGGAACCGTATCCGGCGCCGCTAGCGCCACCCGTGTCCGGCGCCAACATCACCGGCTCCGCCCTTCTGGACACCTACCTGCACTACATCAAGGAGAACAGCCTCGGTGAGTTTTCCCAAGGGAATTCAGGGTTTTTCACGGACGTGCTCGGGTTGAAGTCGATCTTGGAAACAATACTAATAAATCCTCCAGAGAACAAAGTTCAGGGCAAGTCGGACTGAGAGGAAGCAGCCTAATCCTTCCAGTAATAAAAATTGGAATGCTGAAGGAAATGGAGATGTTATTGATTGGAAACTACAATCATATTAGAAATCACAGCGCACTACGCAATGGAAAATGTTCTCCGATAGTTCTAGCCAGGTTGCCTGACCGATTCCCCTCCTGTTTTTCAGTGGGCATGAGCATGATGTCCGACCAGGCGATGCAGGCGGCCAAACTGGCCCAGCTGAACGTCATGGGGCTCGACAAGGCTGCGCAGCAACACCTCTTCGAGCAGATGCAGCAGATGCAGCACCTGCAGGCCAACGACCTGATGATGAAGCAGCGCACCGACGAAATCCGGCGCGGGGAGGCCGAGACGGTCAACCGCGAGAAGCGCGACGACGAGGAGGAGATGGACTCCTCCGGGGGGGAGGAGGAGGATTTCAGCGAGGAGGAGGGGGAGGCGGCCAAAGCGGGGGAATAGGGGGGCCGGAAAGGGTCGAAGGTCTTGTTGTAGAGGCTCGGAATCGCGAGAGACAGATGGAGGTGCGAGCCGATCACTTTCGTTGGTGTTGAGAAGAGGTGGGAATGTGATTATTCCCCCCTTCGGATACTGAAGGATCGACAAGAAGGGAATTCAGAGAGTGTGGCCCATTTGTTTTTACGAGTCAACTTGTGGAATCTCCATTGATAGTGCGATTTTCGATCGGATTATAAAATCATTATCACTTTTGAAAAATGCTGATAGAAACTCCTAAAATAGTAGGCCTTGGATCATGTTGGAATTTTACGCTTTCAAAATACATCAAGCTCTACATTTAAAAAAAATCTGGTAGAAATCGTACATTCAATTTTCAAGATTTCAAGAGAATAAACAGGTCACACTGTAGAACGAAGAAACTAGCACGACTAAATTCAACCTCAAATGTCAGTGTAGTTATCACAACAGACTACACATTTCCCAACTGTAGTTCAAAAAGAGCCAATTGTATTTCCAAATAGCCATTTGGAATTTCACGAATCATCATTTAAATTTTGAAATTGCTTGGTGAATTTCAAAGCATATCATTCATAGTTGAAAGATCGTGAATTTTATATCAAAGTAGTTATTTGTATTCCAAAATAGTCATTTGAATTCCAAAAAGTATCAACTACCTTTTGAATTAATCAATTTAATTTCGGGAAGTAACATTTTAATCTTCAAAATGGTAATTTTTATTGCAAAATATATCAAACGTATTTCATAAAACATCATTCGTATTTAGAAAAAAAAATGCTGGTAGAGGTTTGTATCGTACTATATTCTGAATTTAATTGGCTAAGTTGAAATACAACTGCTACTTTTTGAAATCGACACAACGGATTTGACCTACATTTGGAAAAGTGTAGAAAAGAATTTTCCATGTCTTCGGCACGTGAAAAAGTGACTCCACTTCTATCTTTCTCTGATATTTTGAGGTTAGGTTAGAACGCGCTTGCGTCAGTAGCCGCAAGTCTTGCCATTGATATTAAACACGTGGATTCCATCCATCTACCTCAGTTTGAATCTCGTCGCAGTAATTTTATTGAACGTTTTCTTATTTTATATCGACGGTGCAGCTCCAAAAAATCGAAACAAATGGAAAATATGTCTGACTTTGTTCATTGCATGAAGAAAGAACAGGATAGACTGTTCACAGGTTCATCATCTATTTTCCATCCACCATCAACAGGGGTCATTCGGAAGGTTATCAGAATAAAATACATGTATTTTTTGTGTATTTATATTTTTAAAATCAGAAATGAAAGATCTTTTCCAGTATGGAATGATTCACAGTAAAAAAAATGGCAATATGTCAAATCATTAAAATTGCCTTAATAATTAACTAACTCTAAGTAATCCTTGTAGTTGGGTGCAAAAAATATATGGTAAAACCTTGCACTCACACTTTCTCAAGCAGCAGAACTTGATATCGATGTAAATTCAATTCGATGAAATTTTAATTTTTTTCATTCAGATGTTGATTTGTTTCGACCTATTTGGAGCACCCCGTATATACACATACCAACGTATACATGGCTCTTTGAGCTGAAATATTCGAATATACCTATTCCATCCGTCTACCTCAAACATATAGTATATTATATATTTGAAAAGTGCAAGATAATAAGGGTTCAAAAGTGTATACGGTAATGTAGGATTTCATATAGGAGAAAAAAATATTCGTTGCAGTTATATGATAACTGGAAAGTTGATGTGTTTCAATGATATATTGTTGTATAGGGTGTTTTTCATCTTTTGAAGAGTTGTTTTTCATGTTATCGATGTTTCTGTTTACTATACAGGATGTTGCAACGGGTTCTTTGTTTCCGAAAGAATTTTCGTCACTCGAATTTCGTGGCTTGAATTTCTAGTAGCCCTGAGATGAATTCAGTGATGAATTTTCTCGCTAGGAATTTTTTCTATTGTTCTCAAACATGTTTAAAGAACAATTACAAGGTGATACACGTATACAGAGAGAGCTATTGAATATGTTTACCGCAAAAAGTATACAAACAATCCAATTCAGGTGAAAATGGTACAAAAGCGTTTTTGCCTTCACAACAATATTTTTGTACTTGAATCTTTGGAATACTGAGTGAGGCGCGGATTTGTTTTCGTTTTCGATTTGAAAAAAAATGCTTCCTGAATTTTTTCAAAGAATACTTCCGTCATAAGCAATTGTAGACATAACAATCAACAAAACTGAATAATGCATAGACTTATTTAATGGAATAATTAGTCGATCGTGTTTGTATATATTAAGCAAAGAAAAAACACTTATTAGACATCACTCAGGACACAAAAAAATATCAATACACTCGAGTACAAATTTCAGTATAACTTTATTTTTAAGGATTTCTATTCCAGGACGAACTTGAGGTTTCTGTTCGTATCTGGGGTTCACACACATTCAGGGAAAACTTCAGATTTCTGCCAATAATATTATGATATCAGTATCACTTTTTTTATTTTTATACACTTCTTCGTTAGTCATATACAGTGATAATCAAATCAGGTATTTCAATAGCATACATTATATTATTATATATAAATATATTATATTAGATTCATCCACTCACAGTCATTATATAGTTAAGTGAATAGGGCTTCGTTAAAATGGACGTTTGAACTTCCAATTTCAACTTCCAAAAACCGTGAGACAGACACTCTTTGTACTTGTAAGTAGGTCGTGGACTTTTCCTTATGAAAATGTTTCATAAATTGTCGGTCCGATCCACAGGGTGTACGATAACTCCCCGCATTTATGTCGACTCACATATACGTACAGTGTGACCCACTTGAAAGCGAAATCTGCTAAATATTTTTATTTGTCAATTTTTTTTTTTTTCGATGTAGTGCTCGAAAAACTCACCGACAGAACGTTAGTTTTTCTCCATGCAAAAACCGAACGATCTATCAACATTTTCGAGGTGAAAGTTCAAGAAACCAATTTAGCGGTTTTCCAAGAAAAAATTCATAAAATATTCGGTCAAAGAATTATTATAACAAAATATTTTTGCAGTCCACAAGTGCAGTATTTCGAGCTCTAAAAGGAATTTTAAGTAATTGAGAATGAACAAAATGTAAGGAGGTGTCAAGTTTTCATGTAGATCAAACTGTACGTAGAATATCTTATCCAAGAGGAGAAATGGTTCTTCCAAAAGTACTTATGTTTATACCTCGAACAATTTTTTTTTGCTTCTCGCTATAGATTTCCGATGGCATAGATATAGTATAGCGATTCAGAACTCGAATAGAGGTTATTGTTAATTATTGAGTAAGCTTAGATTAAAATATTAGCACCCCCACCCCAGTGACATGGCTTCAAATCCTCCGGTGCTTTTTGTTTTTGTGAGATGATTCATGTTTGGTTGGTTTTTATATTATTTTTTGAGGTATGTTGTTGTAAATAGACGGTTTTTGTTGATGCGTTCTAGTGAGACGGTTTTCACTATTGTATATATTTTATTCTCTCTTCAATGCTGGACATTTCCAATTTTCACTGATGCAGGCCAATTACAGCTCTGAAATACACTGAATGGGCTAGGTTTTCCTATATATTTTGGCCCCATTTAAAGGGGTTACTTCGAAAGTTGTCCAAAATTCTAAAATAAAGAGCTTAATTTTTACACATTTTTGGGATTTTTTCTTTTTGTTTCTGAAAATAAAAATAGAAATTTTTATTACTTCAATATATTTGCTGTGAGGGCAGATTTATCTCACTTCGCTTGGAATTCAATCTTCAGATACTTTATTGTCAGTGACACCTTGTTTTGATCAAAAAGACAAATATTAAATATATTTTTATTTCTCTTTTAGGTATCTAAAGGTTTAATTTCAAGCACAGTGACATTTTGGGGCAGATCACGAATTTGTCCTTACTAGAATTAATTATTAAAATTCCTATTTTTATTTATTAGAAACGAGAAAAGAAAATCCCAAAAAATGTGGAAAAATTTAATAATATATTTCTCTATCCGTTTTCGAAGTATAAGCGTTCAAACTTTTTAAGAAAAATAAAGTGCATTAAAACATGGTAAGTAATAAGTAAGTATTTGAACGCTCATAATTCGAAAAGGGATGATCGAAATGAACCATATTATGTACATATTTTTGTAATCAGAAAAAACTGTTCTTAGATATAAAATAAATAATAATAAAAATTGTCAACATTTCAAAATATTGATATTTGCCGAACTAATTTTGGATTTATGACAAATCCTGATGTTTCGGAAAAATAAAACACTTTTGAATTCATTATATTCAGACAACTTCCGAAATAACTTCTGTATGTGGGGTGCAAAAAACAATTTGCCTGGCGATATGAGCAAATAATTGGTAATCCCTTTTTGCAATAGTTCTTTGAGTCGGATCTAAAGCCGGGAACTTGACATGAGCCTTTGTGATGTAATTCTCCCTCATAACCTACCTCATTTTTATAGACAGATATTTCTATGACATGGTCACAGATCTCCTCAATAATACCGGTATTTTTCGTACTCTGTGAAAAAAATATCATTAAAAAAATAGAACTAGTTTGTACAGTCGTTCGATGATGATCTTCGCAAATATTTTCGTGTAGAGGCAATGGCTTGGATGAATGCATGTGCCATTATATAAATTTAAGTCACGAGAAATGCAAATAAAACATTGAATTCGTTCCTAGTAATAGTACGGTTCCTCAACAATGATTCATAATAATATTAATAATATCGACAAATTCTTTCTGTGTTACTGAAATGTATGTAGTAAATTTGAGGGCATATTTCTGGAACAATTTGGAGCAGAGAAGAGTACATGAACATGTCTCTTAAAATCTGATTTCGACGATACAGAGTGTCAATGTTTCACTTTCGAATCGATTCTTCATCAACATTTCACATTCTTTTGTCGATATTTTTGGAATTTGGCAGTGTAATTTGTAGTAATGAGTAGCTACGATATGATCATGGTAGCAATGGTAGCAATTCAACTTGAATTATTGTGGATGTTTTCAGAATTTTCTTACGGACTTGCAATGAAATGATTTTTATTTTTTTTTTTACAAAATCGAAGCGAGATGCACAGAAAGTTTCTTTTTCCCCAGGCCTAATAATTTCAACCTACTTGGGGCTGAAGCAGTTACTCATCATTACAAATAAATGGAAATTTCATTATCAATGAAAAATCAATTTGAAAAATTACCTTTAAAAACCAAATACTTAAAGACACATCTTTATATGAACTTTTCTAATCGAAATTGTTCCGATTATATGCCCTCAAATTTATGTTTTTCCAGCAGCCTGTATATTCAAATATATAAACCTCAGAAACCTCCATTCATTCAAATCATACCAGCTTCAATCTTGCGACAAATCGATTATGATTATTTGTGAAAATCGTATGTGAAACTTCATGAAATCTCCGAATAATTCGGAAAAAATAGATTGAATCTGGTATAAGTATGTGGGATGTAAATAACTAGTACTACTAATAATAATAATAATAATTGTTGGGGGGCTGGGTGCCTTCATTTATTTTAAAAAGCTTGTTGTTGGTCGTGAAACCATCAAGCTGATCAGAGTTCCTAAACTAAAAATTCCCTTCAACTAGGCGAAAAAAAGATACGAGTCGAATATATGAAAAATAAAACGTGTAACTTTTATATAGCATAGTGAACTGTTGAAACTCCGAAATATAGTTTTGCTAAAGAACGGCAGAATCATATATACACTATATTATTGACTAAATATAGGTGTTTGTGTAAAACATAGAATATGGATACCTTTACCTACTTAAAATGATTCCTGCTCATCCTCCCCGCCTTATTTGCATTTCTTTCTACAGAGTTTATCACTAATATTGTAAAAAATCCAAGGGTACATTCCTTGGTGAAACATAAAAAAATATTTCTCATAATTTTTTCCAAAAACACTCTTCATCCGCGATGGTAATAATACTAATAATGATAATTTACAGAATTATTCATTATTCTTTATTCATTCAATTCGAGGAAATACCGATAAATCGAAAAAATCAAAAAAAAAAGTGTATTTGGAAAATTGTTTATTTGAAGTATTTTCTCATTTTTCCATCAAGGAATCCACCCCTGGGTTTTATTAAAATATTAATGAAAAATCCTGTATTATTTATGTGTATGTACTTAAAATTATCGTGTAAAGAAAGTTTATTTTTGAGATTTTTATCTTTATTTTCTAAAATGTTCCTCTCATTTCTTTTACGAAATTGTGTTAAGTTTTTATTGACTTTGTTTCACTATAGAGGTAGGTGCAATAATATAATATCTCAGTTATCGATGGATACCTATTTGCCATATTATTATTTTCATTATTACTCTTTTTTTATTATTAATCTTCATTGTGTACTGCTTGGGTATCGTTTATACATAATAAATTAATATTAAAATGATGCATTATTTTTTATCACGACATACAGGGTGTTATCGGGTTCAGGTATTCCGAATTTCGAAGCAAAAAAAAAATGAAAATTCCAAATCGGAAATTCTAGAGGACTTCAACACCCCGTATAACGAAAACCAGTATCTCCACTACAGAACGAGAAACAGGCGAAAATTATAGTTTCACAGTTGAGGTTGTCATTTGCTTTCAATGAATGAGATGGATATCAGGTGTGAATAATATTCATATTTGAATTCATTATTTTACACGGTCCAAATGGTACCTAATAATACCCGTCATGAGGTTCAGAAGTTTGCATAATATATAAATATTTCACTGCCGAAATATTCATGAATTTTATTATATCTCTCAAGTATCCAGACATTTTTTTTTTCATGAGAAAAATCATGTTTCGTTGAAAATACTTTTTTCAGTAAATTTCCATATACAGGTGAATGTTTCTTCATTTTGGATATAATCTTTTCTAGAACACCGAAAACAATTCGTACCTTCCTTCCTTCTCAAAATAGAGTTCAACAATTCAACTCGGAAAACGTGACACCATGGATGGGGGTACTCCAAGGCTCAGTTTTGGGCCCTGTGCTTTTCATAATCGATGTTAATAAAGTCGATAATTTCATTGTCGAAACATTACACTAAACCAAAGTTCCATATTATTCCAACAATAATAGTTTTTTTTCAACACCCAGAAAACAGAAGTTTTAAGAATTCATAATTGTCAGAGGGTAGTTGATGATTTGGCTTTCAGCATTGACAATATTCAAATTTATAGCGATCATAATTCGATTAGATTCTTAGGTATCAATCTAGATGATAATCTGATCAACTGATGAATTTGTATTAGGCACAAGTAGATTCAAGATTGCGGTACGGTATCTGTTTTTAGGAAAACGATGTATCGGATATTTTCTTTGCTCAAAAAAGTATAATTAGATGCATTACGAGAGTCTCAACTGTGGTATATATCTTTTCTTAAAAAAGTACCAATAAAATCTTAATTTTCTAATGAAAATAAATGAATGAATGAATGGAAGACGTCTTGTGCTATTTGGGATGAAGAAAAATGTCAAGTAGATGAAGTCTAAATGAATTTGTTGATTGTTGAAGGCGACAAACAGTTATTTTCATGAAATTTTCGCGCTAGTGGTTAGTTGCGTGAAAACAATTGATGAAATGACGTTGACTTTGACGAATCATCGAAAACTAGCAAATAGGCTAGAGTTCCAAACCACGCAAATGCTAGTAGAGGAGGAAAACGATTAAGATAAAATGTATCAACTTGGCAGTCGAGCAACAAAAATCCCAGCAATGACCAATGGACTATAAAAATTATTCACTAAGTACATGAATATTAATCTTAGCCGGTCGTTTGGCATTGCATGACTGGCCGCTTCACAGATAACGCTAGGTATTTATACGGCGCGTGCGGAAAGCCAAACCAAGTCAACTTCAGTCTCATCAGAGTAAGTAGAACATTTCTCCAGCATGATTTTCAAAATTCTCCTTGTGGCAGCCGCAGCCTGCTTCGTATGCGCCGTCGCTCAGGACGAGCCTGTCAGACGTGAGAGACACCCCTACAGCTTCCGTAAGTATTGAAAGATTTTTTTCTGATTTTTAAAAAATTTCAATAATAACAATTACATTTTTCCAGATTTTTTAGGATTTTTCCGCTCGGTTTTAAACATAAAAATTATAATAATTATTTCAAGATATTGATTGATCATTTCAACATATCATATCGAATTTTTTTTAATATTTTCTATTTTTATTTTTAGAAAAAATCCAACAAAAATAGAAAAATTATCAAAGCACCTACTAGATTTTAACTCTCGGAAAGTAATCAACCTCAAGAAAATATACATGTTCATGAAGGGACAAAAGAGAAAAACAAAACCAATGAGTAAATAAACAAAATATCAACTCAATTGAAATATAAACAATAAAATCAGAATTAATTAATATAAAGAAGATATTGATAGATTTCATTCTGTTGAGTAAACTGTTATAAATATTCATTCCAAAAAATATAATAATTTTTTTCCAAATTGGGAATTTATTTGAAAAGTTTTCAAATGGTGTGAAGCTAGTGCATTCGAATAGTACATCTTCTGTTAATGCAAAAGAAATCTTCCACATTTTGAGTAATACACACTGTTTTAAATCGCTCTCAGGCTAGGTTTAAATCAGAAGTAATTATTTGAATCCATGAGAACCGTGCACGAATATTAGTCTGAATAGCATCGATAACAATGGATATTTCATTTTAAGCACATTTTATTACTTTTTGATACGATATTGCATCACTGATAAAACTCAAAATACTATTTCCTCTAGCTGAACCAACATGACTTGACTAATTTTTTTTCCTGTCGCTTTTCAGCTGAAGATTTTGGTTCTTGCGATGTGCAATCTGCCAATGCCAGCAACTGCATGCGAGACTTGGTCCAAAATGCCATGACTATGCTTGGAAGAGAAGGTAATTAAAAAATTGAATTTTCAAATGTCATATCGGACCGTTATCCACCATATTGAAGCCGCCATCTCGTTTTTTTTTCTCAACAAAAATGACATAATGCATGTGACCGGATTTATGTACCCCTGCCAAATTTCAAATCAATCGGACGATTAGAAATGGGTCAAATTCAACTTGCAAAATTTGATTACATCCAGACAGGAACGAGAAAACGTGAAACTGAATAGAAACTCGTAAAAGTAACTGCATTTTGAACCAAGTAGATGAAAATAACTCATTAGCTTCCTCGAGAATATTCTTGATAATGACCATCAAACATATTCATAAAATAACTGACGATGAGAATCCGAACCCAAGAAGGTGCTGTTGTGTGATGGATTAAAATATCAAGAAAAAAAATAATCCACTTTCCAGGTATCAACCACCCGATCAACTACACCCTCAACCCCATGATCCTCAACTTCTGGATTTACAACATGAGGATGGACTTCTTGAACAACAGCGAATACTTCTGGGACCTCACCTTCCCCACCTTCTGGAACTCTACTGTACTGTCTGCCTCGTAAGTCGGAAGATATAAGTCGAAAAACCGGTTTTTCGATTACATAATTTTCGATATACATAAACCAGTGAATTCAAGTGAAAAACTAGTTTCGTAAACTCAAAAGAAACATTATTCACATTAATCCTGTGAAATATTACAACCGGCAACGCTGAAATAGGCAATTAACAGCACATCTAACGTCATCGCCTTTTCAAATTAAAATATCATTTGGATACTTTGGAAAAATTATGCACACAGCTATTTTTCAAACATATGCACATTCCAACTGATATTGTATAATCTTGTCAAATGTCAAATAATCTTGTCAAATGTCAAATGTCGAAATTGCTTCCCTTCGATACATAACTTAATTTTTCTTGATATTTGGTTTCGATTTCACGAAAACGAATCGACGTGTTCACAGATTGATACTGCAGTAGATATTTCAAAGTTCTCTGCCGAAATTTTTAGTAAACGTTGATGCGAAATATGAAAAACATATATTCGTTTTTCTTCCAGATACAACCCAGAGAACTACACCCTCACTTACACGGCCTACAACTCCCACATCGTCGAATCTGGAACTTACGACATTTTCGGTCTAATTTCCTTCGAAGACGGCTCCACCGATGTCCTTTACGGAAGAGGTCCATTCAACAAGCACTTGTGTAAGTACATCAGCAAGACTCCCGAGGCCGAAATATTGAACTCACCAAACTTACATCCATACCAAATCGTTTCAAGATTCAAGATAAGTACCAAACAAAAACTTTTCCGATTGCGAGGAGTATCAAAAACATTCGAGAGTGCCTAAAGTTAGGCTATAAATGAGAGAATGAAAGGAATCATCGAGATATGGTCAGTAACAACTCGAACGATATCTATCAACTTCATGAATATGTTATTTATAAGGAATACTAGAAAAAAAATACAGAATCTCAACGCCCTCTAGTGGCTGAACGAGACGATTTCGTATAGAAGCAAGTTCAGTTCCATCTTCTATTTTGGTCTGAGGAGGTCTTTTCGACGAGGAATCCTACACATAGAATCCATGGAAATTTTTGCTTTCCAGACGGAGTAACCTTCACCCACAGGATCACTTTCGTGCCGGTCCACAGACAAGGAATCGAGTACATGCACATTCGCGACTACATCATCGATGTCGATGGTTTCACTGACGCCAGATACTACTACAACCATATGTACGATGGAAACGCAACTCTTGCCAACAGGTAATAACATGACTTGCCGTCAGAAGGATTCCAAAGTTCGTAAACCAAAATGCTGTCCAAAATACTCCGAGAAATTTTCAACTTAGGGTAGTGCATCGAAGATATTTGTTTCACAAAACTTCTGCTTAGTTTGTCGAAATCTCTCTCAGCCGATATTCACTTCAGTTCATAAAAAGTCATGACCCTTTACTCTGTGAGTATTTATGATAATCTGATACACGGTTGTCAAGATTTCAGTAATCTGACACAGACAGGCAAGAAACGATACCGGAAATAAAACGGATCTTGTTCTGCAAAACGGTAAATTGAAACCGACAGAAGTATTCAACTTTACAATTAGCTTACTTTTAAAAATTAATAAAAAGTTTATTGAAATTTTAAGACAACAGTTACCAAACAAAACCTATAAATGAAAACAAAATGACACAATAGAAAAAACCAAAAACAGATCCTGGTTGACTTCAACACCTCAAATTTGCTTTCATCGCTTCAAAAATCGCAGAGAATTCAAATTCTTGAAGGCAATTTTAAAAACATGAGTTCCGCTTGACAAATCTTCATTTCAATACACTCTTCTGATCAAAAGTGAATTATAATACCATAGCTTTATATTGAAAAACAGCTCAAAAGAGAGTTCAACCCAATTATAATCCACTAGTCATCCCAACAGGAGCAAATTTTCCGAACTACTTCTGCTCATCTCGCTCTGTCAAATCTATCTCTTCTCGACATTATTATATATTCTCCCACGTTTCAATTAAACCTATCACAGACGCCGTTCGTTGCAGAGATGTCACCTGTTGCATTCACCACTTGTTGCATTTGTCACTTGTCACCTGTTGCATACATTTCAAACGCCACCAAAGAACTCTATTGAAAAATATGGATTTCGTGATTTTTCACAGGGCCGAGAACAGGATGAACCGCAATTCCGTGGCCATGGTGATCTCCCAAGCTGACCAGTTCAACGCCATGATGGTGACCATGTTCAGGCTGTACACTCAGCGATTGATCAGCAGCGTGCCCAGGAGCGAGTTGCGCAGACATCTCTTCAGACAGGCTTAGGAGGACGAAGACGCGACTTGATTTTTTTCTTTTCGTTGGATATTATGTCAGTTAGCGATAGGCGAAGCGAATCAATAAATTGTTTGGGAACATACCTATAGTTGTGTGGCTTTATTTCATTCAGCGAAAGAGCTGTCGATTCCGAACATCAAAATAATTGAGGTTATGGACTTGGTTTACATTGCTTTCAAATCGTTTTCGAGTCACCTTGTGGAATATTTATTGTTTCTTTGATTTTAATTGGATTTTTTTTTCAATTATAGAGCTTCATTAATTCGATTCCAAACCAAAAAGCGCCAATGTAACATAACGCCCTTGCATCAGATTGACATAGAAGTCAAGCGTTGCTAGTTTTCTGTCAAAATTTAGGACTTCAAGATGTTCGAGATGTTCGAGGTTAGGAATCACAAAATTTTGTGTTTTGAATTTACTAACTCATGCCTTACACAGAGAGGTAGAGACTAAAATTCAAGAAGAGATATTCAATGAAATGTTGAAAAAAAATTGTATATTAAATACAACACATTCCGCCAATATCAACACCTTTGAGAAAACATTCATCATTCTAAAGCTAAGTTATCCGAAGAGTCTGTTCCCAAAATATATGGAGGCACTGAACAAACCTATGAAAGAAATGTTTTTTTCGTAATTTTCATATAATGTCATGATTATTCTGTCAATCAAGCTAATTGCAAGATTTATCATAATTGACAGATTTATTTTGCAACTGCTGATTGCAAGATGAAACTGTAAATTATACACTAATTGCAAGATACATTTTGCAATTAGCTCGATTGACAAAATAATCTTTCAAGTGTGGTTCATTTCTGGAATTTTCAATCAATGAAATATGTAAAGTTGCCTTAGCCATTGATGTTGCATTATGTATTTTATTGAGTAGGCTCGTGTGAACATTTGTCAAAATTTTCATATGGCATGTTCAGCTAAATCTTCTTATTCTGATATTCAATATCTCTAGTTCAGAGATGACTACAAAAAAATTTGGTTGTTATGTCCATTCAGCGCCTTCATAGTAACTACAGATCGCAAGCGAGTAGGATACTATACTTTCTCCACACTTATACACCGGACAAATAAAAACCGATTGTTCTTCACGACCCACCCCGTACACGAATCCTACACGGCCATGGGCATGCTCAGCTTGGGATGTGGTTCGTAACCGATCAAATCGAAGTCTTCCGAGGTAAAATCCTGGATATTTTCGACGTTCCGTTTGATGCGCAGCCTCGGAAAGGGCCTCGGTTCGCGTTTCACTTGCTCCTGTAGGGCCTCGACGTGGTTCAAGTACACGTGACTGTCGCCCAGAGTGTGGATGAACTCGCCTGGCTAAAAATCACACATCCCCGTAATCCTACCTAGCAATTGCATTCGTCGAATTCGCAATAGCTACATTTTCTTACTAATTTTTTACACATTCGCGAATTTATTTATTTCTTCACTCAATGGGAGAATCCAACAGCTCTTTATGTTAACCTAGCAGAGCCACTACATAAAACATGTGTTTTCTCAAATTACTAATATTACTAATTTTACTAATTACAAACTACAAAATTTTATCTTTCATTCAAAGAAAGGAATTTTGAGTTTGTCGTAATGAATTAGTAATTGATGAGAAATAGATTATGGCAAAATGAAATTTTGTACTAAAATAGAAATGAATCATGCACCTATCCTAAATTTCACAGGTTTTTCGCCGGATTTTGATGAGTTAACGTGATCTATATATCGAGAACCAAAGATATCTAACCATTTTAAAGAGTATCATTGAATGCGCTCTTGAATTATGACAAAAAATACACGGTATTCCATTCGAAAATTATGAGTTCCGATGATTGTTTCAAAACACTCATAATGTATATTTTCATCAATCTCTGAAAATATCAAAGTTTACATGAATATTTTCAAACGAAAAATATTTGTGAAGCTCCCACGAGAGAGCCTCTGAAAATGGAAAAAATATACAGGGTGATCCTGTACAATGGAAATCAATTTCCAACTTTGTGGATGACAGAAAAGGTTACCTTGAGTCCAGTCACATGTGCGATCATGTAAGTCAGCAGGGCATAGCTGGCAATGTTGAAAGGCACTCCCAATCCCATGTCGGCTGACCTCTGGTACAGCTGACAAGACAATTCATCGTCAGCCACAAAAAACTGCACCAAACAATGGCAAGGAGGTAACGCCATCTCTGGCAGATCTAAAATTCCAAAATAACGAGTTCCTCAAGGTACTGTTTGTAACCCTATCCTCCTCATTGTTCATAACAACAGCAGGGTTTGAAAGGTATATGCAGTATGTACTGAATTCAACTGCGCCTTCAAAAAATTCAAATAATATATTTCATTTTCCAAACGTTTTTATAAGAATGTTGAATTATTTTCCAGAACAAGAGTTGTAATGATATCTTTGGACCCAGCAAAAACAAGAATATTGAATAAAAACCTACCTATAGGGTTCCACGCACACATTATTATCCTCCTATCATGTGGCCTGGTTTTGATGGTGTTTATTACGTGGGCCAATTGATCGATTCCTTTGCCCCTGTAGTCAGCATGCATCCCCTTGTATTCCGCCCCAAAGTGGCGCCACTGGAACCCGTAAACTGGGCCCAGGTCACCTTTTTCCCTGTCTTTCAAACCTAAAAGCAGGGTAAATCTCATTGGAAATCCTTCGCAGTCTTTGGTAGTCTCTGGTAGGCCTTGTTAGCCAAGGATATTGTTACAAAAATTTATTCAACAATTTTTCTGTACTATGTGAAAAATATCCATGCATGATGTGGTTCAAGACTTCAATGAATTATCCGATGATAATAATGGTTTCGATAACATAATGCAATCCAAAAGTAAAGAAATATAAGAAGAAATAATCATTTAGGTCTCACTCACCATTTATATCTCTAATAATTTCTAATTCTGAGTAACTATCTAGTCTGTGTAATTGCAATTATAAATTCACCAGCAAATACATCAATAATCACATAACACAGTAACCGCTTATGATACTCCCATTTAAAATATTTGTATATCGTGAACAATAAGAAAGCTAGAGCTCTTCTATGTAGCTGGTGCTCACCTATCGAGTCCAAATATTCCCTGGTACTATTAGCATCCCAAATATGAACTTTCTTCTCTCGCAGCTCCAGAGCATTGGTGCTGCCCCGAATGAACCACAACAACTCCTCCACCACCGCTCTCCAGAAGACTCTTTTGGTGGTCAACAGAGGAAAAACATCGTTGCGCAAGTCGTACCTCATTTGGGCCCCAAATATTGAATAGGTGCCCACACCAGTACGATCGCTCCGTTTGATGCCTCTCTGTAGGATGTGTTTTATGTGATTCAAGTACTGGAATTCATCGTGAACTGGCGTGTCTCCCTTTGACGATATCGGCTCCGTTTCCAGGCCCTTCTTGGATTTATCCACAGTTATTTCTATAGTCACTTTCTCACACGCTGTTTGCGTTAATACACTGAAATCAGACGCGTTTGATTGTTTGTACTCACACTTCTATTAATAATGATCTTACCTGGACATTTTGACACTTGGAGGTTTCGAAAAATTAATAATGTTACCCGAATTCTTGCCTATGTACTCAGAGTCGATAAACAAATATCTATCTAATTTGACAAGCGTATGTATTTTTCCCGCCTTTTTGTTGTCAAATATCTTACTGGTCACGTGACTGCAGAATTTGGGGAAATTCAAAAATCTGTATACAGCCACGCTCATTTTTCAAGAAGCTCTGATAGTTTCTATCAATTAATAGTAGCAGACACAAATACTTCTCTCCGAAAAAGCTTCCTAAATCCTCCAGACGATTAATAAGGTTAAAAGGTTGCATATTTCACTCGGAAATTAGCTGATGTTGATTTCGTTCTTGCTCTTGTTATTTAGATTATGTGAATTCCTAGAGAATGATGCAAACATATTCATGCGAATAAACCATGAATAAACATGAAATGAGATTACTTATCGATGTTGCAATTAAAAATTGATAATGGTCAAGTGGTCTGGGTCAAAATCAGAGACATTAGAGTGAAGCCTGTGAAGAAAAAAAGATAATGATCATAAATGAGTTCGAAATGAATGAAATCGGAGGAGATTGATTCCGAAATTGATCAATTTAACGAAAAATAGCGATGAAAAGTGTAGTATTGATATTCGAAACTGGGTAGATAACAGAAGAACAAACAAACCGAGTTCAACAAAAAAGAAGAAGAAATAGAAGGTTACTATTTAATTTGACGTTTTGATTTCGATAACAAATATTAAAGAGTACAGCTATTTTTATATAATGTTTTTAATATTATCAAGAAACTCATAAATAACAATGAGAGTATGTTTAGGCGTTTTTGCAAGAAACTAAGCTACAGTACAATATCGGGTGAGTGAATATATGATATTATTATTTTATTAAACAAGCAATGCATCTGGTTTTTCCTGTGGATGACGTCTCATTTTCAAATAGTTAGCTCTCATAAATTCATCACAGTATCATTTCAATTTGAGATATCACTCGAACTAAGATATCTGATAGATAAACAGCTCAGTTAATCACGATCTACCAAACTGTCGGGTTATATATCTGATGTTCAAATAAATCATCAAGTGAGAAAATCGCAGGGATATTACAAAAAAGTAACCTACCTATTTTCCGGTAATAGTATACGGGCAATGCGTAGAGGATAGTAATGTTAAAAATATTATTAATTTTCGTCCCACTGCAAGAAATAAGGTTTGATTCATTTGTATATGTCCCACTTCACTTTAAATAACAAGAATCCTTTTCACCCATGAAAACATACAAGCTGATGATGCACTGAGTAGAACATTAATAAAAATGTGTAACAATCATTTCCTGTAGTGGAGACGAAATACCTAACAAGTAAGTTATTTTCCCGATCTAAATGAGAACTCCTACAATGTTTAATGGCTGTTCTGGTAAGTGAAAAAAAATAGATGTATTACCACTGTTTCTCAGAGAAATCCAGGATTTTCAATTTTCTGAACAACAGATTCATGGGAAACACCTTTGGATGAAAGTGATTAACAATGCGGTAGAGCACACCTAACCTATCCTATTTTTTATATTCCCCCTGTGACGATATGAAGGGAAACAGGCGCACCCTTGGAAATGCTGTTTCAACAAATCTTTATCTGGTTTTTTCCTCTGATTTCATTCAAACCCCGGCCAAAACAGTGACAGTGCAGATTATTATTTTGCTATAATGACCAGTTAAACAAAAAATAGGCATATGTCTATTCTCCGGATATTCATTTCTCATTCGTATTGTATATTCAGTTGATTTAAGTAGGTATGTTTAGTATGCCCCAAGATTATTTTTCGAATGATCAATGAATGAATTATTGCAGTACATGATTGAGAATTTGTATGCATCTGTATAGTAAACTTGTAAAGAAATGAAATTGTTGACAATGTCAAACAGGAAAATGCCAATGATTTCAGTAGATAATATATATTTAAGACCCATCATTTTCCACCCCTTCTTGCTATTCATACGCCACTGGGAATGGGTTGAAAACAAACTGAACACGCGATGTTTATTTACAGTCTGGCCAGGTGATACAGTATAGATTTTTCGTTGTAAATTTATACTTTCACGGAAAAGTTATCAAAAAATCAGGATAGTGGTCATGCGCTTTCCTTTATCAATTTGTTATCTTTATCAACTGCGACACTTTTTCTTTTATACTTTGGTAGAGACCAAGATGATTGGATTACTGGATTAGGTGTCTGAATTAGGCAATATTAATTCATTATTTACTATAAACTTCAATGTTTCTTTAGTTACTCACTTGGATAGGTGGTACATGAATTTGGTGGGTTGGCTCAAATAAATTCACTAAAACAAGCCAATGTTTATAATGTTATCAGTCAAAAGATTTCGCGGAAAGATAGAAGAAAAATTCCATCGACAAAACATCGGACAAAATATTTGCAACCTAGTAGACCGAAATTTCTGAAAGTTCAAACAAATTAAATACTCACTCAGATGGATCATAGTAAGTAAATAAGATATTTCATGCACAATGTTGCATTAAATAGAATAAATCATCTTTCATCTGTATACAAGGAAGTTAAATGTTTGCCACACAATATTTGATTCGAGATTGATGAAATTTCATTACGATGTAGTGTGTTCAATCTCCCCTTTTCCTGGAGTGAGCAGGGAAAGGTCATACTCGATACGGGTCGTTAAAATCACGCCTAAAGGTCGTCTATTATGAAGGATTCGATCATACATTGGGTTAATAAAGAACTGTTATTTTTGCGGGCATCACAAACATTATGACACACAATATACAATATATTGTTAAAGAAGCACGGAATCAGTAGTAGTTGAATGAAATTCATACGAACGAGGAATGGGTACGAGCTATACGCTATACTTTTTCTACGGCTACTACATATAATAGCGAAATGATTTTATGATAGAAATAATAACTTGAACTCCTAATACAGTTTGCCCTTTTTCCTTTGCCAATCTGAATGAAGGATGCGATATTATTATTCGACATATTTTTCTACAATTTAATCAATCAGAACTGTCAGTGTTCATTGATTTGAATATGTTGTATAATAATGATTGTTTTATCAGGTAATGAAATGAAATTGAGGACAGTGCTCCATCAAAAACAGTTGAGAGAGAATAGTTTTGTATTGTGGCATCAAGTTATCTTTATTCAATGTAAATAAATGATCTATTTGTACGATTCAGGCACGATTTATACTTTTCAAATTCAATACAATTCATTCGAATTGTTATACACCGTGATGTTCAAATGCCTTATAAAGGTATTACTATTATCATTATTATCAGCCTAAGTAATTATATACTTTTGCAGTGAAAACGGTTTGTGTCGCTTGGTGCTTCGGACAACACCCTGTATAGGTGACTTTTCGAATGCCGACGCCTTTCTCTGGGCGCGTGACGGCGTCGTTTCCGCAATAGATTGTCAGTTGTTTTCGGTTCGTCGATGAAAAATCATCCTAGTGGGCTTGTCTTGACCGGTAATTACATGTCAACCTACACCTGAATTACGAAAATAGAATGGCACATTTTACTTTGATCGGAGGAGAATTTCGAAATGTCAACTCTTGAATTTAAAGTCGTATTTACTGTTTCAAAGAAACTTCTATAATGTGATAACTAATATGAAAGTTTTCTTTCATAGTTTTATAACTTCTTTCATTCCATGACGAATAGTTTCTGAAATCAGCGGAGAAAAATAAGTGTTTCTTCAGATTAAAGCAAACTATATAGCAACCAATACTTGAATATGTTCTTTTTTATTTCGAGTTAGTCTGTTTTAGGCTCGCGCTAATTTTTCTTGGTATTCCTTCTGAATTGCGGACATTTTTTCTGCTGGCAAAAAAAAACTATGATTAAATTTTCTTCGAATGACCATAAAACTCATGATAATATTTATTGTGTTCAGATGAAAAATCTTTCTCTGCAAATTTTCTTTAGTTTCTTTTAAACGACTTTGTATACAATGAACACAAATATCTTTACAATGTCATGTCGATGTCATTTCCAATTTTAAAAGTGTTGAATTCCAAATCATAATATTTTTATTTAAAATATTTTATTTCAAAATAGCTATTTGTATTTCAAAATATTCATTTGAATTTCAAAAAGTATCAATTGAATCTCGAATTAGCATATCATGTACTGACATTTCAATTTCCAAAATATTTTCAGATACTTTTTGAAATAGTGAATTTTTATAGCTTATTGAAAATATCATATATGACATTCAATCAATTCTACAATACATTTTCATGAAGAAATCTTGATATTATTGGGCTGACGAATTGATGAAACAAAATTTCTATTGACTGACAAATGTTGTATATAGGACGTCCACCGTGTAAAACCAGACAACCGGATGCCGGCTCAGAATTCGATCGAACTAGGCCAGTTGTCACCCACCAGTCCCACCAATGGCCTCACCAGATTTCCAGGTATTTCCTCGAAACTTTCCCCTCTCTTTTTCTCTCTCTTCATATACAAGCATCAAATTTGATGATGATGATGGTTCTCTTTCTAGAAATTCATTCAATTATTGAATTCCAATGATTTGTTTTAATCTGAGTGTTCTGAGGAAATATTTCTGACTGATTTCGAATCTTTTTGCTTCAGTTCGATTTCCTCTTGACAAAATGATGAATGAATATGATGAACAAAATTCAATAAATCTTTGGGTTTGTTAAAAATCAGTGTTTTTTTTTCTAGAAAATTATAAATGAAAATGCATTTGATGGTTTTATTTTGTAAAAATAAGGAGTTGCATGATCAGTGATTGGATTCTGTTTTCTTCTCAAATGATCTATTTATATGCTTATTCCACAGTAATCAATCATCAATATGAAGGGCAAAAATTACGTTCGCATTCGCATCGTTAGATTTGTTAAGATTGAGAGTTGACTTATGGATTTACAACTGAGATTATAGTTTTTTTCTAGTCTTCATATTGTCAATAATATCATTTTTATGTTTTGATAAATCTATGCAAATAATTCAAATTTCCCTCCCAATACGAATTGATGTACATGGTGAACAGAATTTTCCAAGAAAAAATCCGTAGCCGAATTCTTCGTTACGCCCCTGCTTTCGATGTTGCGCTGTTGAAGCTGAAGCTGCTTGTCCATCGATCGCAACTGCCCGTAGTAGAATCGTATCGAAAATGTGCGTTCCGGGAAAATCGCGCTGTTGCTTATCCCGCAAGCCCAGCGGAAAATATGAGTGAAAAGCCGGAAAAACCATGTCTTTTTTGAGGAGATTCACGGTTTTCGCGAGGACGCGATGGCTCGGTAGTGAGTAATTTGTTCCTCTCCAACAACTCATTAGCATACTAATTACTGATGATCGTTATTTGTTATTCACTGAAGTTGCTGATGGAGTTTGTTTCTTTTATTGAGAGGATGTGAATGTGTTGTCTAGACAGTTGAGTCCCATTTCAGGCTAGTGCAAAATCTGATAACTTCTATCCTGAGGCAAAGCTGTTATCGTAAATCCTATCAATTTTTGTTTGTAAAATGAAATTGTTCTCCTCCATAAATCATACAGATTTTAAATGGTGGTTTAATAATTTTTTTTCGAGATTTTCTCTCCTCGTATCTAAAAATGAAATGAGAATCATTTCAATTTATTTGTAGTAAGGACAGATGATCTGCCTCAAAATGTCACTGCACTCGAAAATCAACCTTCAGATACCTAAAAGAGAAATTCTCAATTCGCCAGTGACACCTTCTGTTTTCTTTTTTCAAAGATGTTTGGAATTTCCTTTGATATTTAATTTCTATTTTTATTTTCTGGAACGAGGAGAGAAAATCCCAATAAATCCACAAAAATGTTTCTATCGGTTTGTTGTCATATCTTTGCCAAATACCTTGAACAATTTTCGTGAAAGATACATTGGCGAAAAGAATCAATGCATTACCTTAAATTCAGCACAATTCCGATGTTGATTTTCTTCTGGAACTTCTCTAGATTTAGATAATTCTTCTAATTGTTTGTCAAACATTTAAAGAATTCAAGAACTCATCGTCTTGGTATGTCTCGAATTTTGTAGCAATATTGTTGATGTTTCGACATATACACGAATAACAAAAGACAATAGAGCAGCTTGCAATACATTTTCCTCTAACAATGTTTATATATAAAAACACAATAATGTTTCTTCACACAACACAATATTATTAAAAAAACATGAGTCTACTGTATAAATTTTGTCGGAGTTTGCTGTTGATATTGCTGATATCCACAAGAGGTTATGAAAATCCAGTCAGCGTTTCTCGAGAGGATAATTGAATAATTAAAAAAAATATATCGAATTCGAATTAACGGTTCAGAAAAAAAAATAGTAATAATGGTAATGCATTAATTTCTTTCATCAGTTTATATCGATGAAATGTGAATTTTTTATCAACAACTGTCTATCATAGATCCAAAATTGAATTTCAAATTTTGCAAGACCTCTCTTAATGTCTTGCATGATCTCTTGAAGTTGCTTCAATATTCAAACAGTTGGTTAACATGAGTGGTACATTTTTTGCAGTCGGGGAAGATGGCACTGCCTCCTCGGCGCTTGACAGAGACACGGTGGCTGGAGGGGATGAGCTCCGAGCCAATCAGGAGCAGCGCGTGATATTTTTCAACAGGGCCCAGCCGCCTGTGCCCAAATTCGTCCACAACAGGATATCCACAGCCAAATACAGGTATATCATAAGTATCATAACAATTCATCCAGATATTCAATCCATTTATTGATTTTATTAATTATTTATGGAGTTTACTGTCTCTCTTTTCATTCTCAATGCCCGGAGATCATTTTCATGGAATCCTTATCAAGTGTGGCAAGTGCCAAATGACAATAATGGATAATGACAATGATAAAATCTTCCATAAAATTGTAGGGCATGATTGCCACTTGACACACAATATTAACTAAATGTTTTCTTGATATTTTGCTCAAATCAGTATTATTATAAATGAGAATATCATCGTTGATGGGTAATATGATGAATAATCACCTCCTTCACATACTGAATCACATACTAAAAGCAAATTTTTCCATCTATTTGCAGTATCATAAGATTCATCCCACTGTTCTTGTTCGAACAGTTCCGAAGATGGGCCAACGTCTTTTTTCTGATGATTGCGCTGTTGCAACAAATCCCGGACGTTTCACCTACAGGGCGGTACACCACTCTAGTGCCTCTTATTTTCATACTTTCCGTGTCTGCTCTCAAAGAAATCATCGAAGACATCGTAAGTACAGGTTAACAACAAGAAAATCACACCGATCAACAAGTGGAAATGAGCTGAATTTTCTCGGTTGGTTTTTAGAAACGGCATCGTGCAGACGATGAAACCAACCATAGAAAAGTGGAAGTACTGAGAGGAGAAAACTGGATAAGCGTTAGATGGAAGGATGTCATAGTAGGCGATATCGTTAAAGTTTGGAACAACAATTTCTTTCCTGCCGATTTGGTTCTCTTATCTTCGAGGTAATATCCTCAACTATTCTCTCTGTTCTCAATTAAACTCAATTTCATTTTTTTTTTGTAGTGAGCCACAAGGTATGGGATTCATCGAAACTGCCAATTTAGACGGAGAAACTAATCTTAAAATACGACAGGCTATACCTAGCACGGCTGTGTTCACTAAAACACAGGATTTGAGAGAGATAACCGGTACTATAGAGTGTGAACCACCTAATAAGCACTTGTACGAGTTCAACGGTGTCATCAAAATGAGTAACAAATCGTGAGTATGCGATTTGAAGAGTCTGCGATCCAACTTTACTCGACGTTTGTTTCTCAGGACGGAATCTCTGGGCCCCGATCAGCTTCTGTTGCGTGGCGCCATTTTGCGGAACACCTCGTGGATCTTCGGCATGTGTATTTACACCGGCCACGAGACGAAGTTGATGCGCAATTCGACTTTAGCGCCCCTGAAACGTTCCACAGTCGATAAGATGACCAACGTGCAGATTTTGTTGCTGTTCGGCGTCTTGGCTGTAATGTGCATTCTTTGTGCCGCTTTCAACTGGCTGTGGAACAACAAACATTCTTCCACCGATTGGTATATAGGGCTGGAAGGTGAGACTATCACTAAAACTACGAACTATTCACTTTGGCTTTCACAAAATTGATATTGCTTTAGTTCCCTGTGAAAGATGTGATTGGTTGCTTCATCTCATAAATTATTGTTCAAAAAAATCTTAAATTCTTCAGTACAATGTCAAACATCTACTATTTATTTCAGATAGTTCTCATAATTTCTTATACAACCTGCTGACGTTTTTAATCCTCTTCAACAATTTGATCCCGATATCTCTTCAAGTCACTCTGGAGGTGGTCAGATTCATACAGGTGAGTAACTATACAACAATGATTCTCGAATATATTTTTGGAAATGAACATTCCCAGGCAATCTTCATAAATACGGACGCCGAAATGTATCACGCTGAATCAGACACGCCAGCGCTGGCTAGAACTTCCAATCTCAACGAGGAACTCGGGCAAGTCAAGTACATTTTCTCCGACAAAACCGGCACTTTGACCAGGAACGTGATGGAGTTCAAAAAATGCGCGGTCGGCCAGAACATCTACGCCATTACCGATACCATCGATGACTCCATATTGGTCCAGGTAATTTTTTTGTCACTCCCTGGGACAACTGTCGACTATTCAATTCGTTGTTGTAGCATTTGCAGCAAGGCCACAAGAACGCAGACCTCATCAGGGACTTGCTCGTCTTGCTCAGCGTTTGCCACACTGTTATACCCGAGAAAATGGCCGACGGGACGATAGTTTACCACGCCGCCTCGCCTGACGAAAGGGCACTAGTGTACGGCGCCGCCAGGTACTATTTTACTCACGTGGCTGTTATACATATAACTATTCAGTGAAATCATTTGGCGCAGTCGGTAGGATACCAACAATATGCAAATACCTTCTTTTAGCTATTGACAACACGAAATCTAGTGCATAAAAGTACATCTCCTCGTAGAAGATGAGTTTATCAGAGGTCTAGTATAGGCGTCTTTTTTGAATGATTCTTGTTTTGTGTGAGTCTGTATGATATATAGCTGTGCTCCTACCGACTACGCCAATTTCTCTAAATCTACAATTTTGATTGATGAAGGTTGAATATATTTGGTTAGGTACGGTTACGTGTTCGAAAGTCGTACTCCCGACTCGGTGGAAATCAGCGCCTTGGGAGTGAAAGAGCGCTACGAAATACTCACCGTGCTCGAATTCACCTCGGCTAGGAAGAGAATGTCAGTCATCGTACGGGATCCCAAAGGTAAACCCGACTAGACCGTAAAACAGGGTTTTCTTAAAGTAGACAGGATGTAGAACTCATAGATAGCGAAAATAAAACGCTTTTGAGATTTTGAGTTGAAGATTTAACACTTGAAGTTTTCTATCTTCCACATTTGTGAAACTTTGATAGAGACATATCTATGGAATTTCCAACTGAAACCACCTCTGTAATGCTGTAGGAAAAATGATGTGACGGTATCATTCGTGCCGAAAGTTAACTCACATTCTCGAACTCCGATTACAGCACTAGCCACACTCAAATAAACTGGTGACGTAACCTTTCGAACAATTTGGCATATCCTAATTTTCTGAGAGACCGAGAGTATCGTTGTCTCTGTCAGAAACTATGAATGCTCTACATCCTTTTGAAAAAATGTCTTACTTTCGAGACCACTCTGTAAAATTCCTATGGACCAGATAGACATTGATTCCAACGATGTTTTCTCAGGTAAGATCCGGTTGTTCTGCAAAGGAGCCGATACGGTAATCTACGAAAGATTGGACAACAATTCGGGCAAAGAGCACGCTGGGATTTTGTTGCAGCATCTCGAGCATTTCGCCACCGACGGGCTGAGGACCCTGTGTTGCGCTGTGACCGATCTCAAACAGCAGGACTACGAAGAGTGGAGACAGCTCTACCACAAAGCCAGCATATCCTTACAGCACAGAGAAGGTATAACGAGGATTTCTTCGAAAAGAAACATGTGTTGTGGTGGTGTGACTCAGGGATCAATTCTCGGACCTATTTTATTTCTTGTTCATATAAATTCTGTCTCAAGTTTGAATTTGCGAGGAAATTTTAAATTATTTGCTGATGGCATAACTCTTATCTATTACGGAAATATACAAATCGAATCCCAATTTGGAAAAAAAATATTACATTTTTGCTTAGAACAGTTTAGTCAACAGAATAGAATCAATCAGTATCGTCACAAAATTCATGATTGAACTAAAGGACTATATTCCATCAATTTAGTTTTTCTCGTTTGTCCCTCCAGAAACATGTATATGTCTTGCTATTGTTGTATGTTACTATCGAATGTTATGTATTTTTTTTTTCAGAAAAAATTGAGGAAGCAGCTAATTTGATCGAGCGCAAGTTGAAACTGATAGGCGCCACCGCAATAGAAGACAAGCTGCAAGATGGCGTGCCGGACGCCATAGCCGCCTTGTTGCAGGCGGACATCAACGTGTGGGTTTTGACAGGTGACAAGCAAGAGACGGCCATCAATATAGGTTACTCGTGCAAGTTGTTGACGCACGGCATGCAGTTGATTATTCTCAACGAGGAAGGTTTGGATGTACGTGAACTCTCAAACAAACTTGAACCGTTGTTGAAGAAATGTAGTTTGGATTTCTTCTGAAAAAATTATTTTGCAAAGTCCTTTCTGTCGTCATGAGTCAGTTATTCAACGTATTTGTTTTTCATGTTAGAATATCAACACCATAATCATTATTCATCCCTAGTCAAGTTGTAAACTTCATGATTTGTGCAACAAATTTACAATTTTCTACTAGTTACACAATAATTATTTTTGAGATGTATGAGTATTGGATTTTTACAGAAAACGAGGGAATCGATACTGAGGAACTGTGAAGATCTCGGTACCAACTTGGAGAAACAAAACGATATTGCCCTTATCATAGATGGCAAAACTCTCAAGTATGCCTTGACCTGCGAACTGCGACAAGATTTCCTGAAATTGTGCATCTCCTGTAAGGTAATTTTATTTGACACATCATCTGCTATTCAACAATTTCCTGATGAAACCCTTTTTCGTCTATAACTCTAAAATAGATTTGTTTTCATCCAGATAATGTAGCAAGAGAAGAAACTTGTACACCATCTACACCATCACTCTCTTTATTGAAATACATCTTTACTTCCATTGGTTACAAACTCACTTTATACAATTCTGTGTCAATCTTGAACTGAAATCCATCTGAGAACTGTATTGAACTGACTGAACTTTCGACATGGGCATGTTTATCAAAATAATTATTTCATCTTTCGATAGTATTTACCCAAGCTATCTTCCTGGCACATCTTTTCAAATAATTATTCAAATAATTCCTGCTTTCCTGCTTCCTGCTTTTTCAAATAATTATTGAAGTTGGCGAATAAAACGAATAAAAACTATAAAGAGAAATACTTAATCTAAAAATACGTGGTCTCGACTCTTGACAATATCACAATTTATAGCTTACAGAAGAATGTTCTCATTTGTCTCCAGTGTTTGGTGGCCTGGGTGCGTTAATATATTTCTAATCAAAATCTATTTTCGTCGAAAGGTGGTGATTTGCTGTCGAGTGTCGCCAATGCAGAAGGCCGAAGTGGTCGAATACGTGACCAAATACACGAAGGCCGTCACTCTAGCTATAGGCGACGGCGCCAACGACGTCGCCATGATCCAGAAAGCGCACGTCGGCGTCGGTATTTCCGGCGCCGAAGGGCTGCAAGCCGCCTGCGCCTCCGATTACAGTATAGCGCAGTTCAGGTAGGAAAGTATTCTTTTCGTCGTTAGCCCAAATTCGTCTACTCTGCTTTTCATCAGATCGAAAATGTGCCGAATCTCCCTGGAAATTCTGAAACATTTTGTGATAGGTTCCTGTTGCGACTGCTATTCGTCCACGGCGCTTGGAACTACTCGAGGATGTGCAAACTCATCCTGTACAGTTTCTACAAGAACATCTGCTTGTACGTCATAGAACTGTGGTTCGCCATCTATTCCGGTTGGTCTGGACAGATACTCTTCGAAAGATGGTCGATTGGTAAGGACGTTTCACGAAATATTGTAAGATCTGGATATACTTGGTCGAGCTGTTGTTTTGTCCTTGTCTATTCATATCATATAACATAGCTTTTGAAACAACTCACAAAAACCGTATTATTATTGATAATCTTGATAAATTATACCTTTATTGCTTCTCGAAATAGTGTTTTACAGCTAGAGTTCGGTAGTAACACGAAAAAAGTTAACTAATGTAAACTGAAAAACATGTCAGCGAGACGTTGATTGAAAATTCTATTCGTTCATTAAAATGACCAAAACTATTGGACAGAGATGGTATGTTTCTCTTGCTCCTAAGCTTTCCAATGAAATTCCAACTGAAATTAAGAATCTCAATATTTTAACTCTATTCAAGCAAGAAGCCAAGAAATGGATTAATATGAAACCAAGAAATGAGATACACTCTCGTATACTTGCGTACACTTGCGTATTATTATGTGATTGTGTTTTAATTATTATTATTATTAATCCTCAATTTTTTTCCGCATTCAGTATTTCAATATGTTGATTATGTGATTGTGTTTATTTACTAGACAAACTTTTTATATATTTTATTATTTTACTGCTTCCAAATTTTTTATCATCATTTTATAAATTTAGTAAATCATTATCCATTTTGAAATTGTAAAATAACCTCAATGATCCACGCGCAGGTTGGCCTTCATGGATCTTATGTGTTTATTCACCTGCAGTCTATTCAATTGAAAGTATACGTAACGTTTTTATGGTGAATAAATATTATAATTATTATTATTATAAATGACCTGAGCTTTGAAATATTCCATACAAAACTAATTACTATCCAAGTTCCAAGACTGTAAAGGTCAACGATGAGGTTTCATTACCATGTAGATAGTCAAACAGTATATTATATTACAAATGGTTTCATTTTCATTGTGGGGTCGATCAAGTGAGAAATACCATTTGAAGTCAGTTCAGTTTCGATAACCATAAATGAGCAATAGCATTTTTGGGTCTTTCTCGAAGCTGGAATTGTCATAGAGTAACAATGAGATATCAGCCTCGAGAATTTCCATCGTGACTATGATAAGCAGTCACGCCTCTTGGGATAATATTTTGCGAGTTCGCGCACCTTCTCCAGGTCTGTACAACGTGCTGTTCACCGCTCTGCCCCCGCTGGCGATGGGGCTGTTCGACAAACCCTGCGCCGCCGACAAGATGATGTCCTTTCCGCAGCTCTACAAGCCCTCGCAGAGCGGCGAACTCTTCAACATCCGCGTCTTCTGGATCTGGATCCTCAACGGCATGCTGCACTCGGCCTTCCTCTTCTGGCTCCCGATGCTCGCGGCCGAGCACGACGTGCTCTGGATGGGCGGCGGCGACGGGGGGTATTTGGTCGTCGGCAATTGCGTTTACACGGTGAGCGAGATGACAACATTATTCATGATCCGTTTACTACATTCTGGTTATCGCTTATCGGTTGCTTAGGAATTTATCATTATGGAAGGGCTGCATAAGAACTGTATATTCCAACATTTTTCGAATACATAGGCAGTTCTCGAAACATTGATTCGACGCTTTCTGTAGTCCCCTTGAAGGTTCTTCTAGAAATTGAAGTGAAACTGGGTAGGAACAGACAACTACAGTGTAGTGGTTTCCCTTTCATAATAATATTAATCGCATTTCTGGGCAAGACTAATAAAATAATTGAAGAATTGAATATCCTCGAACAACTCATGACTGATAAGAAACGAATTTAAGCATATCCATGCTGGGTGTCACCACCAACAGGGACGATCATGTGAGGTCCATGGCGAAAACTGCTTCACAAAAACTCGGTTTTCTTTTCCGTGCGAAGAGATACTTCACATCCCAGCAACTGCTTATGATCTACAAAGCACAAATTCGACCTGTCCTAGAGTACTGTTCACATGTTTGGAGCTCAGCCTCCAAACATACGCTAAAGCTCTTAGATTCAATTCAGAAGAGAGCTATTCGCCTAGTCGATGATACAACACTCACCGAATCATTGACCTCTCTAGATCATCGTAGAAAGGTCGGCGATCTTTGCCTTTTTTATAGGTACTTTCACGGTCGGTGCTCAACGGAAATATCATCTTTTATGCCACCACGTCCTAGTAGACGAACCAGACGAGCTCAGGCTGGTCACGCCTAATACACAGTCAGGCTCGAGACCTGTCGAACATCGCTATACCAAGCATCATTCATCAATAGAACGGCAAAGTTGTGGAATTCTATGCCTAGTGAGGTCTTTCCTGATGCTCACAACCTCCAAACTTCCAAGAAAAAAATCCAACACCTTCCTTCTCTACCGAAATTCCACCGCTGGCTAGCACGATGTTCGATAGATAAAAATAAATTTGAAAACTTGAAACTTTCGTAATTTTTACTACATTTGAAGGGGAGGGAACCCTAAAAACATCATGAAATGAACTTGCCTTGATGTTTCAAGCATGTAATATTTCGTTTCAGTATGTCGTCGTCACAGTATGTTTGAAAGCCGGTCTCGTAACGAACTCATGGACTTGTCTGACGCATTGTGCCATATGGGGGTCCATCATCTTGTGGTTTATGTTCATCATCATCTATAGGTAGGTAATTGTCACGAAAGCTTCACAATTGTATTGCAGTGCCATATTTTTTTTTCTTCCAGTTTATTTTGGCCGACGATTCCGTTCGGCAACATTATGTCTGGGATGTACATTATGCTCTTTTCGACAGCAGTTTTCTGGCTGGGCCTCATCGTAGTGCCCATCATCACGACGTTGCCAGACTTGACAATCAAAGTGTGAGTTGACACTCTGTCACAATCAAATACAATAAAATCACCATAGTATAATATTTGTAAAAACCCGAATACGTGATTCGACATTCTATTCGACAATAGGTCATTGTTATTTCATTATATTGACAGCTTGACAAAATAATGACACTTCATGTTTTAGGGTTACTGATGGCATTTCAGTTGCTGAAATACGTATTCAGGCATTTCTAAATATAATTAGAGTATTATTGGCGTTTTGTTTTAGGGTACACAGCACCATATTCAAGTCGTTGACCGATGTGATACGCGAGAGCGAGATAAAGAAAAGCGACCCTGAGATATACAGGGGGGAGCCGAAAAATTCGTAAGTTTTACTGTGATCGGCGTTGGTTGTGTGATTGTGTTGGCATGTGTGTCGAGTATTTGTTGTTTCGTCGCCACAGAACTTGAGTTGATGAAATATTATCTGGCATATTTTTCAATGTTATTCGTCGAATTTCATCTTGATCTACGACCTTACAGCACTTTAAGTTCTGTGGTAGAATTTCAAAAGAACATCGAAGAAGCATTTATTTGGTTGGAAAAAAATTGTACAAATTGTTCTCTATATTTCCAGATGATTAATTTTTTCTCCTTTTCTTGCTTTTTGAGTGGAATCAGCTACATTACTCGAGCTATAAAATAATTGCATAGTTGGTGTTATTTTGATTAGAAAAATATTGGATTGTTGAATGCTTTGAAAATGTTATGAATAATGTGTCGTGTTCGAAAACAAATATCTAAGTTCACTCTATTTGGAAAGTGAATGAGAAATGTGGAGAAACCACAAACCAAGGAAGAATATGATAAATTATATTTATGGTATTCGTTGAAAATTCCATAAATTGGAATCTCGACAAGTGACCGACTCGAAAGCGTGGTACTTCACTGAAATTTGAATTGTGTGATTTTTTCTGCTAGATCAATGTCGAAAATCAGAATCCCAAGGCCTAATTCGAATTTTCTTCATTTCCTAAACTTCAACAAACCTGTTAACAATTGTTGATAATATTGTATACAGGCTGACACTCCGGTTACTTTGAGGGCATAGTGAACTTAGGTATTGATAATCTTGTATGTTTTTATTTGATCGTCTCGCTGTTCTAATTAAAGAACAATATTAATTCAGATCTGTATTATAATGATCATGAAAAAAAAATATGATTGAAGACTTCTCGATATAAAGTTGCTTTTCCATGAAAAGAGATCACTCCGAAGGAAATGTCACCCTAGCAGTGTGTTGTTGATTTTGTGCACCGAATTCGCCACTAGGTTTTGGGCGCGATGTTTTTGCTTATCGCTTGCATCGTTTTCAATGTTTTCTGAAAAATTTATTTTTTTGTGGCAGAAGATTCACGTGGAAGAGATTGAACTGCGTAACGCCAACCTATCACGTACAGAGGAACCAGAATTGTTTAGCCATTCGATGAAAACGAAGAATATAATAGTCGCCAAATCGAGAATTAAACAAGATGAATTATTGCACATTTTGTAATATTTTTTTGTGAAACAGGCGAGAACAAACATTTATAAGAAGTACTACGACCCTCCAGTGCCAGGAATAAAGTCGCATAACAATTTCTCTGATTTTTTTTTATCATAAGTAGTTTTTTCATAGAAAAGTGATAGTGCAATAATTCATCGGAAAATTGTGATAGCAATATTTTTATAGGTATAATGATGTTTTACCACAAGTGTGACTGATTCTGAAATGAGACTAGTGAATATCCAATGCACAAAATCACGCACAAGAGTGACATTGTAAACTGCAATGCCAGTTGAGATATTTTTATATGTAAGATAATTGAAATTCTATTATATTTCTACTCAGAGAACTTTTTACCAGCCTACAAAGTCATGTCAAGAAATTATGTACATCATTTCTAGTTTTCTTTGAGTATAAAAAAATCAGTAGTCTCCAGGAAACTATATAATGTACTCCATAGATGTGATAAATTGATTTCCTTGATATACAAGGAATTGGAATGTTTGTTCATGCACGTTAACTGACTTTACACCTGTTTCACTTTATATTTTCTCTGTCCTTAAATTCCGGGTGTAAAATCAGTGAACGCGTCTTGGATTTGTGATGAAAACCAAACTAAATGTTGTGTTGGAACTTTTTTGATTGTCGATGCAGCGTAAAAGAGAATCCGTGTTAGTAATCATTTGTATTTGTTTTGCAAGACCTATGCATGCCTTGGAACAATTCGCAATATGTAAGTACCTATATCTGTGTGACCGCATCCTAGTCCATTCGAAGAATGAATTCACGTTTCGCCACTAAACAGAGTGCTCAGAATTCCACTTTGCAAAATTGGTACAGGAGTCACTAAAAATGAGTTCAGAATATCATTCAAGTTGAGAATTACGATTTTACTCGCTTTTGAATATATGTTGGCAACAATTCACAGTGATGCCAGATAGTTTTGTGTATCTTACTCACAGCTTTTGATGCCAATATTCCAATCCCTGACGGACGATATAAAAGAGATAATTGGCATTTGATTTGTTTCAACACAAACGAAGAGATATTATAGATATTGAGAGAGATTTGAGAGATACATGGTTACGTTACGTAGCTAACTGCTTAGAAACAAACAAAACCGTCAATTAAAAAAAAGTTTTCATCTGTTAATTCGAATAAAGTACACTGTGTCCCAGAAATGGATGAAATGAATCATCCATCACAAATCAGCGTACAGCATCAGAGTTTCTTATTTCGTTAGTTTCAAGGCTGTCTGTGAAGTTTGACAAACACTCAATATGACAGACCAAATAAAGAACATATAGTCCCAACTCGAGTATTTTGTTTTTTAAGCTGCACATCTAATATATTGGCTGTATGAAAAGATCTGGTGGAAATATTGTAATCTATTTAATTCCAAAATGCGCACTGCCGTTTACGACATAATTCTCAACTTGGATTGAACATTTTCCGAACGTATCGAAACCACTTCGGTGGCATTCGAGGACTCTCCGTGCCTTGACCTGGCGCACCCCACGCACGCTTGACTCACGCATGCGCTTCGCTTGACTAAACGGTACGTAACTAACCGACTTCCCGAAAGATGGCCATCCTAGCAGTCGTTGAAATCGTTTGCAGACTGTCAGAGACGGCTCGTCTGCTGAGGAACGTGTTTACGCGTCGGCCCGCCCACAGGACGGACCAGGACGTCGAGCTGTCACGTGAGTAGAGACCTTTTTTCCCCCCCTTCCCCTCCAACAACGCCACTGACGCTCGGCCGATCGCTTTAGAGATAGAGAGACGCACCTGTTGCCGAAGAAATGACAGACAGAGTCGCTTTGTAACGTGATTGGGAAACAGTGAATGAAAATATGGCGGAGTGTGTTCGAGAATACGTTTCGTGTTCACTCACAAGTATCGTTCGAGGAAGGAAGGAACAATATAACATCGAAAACGAAAATCAATATAATTTTCGCTGTTTTCCAAGGTATTCTCAAGTCTGATGACCTGGGATCATTTTTTTCGAGAAGAATTTTGAAAATGATTAATTTATATATCCATCTCGATTTTTTATATGAAGACGAGGTCATACACTCTCCGGAATTGTGTGATTTGTAGAATATTCATATGTTTCATCCGATAACACTTTGGAACTTTTCAAATTCTCTAAGCAATATGAAGAAAAGTCTGATTGGAATGCTTTTGATTCTTCTCAAGCTTTGCTGAGAGCCGAGAACATTTTATCAAAAAGTTTATATCATCGCATTCTAATTTTTTCAAATATATTGAATGATATATTATATAATATCAATTGATAGCTTCCATCTTTTATCGATGCTATCAGATAAACGTAGCTCGGAGTGGGTGAATTTGAAGAAAAAGTCTTATTTTGATCCCAACAATTCGTCTTCAAAATTTTACATTGAATTTCGAATCACTCTGTACATATAAATGAACGAAATTCTTTCTCTTCAAGGATTATTGAATTGAAGGTGATTTTAAAAACTATCGACAGTAGCTAATATGTATTGGTTTGGATGTACAGTTAAATAGAAATAATTCTACAAATTCCAAAGTTACTAACATTTCTTCATGAAAATACTAACATTTTGATAGTGCTGAATGAATAGATAATTACTAATATAGTGAATCTTAGATATTTGTTGTGCTGAATATTAGAGAAACTTCTGGCGAAACCAAATAAACCTTTTCTCGATTTCTCCCACAAAACTAGTATTTTTGGTTTCGCAAGCAAGTATCTGTATTATTTCTGTTTGTTGGCATGTTGGATTCAACGATTGTCTTTTCTGAATTACTAGATGGATTCGCTTTTTCACAAGAAGAAGGAGGGGTGGTGTCTCAGTCAGACGTTATAAGAGCCTACAACACCAACATTCCAAAGCCTGACGGACGATAGAAAAGAAATAATTCGCATTTTATCAACAACATCTCACGATAGAACATGTCCGTTTCAAAGAACAAGGCAACTGGTCTCGAATAGAATATATTATATTGACTTGACTACTAAGTTTTCATCTTCGAACTACCTCAGAAATTACCTTGGTTTTCTTATAGTTGAAATGAGCAATGTTTATTGAAACGGAAACATCAAAGGTTACTACAAATGCTCTTCTTGAGGAACTAACAGATTGTGACGAAAATATAATTATTTATATACTCAACTTACCCAATACTACAAATTTGCAATACAACTAACATCATAGTTCGTCTTTTATTTTTCTTCATTCACTTCGGAAGTACTTATAAAAAATAGAGACCCTATTGTCTTCATAATTCCAATATTAAGTGTTCAGAATTAATTTTTTTTTCGAACGTACCTACACATAATCCTTGGGTTCTGTATAATGTATATAACTGTTGTTTTTAGGTTTGTATCATTTTCTACACTGTTTTGAATATTCACTTTAGGTATATTTCAAGATTTCCCCCATGGAAGCAGTGTTATTGTTATCAACTACTGATATATGATTGTTATATAAAGTAAACAAAACCATACCAAAATTTTTCCAAAACAAAAATTGATTTATTAACTTCTGTAAACAAGTTTTACTTGGGATTTCGATGTTCGTTTCTTTGATTGAAGAAAATATAATATTCGCTGTGGCAAATTATTGTAAAAATATGAAATTAACTCCACTTGTACTTGAATCAATGTGCCTTTCTTGAATGGGTTTGTAGAACATCATATTTTATAGCTGAATGAAAGAAAAAAACACCTGGTGCAATCATATTCAGGTGCAATTGCAATCATATTTAGAAGCTTTTTGTGTTCAAATATTGAAAGATGGAGGTTATAGGTATAATGCACCAGGATCGATTCTAGGAGTGAATTTAGCTTCCATGTTTTAGTGATACTTACAAATTTGTCTGTACATCTGAATTATTTCGTGTTGAGAAGAGGATCCCATTTTTGATTGCAAAATTATAAATAATGTATCTATTTTTGTGACTCTTTCATTTCAACAGTTGTGAAAAACCTCTTCTGAGATTTGATTTACGAAATTCGAATTCGACATTCGCGATAAAAAAGGATCACATGTGTGTACCGCTTTTGGGTATCAAGCTTTTTTGTGTATATTTATATAGATTGAGGAATGTCTCAATTGAACATATAGTGTGACACATTTATTTTTGAGTCGCCTTGTAAAATCTTTATTGTTTGTAATTTGCATTTTTGATTCGGCCTTAAAATCATTATTACACCAAAGTTCTCAATGGAATTTGGTACAGGCCCGTTTTGAGAAGTGGTGAATCTACTAGCGTGTATGATTCTTATTCTGAAAAATTGCCAATACTAAATATTACTACTTCACTTCTGAAAATAGACGTAGTAGGCATTGGATTATGTTGGAATTTTGCGCTTCTTGGTCGTATAATCAAGACATTCAGCTCTACAATGAAAAAAAAACTCTGGTCGAAATCGCCAATCATCGAAGATTCTACAAGTTGATTCAAAAACAAATGGGTCACACTGTATAGTACTGAATCAAGCACAAATTGAACTTGATATTGAGCGACTAATTTTATGTACATCAGAAATGTTGCTTTGGAACTATCGAAATGAAATGTTCAATAAAATTAATGTGTTTGAACAGTGTCTATTTTTTCACAATTCAACCCACGAGGCAATTCGACACGATAATTGTAAACTTCTTGAATGAAATTAGGTCAACTCCCAGTGTTACCTGCACACTTAACAAGGTAATTATAGCCTCTGAATTGGTCGTGTAATTTAATGTGTTTGCTTCTAGTGATCAATCACACGAACATCGATTAGCAACTTTTACCTCTAATTTATCACCGTGATGTTTCAATTTTTTATGTCTCAACCAATCCGCTCTACTCCAGCTGACGTAGGAATCGCGAGTTTTTCTGAAGATGGCGCATTATCCTACAGCTATCATTGCTTTTCAAATTCTATGTTGTCGAACTAATATATCGATTTCACTCATTCGAATCATTTCAATATGATTTCATCAAATATATGTATAACAATTTGATTTTTCTGAATGCACAATGATCGAGTTTGGTAAAACTGATTTCAATTCTGCCAACCTAGTGATAGTGGTGCCCTCTGCAGGAAAACTAGCGACTGCTACATAAGCCGGGTACAGCGATTTGGTTTATTTTCAGTTTCAGTTGCATTAAACAGGAATACCGTTTATATCTCATCTTGATCACCATACCCAGTAGTGGAATACATGCTTCTGGTGGATCATGGAGCTGAAAGACATCGCGGATCTCTACGGGGAAGAATTGCACATCAGGCAGATCACGCACTTCGGAAGACAAAGCCCTAGGGCTCGAGAGATTGCGGCGAGATCGAATTTGGATTCGGCGGACGGAAATGTTATAGACGAACACGACCAATTCTACAGGGATCACAAGCTCTTGTTGGCCCTTTTCCGAGTAAGTAAAATACAATACAAAAACATCGACTCAATGAATGGATATTGAACACCACAGCTGGGAAACACTAAAGTAATGTTGTTCTCGTAGGAACAATATATTATACCTACGAAACCCCGCGAACCTTTTTTTTTGCATACTTAAAATAAATGCTAAATTTGAAAGCGAGACAAATATTTTTGCAATTATTTGGAAATTAATACTATTGAAAATAAAACAGTCTGTTATTGACAGAAGATCTATTCAAAAAATTCCGCAATATTTGAGTTGATGTACCTATACTTGTTATATATGAGAATAATGAGTACTCCTCTGATTTGCAGTATTTCGAGAGCTGAAGTATTATTCATTTTTCAGCTTTTAATGGGATTTTCTCTCCTCGTTTCTAAAAAAATAGAGTAGAAGTTATTAAAAATTATTGCAATATATTTGTAGTAAGGACAGATTTAGGATCTGTCCCAAAATGTCACTGCGCTTGAAATTAAAGAGAAATTCTCTATTGGTCAGTGACACCTTGTTTTTGAAAAAAAATTTGGAAATACAAATATATTTAATAAGAATAAAACCTCTACTTATCTTGGTGGACGTTTCGGGAACGAATCTGCTCCCGTTCTCAACACAATTAAAATATTTTTCTCTTCGTAAAATGTTTTCAATGTTTTCGATTTTGACACTGAAAAGTCACTTTTCAAGAGAAAATATTTCAATTGTGTTGTGAACGGGAGCAGATTCGTTCCCGAAACGTCCACCAAGATAAGAAGTAGAGGTTTTATTCTTATTAAATATATTTGTATTTCCAATTTTTTTTTCAAAAACAAGGTGTCACTAACCGATAGAGAATTTCTCTTTTAGGTATCTAAAGGTTTAATTTCAAGCGCAGTGACATTTTGGGACAGATCACGAAATCTGTCCTTGCTACAAATATATTGCAATAATTTTTAATAACTTCTACTCTATTTTTTAGAAACGAGGAGAGAAAATCCCATTAAAAGCTGAAAAATGAATGTACCACCTCCTCGAAGAACTTACAGACAGTATTTGAAGTATTATTGTTACTCATTAATAATAGAGGAGGATAGTGAGTTTGATTAAATGTAACTGAAGATAAGAAAACCAGTTCTTCACTAATTTTTTTCCCTATTTAATTGAAATGATTAATATCAATGATATGATAGTTAATATAATTACAATTTCATTATCAAGTGCTCAACGCACTACAGGGAGAGTTGGGAGGAAATTTCAATATTCCAAGTGCTCATTGGGAGACCCAAAATTACGGAAATACACAGGTAAACAATATTTAAATAATTTTCTTTTATTAAATTGAATATTGTTGACCTGTGTATTTCGGTATCGACCAAGAAAAGGACCCATATGTTTTTAGGAAGTTTCATTATTATTTTGGGTCCCCCCAAACGTACTTGAAGTATTGACATTGCCCCCCCCCCCCCCCCCCCCAACTCATAAATATGTCCCGATGGACGGAGAGTGTGTTTGATTTTTTTTTTCAGATACTGGGCGTTATGCCGATCCAGCGCGGCCAAATAGGCAAGATCACCTTCGGTTGGTTCAGCGTGCCGATGTTGTACGCGTACGTTTTCTACTCGGTGATGACCGTGGTGGTCGTTCTGGTCGGATACGAACGCATGGACATCCTCCTCAACAAGAGCAGGAAATTCGACGAGTACATCTACTCGATCATCTTCATCGTGTTCTTGGTGCCCCATTTTTGGATACCGTTCGTCGGCTGGGGAGTCGCCTACGAGGTTTGCGACTACAAAAACGGTTGGGGCACCTTTCAGTTGCACTACTACAAGCTAGCAGGTACACAGGATCTTCACGGATAATTCATCGAACTTTACCATTCTTCAAAATTCACTCGTATTAATTTCTAATGAACGTTCATCTAATTTCTACTAGTGAATGTATGGAATCATATTTGTTGTCAGTGGTGGTTGTTGTGTATCCGGTTTGTTTTCAATTTGCTGCCAAATTTCAATTTTTCAATTGAGATTCATGATAACAGAAAAATAGTGTTGTACTTCCCAAACAAAAATAATGAGCATCCTAATTGATTTATTCATTTTGGCCTTTTCAGATAGAGTTATATTTTCGGTATTAGTAGTTCCAGAGATATTCCACGGTTCAAAGTCCACATTTTATCCACCTCATCTTCGTTGATCAAGACAAAAATTGTCAAATTGACAGGTGCTAAGTCAGCAATGTCATTTCGAAATAATTCTAGAGTTATTTCTTAGGGAAGAACTTGGTGTTTCCCTACTTGAGCACGCTGATCGTCATCATAAGCTTGGGTTGCCTGGTTTTGGCAGTTGGTTACTTGCTGACGCTGAGTGCCTTGCTGGAGGGGTTCACCCTGTATCACACCACGGCCTACTATCACATCATCACCATGATCAACATGAACTGCGCTTTGTGGTACATAAATTGCAGAGCTATAGGGAATGCCAGCGCGGCCTTAGCTGAAACTTTCCAAGCGGTAAGCCAAAAATAGTTGTTTTGGCATTATTTCTCGTGTATTAATGAGATCCATTATTAAACGATCTGTGGTTTCTCGTTTCCTTCAGCCCCAATTTAATATCAGCAGATTACTGCCACTGATGGAAATGACCAGTTCATCATTCATCTCACACTAGTATACGAATTATATTTCACCTTCATATCGAATTTTGATGGAATTCAAACTTGAAAAACAAATTACAAAATTATTCGCCACCATTTCAATCGATGAAATTCCGTCACTAATAGTTTTGGCGTAGTTTGGCATGAATTCGAATATACTTTTAACTTTCTTAATTTTAAACATGTTTCATATTTTCTTTTGATAATACAATATTGTCCTGTCCAATAGGCAAAGGACATTATTCATTAAGTCCGGTTTCAATAGTTTTCATTATATTGGCTCCTCATATTGAGCATTTTCAAAATGTTTATAGAATGTAGTCAATCACATTGTCCATAATATCATACGTGACGTGACTTGAAGTGACTTTATGAAATCAGTAGTTCACAGGACGTTTTGTCTTTTCGTAGGATATCGATCAATTTTGTACAGCTTACATCATAGCCCAATACAGAATGCTCTGGTTGGAACTCAGTGAACTCCTGCAAAAAATTGGAAATGCCTATGCCCGAACGTACGCCTTATATTCTCTGTTTATGATCACTATTATTACGATTGCAGTGAGTATTTACTTTATTTATTCGGAAAGATCAAGTAATCTTAATATTCCATAAACTTTTTGCCAATTTATTCACTGTTACTGACACTGTTACTCAAAATCATTGGCTTTGTTACACAAATAATTGAGACGTCGATAGGAAAAACATCATCAGTCCATTTCAGCTCAGTTGAGTTTGAGAGTATTTTTTTCAGTACATTTTTTCATGTTTCTGATAAAAACGACGTTCTTTTAAATTTACTGAGAAACTAACTTTACGGACTGATGAGGTTCTTCCTATCAACGCTTCAATTGTACTTGAAATTTCTCTAGTTGGAATATCATATGAATACTGAAAGCCTTTTTTCTTTCAGATTTACGGTTTCACTTCGGAAATAGTAGACCACGGCATAACATTTTCCTTTAAAGAAGTTGGTCTTCTGGTAGCTGCCGTCTACTGCATGGTGTTGCTCTATATATTCTGCGATTGCTCACACCAAGCCTCGGAAAATATAGCTGGAACTGTCCAAACCTCCTTGATGAGCATCAAACTTAACTCTGTCGATTTAGATACTACTCGCGAGGTTAGTATTGTTGCTGGACAACAAATTTCATCCGTGAGTGGTTTCGACCTCTAAACTTTCAAGAAAATTCCTATCCTAAATCCTCTCCCAACATTCTACTGCTGGCTCACACGATATTCCATGAACATTATAGGTTATTCTCCTGTGTTGTCGAGAAGAGATAACAGAAACTTGTATTTCAGATCGAATTGTTTCTGAGAGCGATTCTTCTGAATCCTCCTACTGTGTCTCTACAGGGATATGCTGATGTGAATAGGAAGCTGGTAACGTCTGTAAGTTGCACTTTTATATTTATAAGAAAAAATACTTTCCTAATAGGTTATGTTTTGATTACAGTGACTGTGTATTTCTCGTAGGACATTGAAGATTCACTTTTTCCTATGATTTATTAACAATGAGTTAATTAACAAAGAGAACTCAATATTCCTGAAAAAAAAATAACATGGCCTTCAGTACTATGAATAAAAGTAGCAAACATTTTTTATTGATATCTCTTTATAAAAAATGGAAGAAAAGATTCCGTTTGAACATGAAGAAAAAGTGTTTCTTGGCAATTATATTCGTTTTGTCGGACTCGCTCTGTATTAATATTATATTTATTAATATTATATTTCATTATTGTTACAGAGTATAGCAACGATGGCTATATACCTCATCGTCTTGTTGCAGTTCAAAATAAGTTTAGTTAATATTCGTTCTTGATTCACTATATTATTGTCTAGTCTAGATAAAGATGGTTTGTTAGTGAATAAATACAAGTTGCGTTGAATAAATATGGTTTATTGCATTAAAAATAAGAGATGCATTTATATAAAGCTGTTGTTTTGATTTTTGTACTAACAATTACAGTAACAGCAATTATTTCAAAGTTTTAATTATATTGGTAATTCAATAATGATACAGCCTGTAGAAAAGTCATTGAGAACACCATAGAATATCACCAAATACTGTATATAATTCTAGAACTCTAGATAATATCCGAGATAAATGGAGTACATGCAAACTCAAATTAGAACAGTGAGTTCAGTTTTTAGTTTGGTGATGATTCAATTTGGCATTGAAGTTTCGCTAATCCAATGCCACTTCCATGATTTCAGAGAATTTTTGCCACCCTTACCTCAAATCTGTTAACTTAATAGCAATTTTGATCGTTTTCGGCCGAATCTAAGTGATATTCTGATGAGGTAGAGAGATCACTCGGTCGAGGTAAACACAACGATCTTTAGGCGATTGTTTCAGAGAGTAAGTTAATACCAGACAAAAATAACATACATTTCTATTCGATCTAGCTGAATACAACACACTATTCAACCGACAGTACTAACAAAACATAAAATTCACAATTCTGTCTCGATTTATTACGTATCGTTTTAATAAATGCGGTCGCCAGAAAAGTACAGAATCGTAACACATCATGAACGCTATCTGACGCTGTAAAACGTCTGAATATTGTTTTGTGGGCTTTATGCTCTATTTAATTTTGTTAAGAGTCTTCTTTTTTCGATTTAATTTGTCAACAACAAGAAAACCGTCTTGTGTCCTAAAATCTGCCGCCATAGGCTCCAACCTACACAGCCTGCTGGTGAATCTCTCACTGCTAGAACCCGAATGTGAACAGTCCTAAATCGTGGAATCCATCCACACTCAAAGTGGCCCATTTTTCTGCAAAAAAAAAAACAAATCCTAAGTCTTTCGGCCACGTAACCAAAGTGGTCGACAGACTCATTAGACTTTGTTTTTTCTTTTGGTGAATTTCCTATTGGACAGTCATTCACTCTGCGCTTCTCTCTTCACCAAAACTGTAGCTATTTTTCTCGGAGTCGGAGCTTCGACTTCTTCAGCAGCCTCTTCCGCAGGAGTCTTGTCTTTGTCGGCGTATTCTTCTAGTAGGACGTTTTCGAGACCGCCGATGAGGTCGCTAGCGCCGATCCTCTTCTGCCTCAACTTGGCCCTGAACACGAAATTGTCGATCTCGTGCATCACCACCTTGAAAGGATCACATGTTATTCAGATCAGTCTCAGTTATGTATCAAGATTATTATACATAAAAGGTCCTGCACAAGTGAACTCAATTTGAAGTATGAGATGATAAATTGAGAATACTGATGTTTAGACCAAAAACTCGATAAAGACATACATATTCTGCTTCAGCAATAGAAAACTTTTGATTTTGCAACCCGCTGATGTGACTACTAGAGCATTAACGAATAGAAGGCAATGAAGAAAGATGCTTTTAAAATGCTTGTAAATTGGGATAAATTGATGCATACAATAGATAATTTTGAAGAACATTCGACACATTTCGAAATATAATTGACTAATTCAAAATACAATTGTACCTTTTTAAAATTGAAATGACACTTTCTGAACTACAATTGGGAAAGTTGTTGTTTCCAATAAAAATTAATTAAGCAGTATTTTTTGTTACTCACCTCTCTGGTAAGGTCATCGAACGATCTCAACTTCTTGGCCAGCAGTTGCGAGTACAAGGAGCACTCGTCTCTGCTGTTGAGCGTGTCGCACATGCACGTGTTGGCACCTGGCTCCTTCCTCTTGCGGCTCTGCCTGTCCTGCGGCAGCTTGAAGGAGCTCTGCTTCTGTAGGGGGTCCGAGGAGTCTTCGGGGTCCAACGAAATTTCGTCGCCCAAGGAGTTGTCCATGTCTTCTAGGTCTTCCATGTGCATGCTGTCGATTTCCTGCCGAGAAAAAATGAAAAAAATAAACTATAGAAATTGGATGACAATGCATTTTTGTGACCTACCTGTAAGCTGTAATTCTTGGGCTGATATACGTCACCTAAAAAGTTGAACATGGCATCATAGGCGAACCAGTTGGGTTTGTATGTGTCTTCAGAGCCCCAATTATCTCTTTCCTTCTGTTTGATTTTGTTCCTCAAAGAGCGGTAGGTAGCCATCAAGGAATCTTTCTTTCTTTTCAGCTCCTCTATTGGACATTCAACGCTGAAATTGGCCTCTAACCGACGCCAAGAGTCAGCAATTTCATTCCTTCAGTGAGGGAATTCAAAATTAGATGTTCATTATGGTTTTTGATTTCAAATAATACCATGAGAATTCATAGACGAAGCAAAAGTGTGAATTAGAGTAATCAAATCCTAATGAACCGAGTGAATGGAGTTCCAAACACTTGAATATCAAGTCTAATAAGTGTGTAATAAGGTCTTAGAGGCCCGAACATAAAAAGATAGGTTATGTATAATAAGGTCCTTCAAAATTTGGGTTTGAATATTCATTAGATATCTCAGACGAATAATATTGGTGATTCTAGCGATCTTCATAGATCCTGTAGCCTATATTATGAGTGAGAAAGGAAATATCGATCACTTTTCTGATTGAACTTTGTGTTGATTGAAATGTTACCTAAAATAACATCGATTTTATGATTGAAAACACTCACCGGTCTCTGTGCAGGCCATGTCTCGGATTCCAAATAGCTGGCTCTTGCTCATACAATTTGAGAAACTCTAAAATAAGCGAATTTGTCCACTGCATATTCGTATTTTTACCGAATATCAAATTTTTATTTACAAAACATTCATCTGACAGATGATTGACCTTGATAATTTCCTTCTTCTTTTTTTTGCTACAATTATTGCCTTGGCATAGGCCGCTTCAAGCACAAGAAGAAGAAGGGGAAATACAGTGACAAGTGACAGTAGTTCAAATATTCAAACATGGTCGTTTTAATATCTGACTATATTATTTGGCTGTGGCCATTTCCTTCTAAAGTATTTCGGAGTGAAAATGATTATAGCGAAACTGGAATGTCGACTGTAATAATATTCCAGGTGATCGACAGTAGTGTTACTTATCAGCAGAAATTAATCTGAAGACAGGTACGCAACTATGATTTCATGTCACTACAGGTCAAGGAAGAAGCCGTAAAGAAAACGGATGATTCGCTTCAATACAGAATCCGCCACATAAAGTGATCGTGTATGAAAACAAGTAGAATACCTATTTCATAATTATCATCTATTGTTCCAAAATTTCATACCTAAAACCTCCCTAAAACATTCTTGAAAATGAATGTGGTAGAAGTTGACGGTAAATGTATTGGTCACATAGCCAGTGAAATTATGATGTATGGTTGTTACCAAATTATTCCCAACCAACAACAAAATGAGTCTCTTATAGTTTGACATTGTTCTAGAATCCATTCCCAAAGCTGGAGATTATACAAGATCCAGAAAATGATCAACCCTTGATGTATTGAAGAGTAGTCAGTCCATCAGTAGAAGTCCAAAGCAGAACGAATGTAGCAGCCTCAAACAAATCTGAGCTAAATGTTTTCACTAATCATATGGAAGTTGAAGGAAAATTCTAAACATTATGTAGGAATGGTTCCCACTGATAAATACAAGCAGGTATTTATGCCTCATGACATCTCATAGTTCTAGCCTTAGTCTTCATATTTCAAATGAACTTCCATTAGTTTCATTATTACAATATTACTGTAGTGCCCGCATTTGAAATATGTATGTTTTATGGTATTTTCATAGGAATTCTGAAGTTGATATTTGAGTTATGATGTACTCTCTGTTTTGTGATCATAAAATGTCATTCATTTCATTCTGTGTCACAGAAAGAGACCCCTCTGTTCTGTGTTCAAAGAAATTGCATTCAGGAAAGTTGAATTGTATGTAACTATTAGTTTACATCATTGTGAAAATAGGCGTGTTCCTTATGCCCTGTAGAAAGAGTTGTAGACTCTTTCCCACTTGGTTATGTTGAATTTCAATCTCGATTTTAATACTTCACGAAGGCTTCGTGCGATCGAAACTAGATGGCGTCACCTCTGCTGATCTAAAAGGTTATCTTGGAAACTCTCTTATAGAACATGATATGAATTGAAATTCAACATGAGTGTGAAAATTGAACCATGAGCTATCCATCACAAATGTAATTTTCATATTATTGATAATTGGGATTTCTGAGGACTCAAACACAATTTGAAGGCTTATTGAAAACAAACAAAGCTAATACAAATTTATTAATTATCAAAAATACAAATTTAGGAATATCTGAAGAGGCTTTGAGATGAGAAATATTCAATAAATGAAAATTACCCACATTATAATTGTCAGAATTGGGAATGTCCCTTGCTTGATGCTTGAAGCAACCATCCACTCACCAGACCGGAAATTCGAGAGCCCTATTATGGGTAATGAACCATGTTTATTTGATAGAAATGTTTTGTCATGAATGAGGACTGTTTGCAGTGAATCGTTCACAATAATTTTATAGTCATGAACAAAGATAATAGTAAGTTTAGAATATAATTTGGAGAATACGCTTTTGTGACAATATTTTGGCTAGAAACAATTGATCAGTTGTTTCACCATCCTATATCAACCTTGGTTTCCATAAAATCACCATGGTTTTTGTTTTATAGCTACTCCAATTCTGAAGTTATATGAGGTACTTACCTAAATCAATTTTCGTTATTATAACTTAACAATATACATTCACTTTACAAAGCAAAAATACACAAATTACTTGTCTAGCATAATGTATAGGGTAAGACAGAATAATTTTTTTTAAAATGATACGGTAAGACCACACTCATCATTGACAAGCCTCATTCTAGCAAAGTTAACAATATACAATCATGAATGCTATTTCTTTCACTATATAAAGCAAAATACAGATACCATGAATACCTAAATTGGCTACCATAATATAAAGGGTAAGACAGATTGAATTATTTTAATATGCTACATGATAAATAGCTACCGTGATTTCACACTCATTGATTTTTCTTCACAGTGCAACGCACAATGGGCAAGTGTTAATGTTTCAATCATTTGAAACTGCTCCTCAGATGGCCTCACATTTGATTATCTGGAGTGCATGCACAGGGGGTGAGATTTATCGTGTCAGTGGTCAAGTTTCGATTATTTCAAAATGCAAGTCTTTAATTACAATCCTTTGACGCGCGCTGTATTGATGATCAGTCGCAACCATGTCAGACCTATTATCAGCTCTATTCTTCCAGAATGTTATGTTTGGCTTCTTTGAAAATGCAACCTCTCAGACTGTCTCGCATCCATTACTCGTCACCAAAGTGACGAGCGAACGATCATCGATGACGGCAACGAACGAAACCGCTCGCAGCCGTCTGCCTCACGCTCAGGACACGAGACTCTGTCTCGTCATCGAGGTTGCGACAACTCCACGTTTGAGTAGAGAGTATGCGAAGATATATTACAGAAATGATCCTGTGAAGTATGATCTTGCCTTGGACTGCCTCCGCCCGGCTATTTGAAAGCGGCGAAGCGATGGAAGTCTGATGCGCGTTACTAGCGCCACCTGTGAGGCGAGTCGTGAGCGAGAGAAGGAAAAAGTTTGCCTCCCCGGCGGGGAATCGAACCCCGGTCTCCCGCGTGACAGGCGGGGATACTGACCACTATACTACCGAGGACTATATTCATTGTGGTTTCGGTACATGTCAAATTCTTAACTGTTACTTAACCGGTATCAATCATTATTCGCGCCTAACTTAACTGTTGATAGTGTCAATTATTATGGTTACAGTCCTCATGATTGTCAATTATTTCGACGTCTTGAAGTATTCTGCTTCAACTTGCTTGTTGCATTCGAGACTGAATCAGTTTTATAAATTTCTTATTAACTGTTATATTATGAATTGCATTTATGCACTCTCAAGGTCAGTTGCATGAAGTCTCTCGTTATCATAGAATTATATTTTTCAGTAACTCAGTAAACGATTTGAAAATTTGTTCAGCTGTTAAATGTTTTATGCAAGCAGACCTCAGTTTCTCTATTTGGACTTGTCACTAACCATAACTTGTTGTTGAACTCCAATAATTTTATAATTGTTTGCTCACATTGTCACATCAGCTGTCAATTATTTTCAATTACTAGATGAGTTGAAACTATCAATTAGCGTCAATCAGTTATCAAGAGTATTCAATCAAAATTATTAGTTGTAAATGTATTTCGTTTATCCTGGAAATACCATCAATTTCCACTTGTAATTGACATAACCTTCGAATTGTTCTCTCTCTCTTAGTTTTCATATTTAACTTCAACTTGCATTCGAAAGTGTCAATTATCATCAATTACTGTCAATCAATTTTCTCAATAACCACACATTTTCCAGTGAATTATATGTTCCAAAATCCAAGAACCATTCTCAAAAGTTGGAATTCTCTATATGCGGCACAATAATATTTTCATTGAAACATAAAATGGCTTCGATGCACTTGAATCAATTATGAAGGAACTATTTGCGTCCGTTGATCAGAGCGTACATCAAAGTATCAAATTGATAAGTGCCCATCCAGTTGCATTAAAAATAATTTCTTGCTCTCATATCTGTTACATTGGAATGCTTTGAGGCCTGTTTATTTTCGACCCAATAAAACTCGCTCCCTCACAATTAGTTCACTCGATTAAGCTACTTGAACGTTCAATCGATGATTGAATTATTTTTTGTTTGTTTGAAAGCAGTTTCTCTTGGAATCTAAAAGTTTCGAGTAGAATTCAAGACGATATGGGGTGTGCATCTAAAGATAGATTTATTTCTTCTGGAAGATGTAGCACGAAGGTGATGATGAAATAGAAATGTGTATGATAATATAAACATAACTCGTTCAGATGTACGACTGTTGTTATAATTGTGGAACTGATGGAAATGTGAATTGAAAATAATTAGTCTGCGACTGGTAAATTATGAAAATTTGTTGTGAAGGACATGTGGAAAATATCCTACTGTGTATTAATAGCATTCCACATTTCATATTTCTACTTCATGCCTTCGTTTAATTGGGACAGACAATATAGTGAGCCATATTTTCATGCAGAACATAAAAGTGACAATGTGAATTGTTCATCGAGGACAGAAGCACCGAAAGATTGATTTAGGGATTCGATAAAATCAAGATGAATGAAAGAAAAGGGATGGAAGTAACATCAATGTGTTATAACAGTATGAATGTGTTTATAATAGTAGAAGTATAGTATAGTATATACTAGCACTGCATTCTCATTGCATCATCGATGAACTGTCTTCCTGATTAATCGACAGTTTAAGTAGCTCGTTGCGATAATTTTCGGGACCTACAAAGATATGGCGATCTCATTAAAATCGGTTTGATGGGTCGATTAATATTGATTGAAATTGCCCTTCCATACCATCAATCAACTCGATGAATTAAGCTGCTATCGCATCTTTGCATCTAAATTAATCCGAATGGATGGTTCTCGTTAATGATGTAAACATCGTGTGGACTTTTTTGCGAATTCTAAATCTGTTCGGGCAAAAATCGCGACATTCACGATCAGCGCTGGTCTTCGAATGCAGGCCGTAAAGTAAAGCGATTAGAATTTAGACATAATGGGAAGTTTCAGTGATTCTCTTGTCTTGTATATATCCCAAGCAACTCTAGAACTTTAATTTGTCTCTTCTCATTCTATTTCATTCATTTTTAATGATAGTTGAATAGTTATTTTTTTCTTGCAGTTGGTTTGCCAAGAATGAAGTTGGTATCGATGGTGTAAAGTATATGATACGAGGCAGTGGAAATGTAATGAAAACAGATTCCATCCTGACACATCCAAGAAGTGAGTATCATTTTATTCCTCACGAAATATTACATTTTTTCTTCAGCGAAGCGTAAGTTGAATCTGAAATTCTGGAGGTCTTAAATCAACTGGTAGACAACTCCTCAATATGATTTTAATGGACAAAGTTCTTTTGAATTTTGAAAACGATGAACTTTTTCTGCTCTAGCAATTGTCGACTTCCAATTGTCCAACCCAAGGCATATACAGCTTTACTCAGCTACATCTCACCTAAGAGATAATAAACTTCTAATTATATCTACAGTGGATCATATTAGTTTCCACATAATAGGGAGGAAGTAATGGTCACATGACCAGAGGCATTTCGCAGGGTAGCTTCACACCATAAATACAGAACAATCAGAAATGGTGCAGTCCATGCGAAAGGAAGGAAAATGAAGGTAGGTCTAGAAACTTCACGATCTTACCGTGATTTTCATCAACTCTTTTAATGTCATTTTACAAACCTACCTATTTTCCACTGGAGTTGAATTATCTCAAAAAACATAGATTCACATTCAATCGTGTGTTTTGTGTCTTTCTTGATGACCTACTGTTAACAAATATACAATTTTTTTGTTGAAACTTGGTTGAAACAAAGTTCTCTCTATTGATGAAGTCTGGGGGGTTGAGTCAATTCGATCTCGGTGATAAAACTTGCGATGAAACACTGTTCTGTAACGAAACAAGTTATATTTTTAGATGTTTCAGAATTTCGTGATGATGATGATGAAACAAAGTTCTTTGACTGATCCCTATTGTGATGGGGCTAAGACAAGTTTGTCTACTAGTTAATTGGTTGAATTTCACCTTTCGTATGGATGACCATCGTGAGAGGGAGACCGAGAGAGTTATAGAGTTCGGAAATCCGCCCTCTAGCGATCGTAGTTTTCAGTGGCAGAAGAGGAATCCGGCCGGCCTGCCGATTCTAGGCGGCTGCGACGTAGCCTCGACTTGACAGTCGTGCCCGGGCATTCGACGACGCTCGATGTTGCCTCGAAATCGAAAAAAACGTCGCCTTTCGTCGGACGTGACAACTGCGCACGTGTTTGCTGCGATGTTTTCCCCATAGAAAATCCCTTCGCCCCCCCACCCCACCCCCCGAATTTTCCGCGCACGCCAAAATTCCGTTTTTCCCCGGATTTTTCTTTCCGTTAGTTGTTGTCATGAGTAAAAAAAAATTGTAGATTCGATCTAACCGGCCGAAATTTTTGTTTTCCTCGCAGAAAGACCCAAGACCATAGAAGAAGTTTGTTTTTGTATGTACTCTAGTTGTCGATTCGTGTGGATAAGATGCCGTGGATGAAGTCTTGCTTGTGCCATCAGGAGAAGAAGAAACAGCTGACCATCAGTCCGCCCATTCATCTGCTGTTGAAGGTGAGTCTCGATTTTTTTGCCGCCTTTTTCGGGGGTCGTATGACTGTCAAAATATTTCCTCGAATCTGTCCACCTTGTTTTCCGGTCAGATTTTTTGGGTTCAGGTCTTCAGTAATAGAAATTTATACAGGGTGATCCCTTTTATTTTTAAGTCAATTTGGAAAATCTTTGGAAAATTGTTCGCGCGATTTCGACCGGATTTTTTTTTGTTTTTGATTGAATTTGATTGTATGACCAAAAAGCGCTACATTCCAACAAAATCCAATGCCTACTGTGTCTATTTTCACGAGTGAAATTGATGACATTTTTTTTCATGATATTTAGGTGTCCATAAATGATATCATGAAACATATATATATATATATATATATATATATATATATATGAAATAATTATGGAAATACCTTTGCAGTTACCTTGAAAGTTATCTCGACTGTTTTTACCCGTCACATATCAATTATTTTTTTTTATATTGTACTATAGCTAACGATTGTTTCATGTTTGAAACATAGACAATGCATATACTGGGTGGACCATTCAGAGTCAAACCCTGTCATTAGTGATATTGTATTTTTCTTCTTTGCCACATTTTATTTGATATTGTTGGGTGCAATTTGTTTTTCCGATGGAAACCTGTATTATTTCCAATAGAATGTTGATTGAAAAAAACAATTTTCACACGGAAAAACATCGGTCTCTACAGATATTTTTGAATTTCCAAGGTCAAGAGATAGTATTACTATCTCGCTTCAATCCTGTAATGAAAAAAAAATATTTTATTCAATTTCTGAAATAGATGGTTTTCAAGATGAGATTGTGTCAAGTTAAATTGGCCACTGAGTATGAGAATACCATATTATATTGCGCAATTGGCTGTTCTGCTAACTCGAATTTCTACCGAAACAAAAAGTTGCGCTGCGAAAATTAAACTTTAATTGTCTTTGCAAACTCGTTCTGCAATCCGAGCGGACAAAACTTCCATCTGAACCGTTTTCGGAACAACACAATTTTCTCTTGCGAAAATCTGTTTCGTAAACTCGTTTTCACGGAATGAAAGGCCGACAGTTCGACTTTCAGGAATTAACTCGCACCCTTTTATATTAACTTTTAAATTAGGGGATTTTCCAGAGGTGGTGACGCATTTTCATAGAAACGTTGTATCAAGTGTGACAATGTCATATTTATATGAAATTTTGTACAGATTATTTTGTGAAAAATCATAACTGGGAAATTGGAAACAAGATGTACATGTTTACAACAGGAAACAGATAACACAAAAAAATATAATGCAATATAAATTCATGAAATGTATCAAAAAATAATCAGATGGTCAACTGAGTCGAATTTCAGATCACAATGAAATACTTCAGGGAGATAAACATGTATTTAGGTTGAATTTTACCATATTATCATATTTGATGGACTTCAAATTAGAATTTTTATAATTGTGTTTCACGAAATGAATGCAATTTTCATATTTCTTGGTTTACATACGATTCTTGTTAATTCCAGATAATCTAGTTCATATATACTTTCAATAACTTCATTTCAAAGAAATTTCTTGACCAATCCTTTGAGGTACTACAATTATTTGTCGTTATTTTTTTTTTCTAATTTATTCAATATGTTATAACCATGATGAATTTTATCAATATATTATCAATTTATTATAGCAGAACCAAGAAAATAAGGTTCTCAAATCACTCTCAGTTTGGATCTTGATTTGCTCAGCCGAATTCGCCGAATAAATCTGCAAACATATATATTTTCCCTGCCAACTTCAAGTTAGAACTTGAATTTATATATATAAGAAATGAAACGGGACCTAGAAATGATCCTTGTGGGACTCCACATATAATTTCATCAGTAGTGAATTTTCCTAAATAGACGAATTTTGTTTTCTTCCACTCGAATAATTGATTCCTGACTACACCGTTTTTTCGAATTCAGCTTCGCAAATTTCTAGTGTTTCAGAAGTTTTAAACATTTGTAGCAAATTAAGTTGCACGAAGAGATGTTGTGGAATTCCGCTTATTTATTCATGCAGCGACTGTCGGAATGGAAACCAAATACGTAGGAAGAGTAGTTAGTCATTGTTATTCAGATCGAATGACACAAAACTGTGCCGAATATAAGTAATTGAAACGTTAGAATAAGCGCTGGACAGACACAGTTACTGTGATAAATATGGAATAAATTAAACGGTGTGCATACTAATGAGCAGTTAGTTCTATGAGTAAAAAATGCTGTTGTATATTTTCTCGTTAAGGTGTCAAAAGCCCAGGAATTGATTACTTCAAATCTATATTCGTAACTATAAAACTAGAGTCCAACGACTTGTTCATGAATAGTAAAATTTATAACTGTTTTTCTGTATTTTCTAATGGTTTATGATTAATGGCAATTGAATTATCATATTTCCTCTATAATATTTGAAATGTGAAAGCCCCCAATCCGAAGAAATTCCTTAAAAATTATATTCTAAAATCCTTATTTATGAATTGATAATGATTTAATATGAGACGTTGAGAAAAATAATCATCGAAGATAGTAGGTACAATTATATCACTATGTTCTTCACTGATCCAATGAAGTTGTTGAAATTCTCATTTCCATTTTGTTGTTTCAATTAAGAGTCGTAGAGAAAGTATATCATGTAACACGCTAATTGAATTTTCTAGATTCTCGTTATTCAAAACATTCATTAGTAAATGCAAACACATTGGAGTTATTGTCCCACCTGCACAAAATCATTATCGTTCAGCTGTCTAAATGAATTGATCATGCTTAGAGACAACCCGTTGAGAGAAAAAAGTAGTTGATGCCCTTCACGAGTCATTTTCCGCTGAATACTTATTTGAAAGGTAATTAAAAAGTGCTCGATCACCGTGAAATTTCTCATCTGATTTCGAAAACCGTTGATAATTTTCAATCAGCCTTTTGATGCTCTCGTTGGAGATTCATATTTATTTCTAGTTTTCAGTGAATAATGATAATAAGTGATATTCGATGTGTTCTGGAAGTGAAATTGATTTCTTGCAATAAAATTTAGAACTCGTCAAATGGAGTTCGATATGATTAATTTTGTAACACAAGAATGTCGATTGTGTCTGATGATATTTCGTTAATAACCTGAGAACTGCAGAGTTTAAAAATTTTAAGAAATGATACTTAACACTTTCTTCCACTCACTGATCACATCAACGTTTGTACCTTATGGGTCGTTTGATGGAATTTATTGAATTGGAATTCATTTATTAATAATATTCATCATTAACTTTTTGTAAATACTTGACAAGTATCGAACTGATGAGGGCTTGACAGCGCTATGCAATTCGAATTAAATATTTTCACACTCTATATTCATTTGATTTTTCAAGTCGATGATGAGAATATTTATGCAACCCAACTTCGGATATAACTCCATGTTGAATATTTGAAGTGACTTCAAATATTCGATGGACTTTTATGCTGCCCGCCTCAACATATTTTGACCTGAGGAAACCCAATTCCACAATGAAAATATTCGCAAACCTATATTTTTCGAAATAATCTAGGAAAAAGTGTAAGAATTCACCCTGTGTTTAGGCCCGTTTTGGGTAGAGATCATAGCTAATGGAAGTTTAATTGCTTCCACAGGATACTTCTTGATACATCCAAGAAGTCAGAAAGAAGGAAAATCGTCATCGAAGATGTTGAATCAAAGTTCTTTAGCTTCTTGGATTCAGTTTTTTTGAAATGGAAGGCGCTGTCAAATGAGAATCTGTGTCAGAACAATTAGTTTTGTGAGTCAAAATATCACAGATTCTCATTCGACTCTACTATGTAGATGCACCCTTGCACTTGAATTTTCTTGAATTATCTCGTGAAATAATCGGTTATCGTATGATTTAATCGTGAAATTCGAGTTTTGAGATTAAAATACGTAAGTAAAGTAAACAAAAAACAAGTACAAAATTACCAATACCGCGTTCTCGAGCTTCTCGGTTATCGACAAACCTGAAAGTTTTCGAGTTAATCCTCACACGATGGTCACACGACGACACTGATGCTTCGGGCAGTGTCCGGCTACGCCACTGTCTGGCACCGAATATGCCCGTCGATCACGTGCTCGCGTGATCACGAACGAAGGCTGGGAAACGAGCGCCATCGCCATCGACCAGTTCGACTCGAGAAGCATTGCGGGAACGTGCCCGTCATTCGTCGTCATCACGAAAGTTCGTTCTCTTCTAGTTTGCGTTCGCGTTTGCGGCCGTTCGTTCGAAAGTGTCTCCGACGATATCTGACAGGTAAATATACGTTTTGCGAATCGGCGAATAGACGACGGACGAGTACGTGCAAGCTTTCATCTCGACGTTACGATGCGTGTGTTGGCGTGTCAGTTGAGCCTTTGTGCAAAAGATGTCGCTGACGCTGAGCGAATGATGAAATCGTATTCGGATTAGTTAACCGACGACTGAATGTGTTCAAAGAAAAACTGTCATGGGACTTTGAAATACATTTTTATTAGCGAACAACATGGTTTCTGTAGAGGTAGAACAATATTCACAAATTTGTTGATTTCGAGAATAAACTGCAGGTGGACTCCAATACACAGACTTTTCTAAAGCCTTCAATACGGTTAACAACAGTTTATTACTGGTAAAGCTTGAAAGAATCTCAGAGTAAATGTCTTCACAAATTTATCAGAGAGCATCAGATTTGGAGGTTATATTCCACTCAAAAATGACTCAACAATCACATAACAGACATCTCATCTCGTACTCGAAATATGTTAGGCAAGAGAACTGTCTGACAATGCTCTCAAAGCGATTATAAATTGTGCAAAGGTGAGAGATGAGACATCTGACTAGTATTCGTTCACAAAATTATCAATAGAGGTATTGATTGTCCTCAAATTGTTGAGCACACTTTTTGCACATTTTGCAATAAAATAATGAGATCTGCAAACACTCACAACGACAAACTTGAACTGTTCCCTTCATCTAGAATGGCAGTTGAGAAGAAGAAAATTGACTCATCCGATTACTGAAAAAAACATTGAATTCGTTTCACAGATTTTTCGACACAATTCTGTACTATGCAAAAGTTTTTCGCTTTGTGTTCAGCTTACACCCGAGCTTGCACCTACTCGTTTGTTCCCTATTGACCGTTTTCCTGTAATATAATGGGAGTTGTGCACGCCAATGAAGATATTTCTCCTCGTATTTCGTACAGCTTGAGACGTTATAAACTGTCACATGTCATTTTAATGACACGTTTGCAGAGTTTCGAAATGAAAATCTATTAGCTTTATGGAGAAAAACCCCACCTGGTGCTTGTAGGTTAGGTTTCTGTGAGCGCTATCGAAGATGCAATGGACAAACGCCTCCATCTTGGAGTTCCTGCACTACTTGCAGCAAGAACCGTGCATTTGGCATCCGCGCCACCACGCCTACAAGGATCGAGTGGAACTCTCGACAGCCTGGACTCGCATCCAGGCCAATATGAGCATCAGAGTGCCTGTGGTGGAGCTGAAAAGGAAGAGGGAGTCTCTCATGGCCACCTTCAGGTAACTGGTTTATGTTTTCTCGTCACCTGCGAGTTTTTCGTGCGAGTAATTTCACTTTATAAAGAGTTATACTTATTTGCAGGTCCATCACGAGTAAAATGAAGGGCAACACTGGTCCGAACGATGAGAATTACAGAACAAATTGGTTCGCCTACGATACCATGGTTAGCTTCCTGGGGGATTTATACAAAAACAAATACGAAATCCAGGTATAAATCAATATTTTTTTTTTTTATTCACCTCCAAAAAATTTTACAGAAAACAGTTATGTTACAAAAGGCACACAACAGTTTTTGTTTAGGTACGTCACAATACATTTTTGATACTTAGACTAGTCACACTTAAACATATATGAGAGGCTTTACATTTAGGTTACACATGTGAAATTCACATAAATAATTCTCACAATCTCAGTAGTCCACACTCTGGAAGTTTTTAAATCCATGAGTGAAGAAAGATTTCATTTATTTTTATTGTGGTTTGAATATCAGTTTTGTATAATATGACATAACCTAAACAACTGCCATGTAATTTATAGCAGTTCAAATGAAATATTATTCATCAAATGTCAATTGATGAGTGGTACTGGTATAATGCATGGAACAAAGCCGAATATAAAAATAATTTTTTTATCAAAATAGGATCATAAACTGATGTATTTGAGGGTTTGTTAACAATGAAAATTAGGCTGAAGGGAAAAGTGAAACAAACACCTATTATCATCCTAAATAAATCAGTCAAAAATAAACATATTTCTAGGAAGAAAATAGAACGTGGTAAAATAGATGTTTGTATCGAAATAACATAAAAAATCGTTGCTGATCCATTCGAATACCTAGTAGTGACTTGTTAAAATCTTGCTGCCATGGATTAATCACTTTTGCTGAGAGAAAAAACGACCACTTTGAATTTTTCTACTTTTATTCTGGTCCATTTCACTTATTTCTATAACTGTAAGACCAAAAACTCTGCTCTAAGCTGTTTCACTTTGGCACTCGCCCCCTTTATCCTTGAAAAATACCCTTCAACACATTAACTCATTATCAGGAATAATGGCACCTACCACTCTTCAATTGTGATTCCTCAACTCATATCGCGAATAGCATTCGAGACAAGGAAATTCCGTTGCAGAACCCATCCTACGAAGACATAAAACTGGAAATGCCCGAGCTGATCAAAGAGGACGACAGCAACGCCTCTATCGGCGAGGAGCCGCTCTATTTCGACGACGCCGCCAGCGTCAGTTCCAAGACGTCCAACAACGACGTGACGAGGCCGGCGCCTGCGCTCGACAAGCCGGCAGGCAGAAGGAGGGCCGCGAGAGACGCATGCGCGTGCGAGGTGCAGAACAAGGACGAGTGCGCTTTGTACACGCAACTGTTGGCGAAGAAGTTGAGGGGATTCGACGAGGCTACCAGGGAGGTTATCATGCACGAAATCGATAGTTTCGTGTTCAAGGTCAAGAGGCGGAGGAGGGATAGTTGTTCGCAGGGTACGGAATAGACCGAAGAAGTTTCCATCTGTTATCTCGAATGTCAAGAGGATAACGTTGAACCCTTGAGAAACTCTGAAAATCACATCAACTCCTATGGTTCCAGCCGAAATGTTGAAAAGAAACGTCAAATCGAAAGGACTAGATGAACTGACAAACAGGGGACATTTTTTTTTTCGCAAATGTTGCCGTTGAATTTCTCCAAAGTGGTCTGCGGAAAAGACGTTGGACCCGTTGGATTGATAACTTTGTTGAAGCAAATAGTTGCAGAAATAGAATAAAGCATGTATTTTCTTCTATTCTTCGAAATGTCATGATAAGATAATTCCACCCTCGAGAAACTTTAAGAAGCACATTAACTCAAATGTGAATAGTAAATCACCTCTAGAACTGACAAACACAGGGCCATTCTTGTCGTTTCTATCAAATTCTACATTCGAATGTTCTTCTTCGAAGTGTTTTGAGGAAAACGTTTGACCCAACAAACAATTTCTATTCTTCGAAATGTCATGAGGGGAACTTTTGACCGTTGAGAATCTCAACTCATTAACTCAAATTCGAAGGAGTTGTCTCTTTGACATGCAGAGATCAGTTCTTTTCATATCTTTCGAATGCTGCTGTCGAATATTTTTCTTCAAATCGTCCTGAGAGAAAAGTTCAACCTCAAAAAGTTGTGGAAATGGAATGAAACAAATCTCGTGGCAAAAGAAATGCCAAAGTAAAAAAAAGGAGTTGATGATACACGGAATCTCATAAAAGATGAAAAATAGTATGATTTACATTATGAGTTACATTGACACAGGACAATGCTTTTACGTAAATGTTGCTGTCAAATCTTAATGAAATTATATTTCTCGAAGGTTCGCCTCCCTTGTTATGGCGATTGTTAGTTGTTTGACTGTTTCATCTATCATATCAAATTAGCTTGATTTAATGTAGATAATTATGTTTTTCTTATAAAATATTTCTTATAAAACGATTATTCCAAACAGTGTTGTGTTTTCTTAGTAGATAATAGGTCCTTCTTTTGTCTGGACTAATTTTGTTTTCGACTCGATCCATTTAAGGTGTCAGAGAAGTTTACAAATGAGACAACAGACAGAGAGAGAGAGAGAGAGAGAGAGAGACATCAAACTCTCTAATTGAATCAGTAACGTCAAGTCGAAAATAAATTTGCCGACTTCGATTGCCAATGGATCGGAATAACAGTTGAAAATACACTCGGAAAGGTCGGTTGTTGCTACTACCTTGTGTTGAAATTCGCGACTGTGATCTAGTCGAGCGGTGAATCTTTTCACTCGTCATGAATACCAAACGCTCGTATTGAAAATATCAATGGCGATGACCTGGAATAATTGTTCAGTTCAGTTCAGTTATGTCCCCGAAAGAAAATGAATCTTCGACTGAGTCGAATCGAACAGTGATTCGTCTCATCTTCATTCGACCGAATATCGTTCGAATCGTCTCGGTCTGATGATAACACACAGTATGTTCGTTCACTAACGTTCAGTTTGATTTGTTTTGCAGTTGATGAATGCTAACCTGCCTCTGAGCTGTTTTGATATTTCCCACATTTTATGCTTGGCCAGCAAATAGGTCGACCACATTAAACACAATATTTCTTTGAATTACTGCTACCGGAAATATAAAATGAAATGAATTTGATGGATCTGTGTAGTGTTATTGTAGCTACCAAATAAAATGCGTACCGTTCATCCGGAAGAAAACTGGCACGAATAAAAAATGCATGATTCAAAAAACTTTTGTTCTGGCTATTGAATTGTATTCATTTTCAATATCAATTTTCCTGAACGCACTTTGA